>JAWWEV010000069.1:4301985-4317642 GCA_035583235.1 Hafferia zeledoni | reverse complement strand
CCCTGTGTGTCCCCACATCCCTGCCTGGATCCCCTGTGTGTCCCCACATCCCTGGCTGGATCCCTGTGTGTCCCCTGTGTGTCCCCACATCCCTGGCTGGATCCCTGTGTGTCCCCACATCCCTGCCTGGATCCCCTGTGTGTCCCCACATCCCTGCCTGGATCCCCTGTGTGTCCCCTGTGTGTCCCCACATCCCTGGCTGGATCCCTGTGTGTCCCCACATCCCTGCCTGGATCCCTGTGTGTCCCCTGTGTGTCCCCAGAGCCCTGGCTGGATCCCTGTGTGTCCCCAGAGCCCTGGCTGGATCCCTGTGTGTCCCCAGTGCTGCCCCCCCGCAGTGTGCTGGTGGAACTGGTGTGTTCCTGACAGGAAACCTTTGGGGTGTGCTGGGATGTCTCTGTTTCCACCCCTCCCTGTGCAGGCTCTGCCTTTCCCTGTGGGGCAGAAAGGAACTCGACTTCCTGCCCCAGGCTTTGCCTTCCCCTGTTTCCTGCAGCTGCTCTGCCCGTGTTGGATCTGTGGGAGCAGCTCCCACTCATCCTTCCTCTGCAGTGGCCTTGGCTGGGCTGGCCCTGCCTTTGTCTGTGCCCTGTGCTGTGCCAGCCCCTGTGGGGTGTGGGGAGCTCTGCTGGTTGCTTTGGGTGGCACCAAACCCTTCCCACACCTCGCAGTACAAATGCTGTCCTGGGATGTTTCTCACTGCTGGCTGGCTGGGAACTGGCCACTGGAAAGGGAATAACAGAGAAGTCTGGAATGACAACAGGAAAAGGAGGTGTGGCTTTGTCTGTGTGTTTGTTCTTACCTCTTGAAATTCTTAATTAAGGAGCAAGAAGCCAGAATTTCTTGAAGTGTATGAATGGCTGGGGAGGCAAAGTGGTTAGGTGGGGAAATTGCTCTAAAATACAGAGTTAATTTATAGTGACATGAAGCTCACAGTGTGGTATTTTCTTTCATAAATCAAACCATCTCATATTTGTGTATTCAACAAAATTTAGATGATCAGGAGAGACACTGAGTGTAGTTTGATGTGCAGTAATTTACTAATTAGTGCCATAATCTCACACAATCCTTAATACTTGTTTCTCAAAGTAGAATTTTCCTCTCTTAAATAAACTTAAACTGAAATTGGCTTTCAGGGTGCTAGGTGAGATATCAGTTTCCCTTTCCCCCATGACTTGGGTGCTCTCCAAAAATACCTTTAAATTTAGTAATGCTCAGTTCCTGCCCTAAACATCAGCCCAGACTTTGCACACACTTTCACATCTTGTCTCCAACTTTCTGATAAAGTTTGTATTTTTTTGTTGTTTTGAAACGCCAGATTTGAGCTGGTTTTAAATTGAACTTACTCTTCCTGATTTGCTCCTTGCAGTTCTTATCAGCTTTGTGTCATGGCCACTATTTTTCCAGACTTTTAAAAGGACTTTTGGGAGCCCTTTGGAATTGCCAGGAAGGGCTGGGAATGCTGGACCACAGGGGTTGTATGTGGGGTTGCCATGGGAGCAGATAGTCCTATTTATCATGTTAAAATAGATGGTTCTTCTTTGCTGAAAAGGTTCCCAACCCTTGTTTTATGACCAGTATTCAGTGCCATTGTTAATAGCAATTTCATCAAGGCACTGTGGACTGCACTAGTTCAAACAACTCAGTTTGTGCACTGACTTTGCATGACTTCCATCAGTGGAGGAATCTGGGGAATGCACTTGTATGGCATTTGGTATGAAATCCTGGTAATAACTAGAACTGAACTTCAGAATTTCGTGTGTTGAGAATCTGTCCTTCTGAAAGCTGATGGTTCTGTTTATTCTGTGGGGCAGCATTTCTGAAAATCCTCTGTGGAAGGAAAGCTTCCCAAATGAAGTGAAACATGTCAAATCCCCAGGGAGCTGGGGTTTTGTTTATGGAATGGTTCATTTCAAATCACTCTATTAAACTGCATTTTCCTGCTGTGGCCTCCTGCCCCCAGGGGAGCTGCAGTTCCCACATCTCAGCTCCCATCGTGTCCTGCAGGGCCAGAGCAGAGGAAAAGCCTCACTGTGTTATGGGAGATGAAATTCCTGGAGCCACTTGGTTTGGAGGGACCTTCACAATCACCTGGTTCACCCCCTGCCATGGGCAGGACTCCTCCCACCAGCCCAGGTTAACCCAAGCCCTGTCCAGCCTGGGCTCTGCTCTCTCTGCTCACTCAAGTTTGTAGAATGAAACTCTTCTCTCTTTGTTGGGAGCTGCGAATGAAATTCCCTGGTTTGTTGAAGAGCTTCCAAATAGCTGAGATGTGTAGAAGAGAAGAAAGTAAATGACCTTCTTACTGGAGAAGAAGCTCTTGGAGAGGCAAAATGTCTCTGGCAAGGCTGTTTGAGACAGTAATTTTAAGACTGGAGTGTCAATGACCTTGAGCAGTTGGACCTTCCCCAGATCTGAGGGCACACTCAGGGCAGGGCTGGGGAAGGGACAGGGACTGGTGCCACCTGCTGAAGATGGAGCCTCTTTGCTTGCCTTGCACTTTTCTCTCTGCTTTCACTTTTAGTCTTGAACCTCTTTCCCTCCAGCACTCGGTTGGCTGCTTTGCTGCACTCCTGGCTTGAGGCTGTGCCAGTGAGTTTGGGGAATCATCATCTGCATCAGGACAAAAACCCATGAAGATTTATTGTTTTCTCCACAGAATTCTATGAATCCACTCAAGACACAAACATACAGTAATTTTGTATACTTACAATGATGTCTCCTCACTTTGTGTGCCATCAGGATGCTGTGAAGTGAAAGCAAATGTGGGAATAACATTATTACTGATGTGGTTTTGATGCTGTTAACCAAGAGTTCTGTTGACCTTGTGATGTTCACTGAGTTTCAGCTGGGAAAAGTGAAATATCCTGGTAGGATGTTTTAAAGTGGGTGACTCAGGATTTCCATGCAGGGAGCACTAAGGGTTGGAACAGAAGGTGAATGAAAAGCTGGTTGTCACCTCTGGATGGGCTGGTTGGTGTTGCCTCAGGCTCCTGCACAGGGTGGAGTTGGTTTAGTGGGGAGCTCAGTGTCACTGTATGTGTTTATGATATCCAGGCATGATGGGAACAGCTCTTGGAAACTTCACCTTGGTGTCCTTGGGCTCCCAGTGGTTTGTGGCTTTCCTGTGAGTCCATTCCAGAGTGTCTGATGAGGTGTTGAAGGTACCAGACGTGGGTTATGAAAACATTTCTGCTCTGCCTTCAAATTCCACCAGGCAGCAGATTGAATGGGTTTTACTCAGAGGACCACAGTGAGCAAATGGCAGGTTTAGGGGGTTCCAGAGAGCACCTTAAGGTTGTTCTTTTTAGTGGACCTGGGTGTGCTGTCAGAGCTGGTCTGGTTCTGCAAGTAATAGTGTTATTCTCAGGAAACTTTCAGGTAACTCCATTAACATCACTGTAAAACTGCTGCATATCCCAGTCAGGCATGGAATCTCTCAGCTGGCCTTCCTACCCCTCATTCCAGCCTTTGTGTTGTGCTGGGAGAAGGTTCAGTGCCTGTTCCATGTCTGAAGGGAGCAAAGACAGGGAAAAACCAATATTGGACTAATTTGGGTTCGAGTTGTCCTAATTTCAATTGCTTACCCTTTAAAGGGGTTTTTGGGTAAAACTGAGATTTGTGGTGTGAAACATTTTAACTTGATTACTCTGGGAACTCAAATTATCCTCTGTAAGGCCAGTTTATGTTGCATCACCTCCTGCATTGCCACTGCTTTGGCATCAGGCTCATTCAAGGAGGAAGGTTACCCACAGATCCAAGGGTTGGTGGTCCTGGAAAACAAGAATCCAGTGGAAGAGCAGTGAGTACTCAGGACTATCCTGTGCCTTTAAACAAGGACAGTTCTTGTGAGTCTAAAGTCTGGTTTGGTGCCTTACTCATAAAACCTGTAGTGCTGGCACCAGGGCTGGAAAGGAGCTGTTTTTATGAAATAGCACAAGCTCCACACCCCACCCTGGGGCATCATTCTTGTGAAGTGAGGCTTGGAGAAGCTTGGGCACATAGAAGGGTGGGAGGTGCAGAAGGGAGAGGCATGTTCTCTTATTTAACCATGTAAAGAGGGTGGGAGGGGCAGGGGGGTTCTCCTCTTGCCTGCTCTCCCCTTGCATCCATCCCATCCCATCCCATCCCATCCCATCCCACCCCATCCCATCCCATCATCTCCTTTCACTGCTCTGCTCCCACACCCATTTCCACAAGTGCCACACTGGGGGAGAACAGGACTGACTGGGCAGGCTGTGCTCTCACTTCAGGCTCCTCATTTCCATCAGGAGTTGCTCCAGAGCAGTGAAAGGAGCTGTAGTGGTGTGAGAGTAATTTAAGATGTGGGTATGACTCCACACTCTGTTACAATTCATTCCTTAAAAATCATTCCAGAAAAGCCAGTCGGTCTGGGAGAGCTCCCTGTGCTCCCTCTGTGCTAAACAAAACTGCTGCAATTTGGGTATCTGATGGTGGAACTCCCAGTCCCTTCTCAAGGTGCTGGTGTAGGAATTTTGCCTGGTGTGGCTGTGGAAAAGAAGCAAAGCAAGCTGTCAGAAATAAGGGTGGTGTAAATAAAAGAACGTTGGGGGAGCTTCTTGCAGAGTTCCTAAAGTCACTTTCCAGAATAATGGCTCCATTGTGGGAGGCTTTTTGCAGATGGTTCTTGGAAAGTGCTCAGCAATGTGTGCCAGGACTGCTGCTTGCTCTGTTCTGGTTTTCCCTTATTCCATTTTCAGGTGAGCAAAAGACATACCCAGCATTTCACCTTCTCAAGAGGCAGCACCTACCAAGTAAATTTATCTCAGCAACAGCATTTCTGTTCACATTATACTGAGTGTACCAGGAAACAAAACAAGGTGCCTTTGCTGTCTCACAGAAAGTTAAAGGAGGAGCAGATTGAAACACTGGGATTTTGGCCCTGAGCTTCAGGAGCCTGAAGCAGGGTCTTTATTTGAGCAGTCCTGCTCAGGGTGGTGACGTGTGGCTGGTGCTTGTTCCCTGAGGCTGCTGCTCTGCTTCTGTGTGATGCCATCACCTGGAACAGAAGGTGCCCCAGGAGGAGAGCTGTGCTGAGAATGGGGAGAACTTGGCCTGGTCAAGAACTCTGTTTTAGTCCAACCCCCTCTCGTTAGTCTGAGAGAGTTGTGACTCCTTGTAGAAGCCGTGTGGTGTTTTTGATGAAGTGGAACGTGACAGCCCTCTGCTGTACTCTGAAAACTATTAACACAGACAAAGGGGAATTATGCTCATTGGTTTGTGTAGTGCTGCTCTTCTTTAAAAGCTGCTTGTACCTCGGGTTGGGTGTGATGTGCCAAAGCTGTCTGCATCCCTGCTGCTGGGGCTGTGTTTCATGGAGCTGCAGCAAGAAGCTTGACCTGTCTTGACATCCCTCTCTATTCCTGGACTGCTGCCCTGTTTCTGTCTCTCATATATTTTCCCTCTGTTGTACTGTACCAGTTCCTCTCAGTGCTCGGTGATTATCTAGGAGGATAAGGGTTTGGACTGATGCCCAGCTTGTGTCTCTCTGTATTCCTCTCCTCCTCTCTCTGTCCTGCCCTTTCCCCCCTTTCTCTGCAGGGCTGGTCCAGCGCTGTGTCGTGATCCAGCGGGATGAGAACGGCTTTGGGCTGACAGTCAGCGGAGACAACCCGGTGTTCGTGCAGTCTGTCAAGGAAGGTGAGAGGGAGGGGGCCCAGGGTGCCATGGGGAGCAGGGAGGGGGCCCAGAGTGCCGTGGGGAGCAGGGAGGGGGCCCAGAGTGCCATGGGGAGCAGGGAGGGTGCCCAGTGTGCCATGGGGAGCAGGGAGGGGGCCCAGTGTGCCATGGGGAGCAGGGAGGGGGCCCAGAGTGCCATGGGGAGCAGGGGGGGTGCCCAGAGTGCCATGGGGGGCAGCCTGGGTGGTGCCATGGACAGCAGGGACACTGGGCCATGAGATGGAGGGCAGAACTCCAGAACTCCTCCCAGGTGGGATGGCTGTGCCTTGGCAGTGGGTGTGCAGTGCCATGCTGAGCTGTTGGGATGGACTGAACCATCTCCCCCCTTATCTGATGGGTTGAAAACTGACCTCTTGTGTCCAAGGGGAAGGAAGTGACTCCTTGGATCCAGGTGGGATGGTGGCTTTGGCGTCTCCACTGCCAGGGGAGGACAGAACTAGCCTGGATGCCCAGGGCTGGTAACCTGCTCGAGGCAGAGGAAGTTGGGCTGAGTGCAGGAAGTAGTTTTGCACGAAACTACACAAGTGTTCAAACCCTTTTGGCTCTGAGTGTTTGCATTGGACTGGGAACTGAAGGATTTCTTTCCCCTGCAGATGGAGCAGCCATGCGGGCTGGGGTGCAGACAGGGGATAGAATTATCAAGGTAAGGGCACTCAGGCTGAGAGGGAAGTTGATCCTGTGTATTGAACGAGCTCTGTCCCTGAAAAAATGCCATTCTTACATCTGCTGGGATGTTCTCCCTTGCCTGGGAGATAGAGGAATGCTCTGTGTCCATGTTCTGGGAATGCCAGAGCAGTAACCATTGTATCCCACTGCTCAGTGATTTTGTTCTGCAGGTCACTGTCATTGCAGGGCTTTTGGGTGAGTCCAGAGTCCTGCCAGGTTCAAGTGCCACAAATACAATAGGAACAGAAATGGCAGGGGAGAGAAGGAATGGAGAGTTAGGAATAATCACCTGTAAATAAAAAGTCTGCCTGAATTATTGTTTTGTCCCTGAGTGTCCCCACACCCATGTTTTCTTTTAGTGCCAAGCAGCTGAGAAACCCAATCAGCAGCAAAGAAACCTGTGTCAACTATTGGTGCAAAGTGATGGTTGTGCTGCAGCAGCCACTGACACAAACAGAGCTGGGATTTCAACCAGGCATTTCAGTTAATGAATTAAATTAGCTGCCCTGTTGCTTTTCTGCCCAGTCAGAGATGGATTGCTTTGTTATGTTTGTTTGGCTGCCTGGGGTTTTTTATATGTGTGTAGTTTTCTTTTTGCTGTGCTCACTGAGACAAACTGTTGGAAGGATAAATGGTTTATCTGGTGGTGTCTTGGAAGATGTAGTAATTGAGATGGGGGTAGAAAGAAAATACTGTTCCTTGTTGTAGTGCATTTTGTGTAATGTGTGGATGCCTTTGGCTGGAAATCAGGATGTAAACACTGGATTTTCTCCTCCTCCTGCCCCAGGTGAACGGCACCCTCGTAACACACTCGAACCACTTGGAGGTGGTAAAGCTGATCAAGTGTAAGTAAAGGCAGTGGCCGTTTCTGTCCCTGGGCTCCTTTAGAGCATGACAGGCATCACTGAAAGGCTGACTGAGCCTTCAGGTGGCAAGGGTGAGGTCTGGCCATGCCCAGTGAGAGACAAAGGGAGTGTGTGAAACAGGGAAGTGGAATTGGGGTAGTTTGGCCTCTCGAACCTAAGCTGGTACATTCCTCTGTAGGTTCTGCTTAGCTTGATGTTTGAACTTGCTATCAAGCCTTGCCTGGGTGCTTTCCCATCTTTTGTATTCATTTTAAATACTAGAGCTAGTCAGGCACTTTTAACTACATTGCTGTGTGATGCTTGCAGAATACTGGCATTGCTGAAGGAAGTGTGTTCTTGGTAGATTATCTGGTACAAGGAAGGAGGTGGCAGTGGTTCCTTCCACCCTAGCACAGTTTATTTTGTGGCACGAACCTGTGTGTGCTGTAAATACAACCTGCTGGACTAGAAACTGGATTGCCTGCTTTTATAAAGGATGGTTATCATCAAAGTCTTTGGATTAACTGAAATTTAAAGAGATGTTTCTAAACCAGAGCTGGCAGCACTCTCAGGTTTGAAGGAGGACTGGGTGAAGAATGGTCTGAGTTTGTCTGCAGGGTGAATCATAGACATGGAACTGTGGAAATGTCCCAGAGTGTGACCTGTGGCCTGTCCTTGTCTCCTCAGCGGGTTCCTATGTAGCTCTCACTGTCCAGGGCCGCCCCCCAGGGTCGCCCCAGATCCCCCTGGCGGAGTCTGAAGCAGATCTGACAGCATTTGGGCATATGTCTCCCATCATGACATCTCCCCATTCACCTGGCACATCAGGAAATGCAGAGAGGATCACCAGCCCAGTGCTCATGGGGGTAAGATTTAAAGCTCTCTTTCCAAAGAACTGGTGTAGCAGAGGGAGAAGTGTAGGCAGGTTTGGTTTTTTCCTGGATTGTTTAGTGCTTCTTGCACAAATCCAAAATTGGAATATTTATCCTGTCAGTGTGTATTTATTCACTTGGTGACAAACAATTTGCAAGTGAAAATATCCAGTCCCACCTGAGGGTTTTTTAAATGTTGTCAGCTGTGTTCAAAACCAGGAAAGAATGCATAGGATAGTGTTTGGAAACTTGAATTGCTTTTTGTTCAGAGCTCTTGTTTAGGAAGCAGATGATAAAAGGAGCATGTCCATTCTCCTTATCTTCCAGCCCCACCTAAGAAACCCAACGTTTAATCTCTCTGTATTTTCTAGGAGGAGAATAACATTGTCCACAACCAGAAGGTGGAGATTCTGAGGAAGATGCTGCAGAAGGAGCAGGAGCGGCTGCAGGTGCTGGGGCTGGGTGGGGTGGGGAAGGTCTGGAGCAGAGACCAGGGAGGGTTGTGGAATCACTGCCTGCAGAGCTGTAGAACATTCTGTAGCAGCTGTTTGTGGCTGCAGTGTGGAAATGGAAGGAGGCCAAGCAGTGGGTGCAGGTCTGAGCTGAGGGGCTGAGTGGCAGCTCAATCACTTTGCAGTCTCTGCAGGAGGAGTACGGCCGAGCCCCCACCACCCGCCTGCTCAAGGAGATCCAGGAGGCCAAGAAGCACATCCCTCAGCTGCAGGAGCAGCTCTCCAAAGCCACAGGCTGCTCCCAGGTAACACAGCGTGCCAGGCTTCCCTGGGGGCTGCAGGTGGGGATTCCTGGGGGGGTGATGGTGCTGAGGGCAGCAGGAGGTCCCTGCCAGGCTCTGCTGTCCTGGCACGGGCACTTTGCACCCTCTAGAGCTGAGACCTGGAGTTGAGCTTGGAGAGGCTGCCAAGCCATGCAGGGCAGTGTCAGTCAGGAGATGAAGGAGGTTTGCAGTGGGCTTTCAAATGGTCTGTGAAAAACTGCTTTTAAAACAGTAAGCACAAGGTGTCATGTGTTTATTAGTCTGTCAGTGCCACTTCAGAAAACCCTGTGAAGTCATTCTTGCAGTGGGAAGTAACTGGAAGCTTAGAACAGCTTTGCTTTCACTTTTGAGAAAAATAAATACAGGATGTATTATTTTTCCCCTTTTCCCTCTGCCTGTGATAAGTCCTGAATAGTGGGTGTGATTTTCTGTCATTTTCTCTTAGAAAAGCACTGCAGCCTCTTCTAGATAAATTAAGAAAGTTTCATAAGTAATGTGAACTAACTGACTTTTGAAACAGCTGCCTGTTAAGGATCATCCTCTGAGATATTCTGCTTGCTCTGTGCTGTCTCCCAACTCACTTTCTCCTTTCAGGATGGAGTCTTGTCCTCCAGGCCGGTGTCGGAGTCGCTGCAGATCAGTGAAGGGGAGGCAGAGAGTGGGGACTGTGGGAGCAAACTGGACTACAGTGGGGACAGCCCCTCCAGGCCCAACAGTGACATTGCTGATGTGAGTGCAGCAGCTCCAGGGCTTGGCTTCTCTGCCCTTGGGATTTCATTTCCTTGTGCAGGTTCTTTGTGTTGTCCTGTGTGTCACACGTGGGCGTGGCTGGCAGAGGCTCCTCAGTGCCCACCCAAACTCCTGCCCTGAGAAAACATCATATATTGCACTTGTATTAGGGACTGGGGAAGAACTAGTGTGGGTCTGGGCTTTTGTCCAGGATCAGATTTCCCTGTAAGCAGACAAAGAAAGATGGATGCCAGCATCCCTCAGAACTCACTTGCCAATTAGAGCATCTTCCAAGAGAATGTTCCAGTTGCATCACTGTGACTCAGACCCAGTCAGTGGGCAGGTTGCCATGAAAGTGGGGAAGAGCCTTCCTTCTACCCAAGAAGCTCCAGTTATTGCCAGCAGTAAAGGCTCTTAATCTGTCCCCTCATTAGTGATCAGTCTGGGCTCGTGTGCTCTCCCTGTTGCAGTGCCTGAGTGCATAATCCTTAATTAAGTCACTATCTGATTAGTGCAGGGGAATTGAGACTCTGTGCTTGGATTTGCCCTGAGTTTGTTGATTAACTTAAGGATGTGGGAGCTAAATTGGTACCAGCAGTTGGAAGTGAAAGGAAGGTGGGTCAGATGTGAACAGACATGACTCTAATTTGAAACATTCTTCCCAGCTCCAAATCTGACCAGATATCACTCATGTTTCTATATGATAAATGCAGAAAAAAAATCACAGTTATCTTTCTAATCCAATCCTGTCAGTCTTGTGGATGTGTTAGGTCACTGGAGGTGATTGGCACACCAAACATTCACGCTTTGCCATCCAGAAGGACTCTGAGAAAATTAGGGATTGGAGGCAGAGGAAACCTTTGGAAGTTGAACAAGAACTCCAGAGCTGTCCAGCTGGGGGGGAATAACCTTATGGGAAAAGGCTGGAAAGCAGCAGCCTGAGCAGTGGCCTGGCTGAAAAAGCCTTTGGACACACTGAAGCTGAGCCAACAGCACGAGGTTTTTGTAAATAAAGCCAAGGGTCTGCTGGGCCACTTGAAGAAGAGGATTGGCAGGAGGTGGAGAGGAGAGAGCTGAACATGAGTGTCAGGAGAGGTGAGAGAGCAAGGGGAAAGCTGAGGACAGGGGGTAATTTCACAGCTCTGCTGGTGCTCAGTGTCACCAGCTTCTCACCAAACCTGCTGCTGCACTCAGCTGAGTTTTGGGGGGTTTTTTGGTTAACTGAGCATGTAGGGACACATATTTTAGCCTCTTTTTTCGTACCTCAGCTGTTGAGCAGCTCACTCTGTGAGAAAGGAGAAGTTTTGGCTGTTGTGGCTGAAAGCCTTCATGTGCAGTTCTCACTTTCCTGGATTTGCTGGTACTTACCAGAACTGAACTTCCTTCTTTCCCAGAGTCCTCGCAGTGGCCTCAAGGAGAGGATTTATCCAGATGAGAGCCCAGAAAAGGCTGAGGTTCAAGATACTGTGAGTACCACACATAAAGTGTCACAACAGCATCTCCTGTAATGAGCCCATTAAAATCTTGCTGCTTTACCCCCCACTTCCTAAATGGAGCATGCATGAACTTTGCTTTAGAAAATAAAAATGCAATTAAAATTGTGCAGGGGGAGTTAATTAGCTGAGTAAATGTTTATGGAGCTTAAGAGCAGGGCCATTTAGAGGCGAGAAATAGATAATCAGCAGTAAAACAGCTGGACATGAAATAGGTAGAGCAGCTGTACATATTTTATTCCTTGAGTCCAGCCTTGGTTTTTTAGGCTATTGAGTCATTTTGAGGCTGGCACTCTCAGCAGTGGTAGCAGTGGAGCACAGCAGGAAGTGCTGACCTGTCTGAATGGATCAGCATCCTTAGGATGGATGACTTCTCAATTAGTTTTCCCCTCATCTGTCTGTCTTTCCCAAGCCATATTTCTCCATTTCCATAAGATGGCATTTGTCATATGCCACATGCTTGGTATGCTCATGTCTGTAGGTGATGCAGTTGGTCTTGAGTCATCTGGTGTGATGGCTCTGAGTGTTTGGCTGCCAGGGGGGTGTTTGGGTGGGGATCTCACAGCAGCAAACCCAGGCAGGGTGCAGGGAAGGCGTGGGGGTTTCCATGGAGTTCTGAGCAGAATAAACAGGATAGGAATATTATCTCCAACTTTGTAAAGTGGGTTCAGTGTGATAAGAGAGTAATAGCATGATGTTTTTTCCCTGCCCTCCTCCTCTCCTTGCTCCCAACCCACCCAGGATTCCCAGTGCAGTGTTGGAAGTCCGTTATCCCGAGTGGGGACTCAGATCATTGGAGCAGAGGATGATGACTTTGACACGGAACAGGAGCAGGTGGGATGAGTTTTGGCCTCAACCACCCTTTTTCCTCTTTACTAGAATGGGAAAAATCCCATTCTGTTCCTCTCTGCCTAAACTACAGGTGCTCCATGACTTGCTTGTATTGAGCAGTTCTTGTATGGTGAATCAAGAACTGGGGAATGTGATTCTGTTATGGCTGATCTTGCCAAGCAGGAACATTTGGGGAGTCCATGACAATGTGCCATCTTTGAGTCTGTTATTCTTTCTTTCTTCTCATAATTTCAAGCTTTCTAGAAATGAGTTTGCTTTATTTAATTTTCTGTTAAGTTCTGCATTATTGTCACAGCAGTGGCTTTTGGCATGTTTACTGTGAGTTCCTTGAGCTGCCCTTGGTTTGTCTCACAGTAGCTTTGTGGGCTAATTCCATGTTTCCTGCAGATCACTGGGCAGTGCAGCTGCTTTGGTCTCTCTCACAGTACTTTGTGGATGATTCCATGTTTCCTGCAGATCACTGGGCAGGGCAGCTGCTTTGGTCTCTCTCACAGTACTTTGTGGATGATTCCATGTTTCCTGCAGATCAATGGGCAGTGCAGCTGCTTCCAGAACATCGAGCTGCTCAAGTCCCGCCCGGCTCACCTGGCTGTCCTGCTGCACCACGTGGTGTCCCAGTTTGATCCTGCAGCACTGGTAGGAGGCTCTGGAATTGTGTCCCTGGCCCACACTGCTGGCATGGACCAGAATGGGTCAGGAGCTCCTTGTGGGGCACTCAGTGTTGTGGCTTGGCAAGGGGAGAAGTGCAGGCCCTGTGCAGGCAGGAGGGTGATAAATCTCTGCTTTGTCTTCTCAGACAAGTGGAGGAGCACAGACAACTCTCTCCCTTACTTTTAGCTGTTTACAAATAAATATTTAGCTCTTGAAAGCATTTCATTAACCCTTAGATGGTGGGATTAGTTGTCTGCAGGGGAGATCTGATCCCTCTGTGCCTGTTTTCCTGCCCCTTCCCTCCCCACTGATTTTACCTGAGGTTCCCCCAAAAGTACTTGGGAAAGGTTTCAATCCAGCAATGCTGAATTCTTTGAAATATTTGAAAGAAAATGTGGAGTTAGGGGTGTTGGAAGAGTTCCTGTGGCATCCCCTGATTCCCTGCCCTCCTGTCTCCCACAGCTGTGCTACCTTTACACAGACCTGTACAAGCAGACCAACTCCAAAGAGACCCGGAGAGTCTTCCTGGAGTTCTACCAGTTCTTCCTGGACAGAGCTGCAGTAGGTTCCAGGCATTTCCCTCATTTTCAAGCACATCTTTTTACCTTTCTCCACTTACCTGAACTGGAAAAAAACTGAGTCCTCCAAAAGAAAAAAATGGTTTAAAAAATATTTAATATTGTTAATAATAATGCTAATAACAGCAATAATAATTTATTATATTAGTAACTTCAATAATACAATAATGATTTTATAAAAATTAGTAAGAACTGAGTAAATGTTTTAGGGACTTTTGTTTCAATGTTAGCAGTGAATACAGGGCACTGAATACAACCTCAGGTGCCTGGTGACAACATCAGTCACAGGGCATTTGCTGTCTGATAGGGGAAATAATTCAGAGATAGGTGAGCTGTTCTTCACTGCCTTTTGGTTAATAGTTGCTGTGGATATTGATGTGGCTGTTATAAAGACTGGGAAACTCTGTGGGAAGCCTGAGAAGATTCTTTAATGTCATGAATTAAAGTACCAGATGCTGTAGCAGAGGTTTATGTACCACATGTTTAGGTTAAATATCCCTGGCTAATATAATACGTATTCAGGATGAGAGTCTCACCTTTAACACCATCAGATGTTCAGATTGTCTGATTTGGGCTTTGAGATGTTCTTGTCTGTTTTGTGCTGTGGGTTTTATTGGGCTGCTGTTGTTGTGTGTGTTCTCCCAGCCTTCCTTCTCTTTTACAGAATCTCAAAGTTCCAGTTCCAGATGAAATCTCCTTGGAACTAGGTAGGGTGTTTCTGAAAGGGAAAGGCACAAAAGTACTCCTGGATGGGTTAAAGAATTCAGGGGAATGACTTTATTGTGAGGAGGAGAGGACTGTTCTCAAAGGAATCATTTATTCTCTGCCTCACAGACAGGAGGCGACCAGAGCTCCTTCCTGAAGAGCTTCATCGCCAGTTCATACAAACTATGCAAGATAAAGTGTGTCCAGAAGTTCAGAGGAATCTGGAGGATTTCAGGTAACACCAGTGGGCTGAGTAATTCCCATTTAGTTCATACCTTGGCCTTCAGCCAGCATGTCCAGTACAGGGGAAGCCCAAACTTGAGGGACAGAGTAATTTATCTTAGAGTGGAATACACCCCTGGAAAGGACCTCAGGGTCACCCTGTGACCAGTCCCCAGTGGGTTTTGGCACTGTGTTTAAAGTAATCAATAGCAAGATCAATTTTAGAGCTTGGATCCTTCATTCCTTGAAGCTGTTTGAGGCAATTTCAGAATATGGTTTCTCAGGTGCTGTTATATAAAGCCTTTTCAGTAATTGTGTTTATAAGCAGCTTATGATTTTTTTTTCCCTTTTCCTATTTTCCTCCCCTCTCCCCGCTGGGCACAGAATAATCCACTTTATAAAGTTGTCATGGGCATACAGTAAAATTTGATAGTTAATTTGCCTTTTCATGTGGAGTCATAAGAGCTCTGTGCCAACATGAGACATTATACTAAGACAAGTGTTTAATAATGGACCTGAAATTGTCTCAATTCAAGTATATGCCTTAAATACACAGCCTGGGTTGTGTGCAGAAGAGTTTGCTGCAGAATAATTACTTTTCTGATATTTGCAATGCCTTTCTTAATAACTATCACACAGCTGCTCTGGGCAGCCTGTGCCAGGGCCTGCCCACCCTCACAGGGAAGGATTTCTTCCTGATATCTGATCTAAATCTGCTCTCTGCCAGTTCAAAGCCATTCCCCTTTAAAATGTCCCTCTATGACTCCTCCACTTCCATACAACAGTGACACCTGTGTGACCCTGTGTGTGACACTCTGTGTGTGACACTGTGTGTCCCTTGCAGGCAGAAGCGCAGAATGGGGCTCACACTGTGTGTGTGTGATACTGTGTGTGTGACACTGTGTGTGACACTGTGTGACACTGTCCCTTGCAGGCAGAAGCGCAGAATGGGGCTCACCCTGTGTGTGTGTGTGACACTGTGTGTGACACTGTGACACTGTCTGTGTCCCTCTCCAGACAGAAGCGCAGCATGGGGCTCACACTGTGTGTGTGTGATACTGTGTGTGTGACACTGTGTGTGACACTGTCTGTGTCCCTCTCCAGACAGAAGCGCAGCGTGGGGCTCACACTGTGTGTGTGTGACACTCCGTGTGTGACACTGTGTGTATGACACTGTGTGTGACACCGTGTGACACCCCGTGTGTGTCCCTTGCAGACAGAAGCGCAGCATGGGGCTCACCCTGTGTGTGTGTGTGACACTGTGTGTGACACTGTGTGACACTGTGACACTGTCCCTTGCAGGCAGAAGCGCAGCATGGGGCTCACCCTGTGTGTGTGTGTGACACTGTGTGTGACACTGTGTGACACTGTGTGACACTGTCCCTTGCAGACAGAAACACAGCATGGGGCTCACCCTGTGTGTGTGTGACACTGTGTGTGACACTGTGTGACACTGTCCCTTGCAGACAGAAGCGCAGCATGGGGCTCACCCTGTGTGTGTGTGACACTGTGTGTGACACTGTGTGACACTGTGTGACACTGTCCCTTGCAGACAGAAACACAGCATGG
>JAWWEV010000069.1:4272059-4301885 GCA_035583235.1 Hafferia zeledoni | reverse complement strand
GACACTGTGTGACACTCTGTGACACTGTCCCTTGCAGACAGAAGCGCAGCATGGGGCTCACCCTGTGTGTGTGTGTGTGACACTCTGTGTGTGACACTGTGTGTGACACTGTGTGACACTCTGTGACACTGTCCCTTGCAGGCAGAAGCGCAGCATGGGGCTCACCCTGGCCGAGGGGGAGCTGTCCCGCCTGGACGCCGAGCGGAGTCGCGACCGCAGCGCCGCCGACAGGGAGCGAACCTGCGCCGAGCAGATCCTCGCCAAGATCGAGGAGGTCTTGTAAGTGCCACCAAGTGCCATTATGAAGGGCAGGAGAGGGGAAGGATCTGCCCCGAACCTGCAAACAGCAGAAATCAGGAATTGGGAGCTGGAATTTGACATTTACGTCCCTTCCCCTGTTTGCTGTTGAAGAATGGCAGCCCAAACTAAGCTAATAGTGCAGAAAAAGTTTGTTTTTTCAGAGACTGCTTAAATAGCAGAGGAAATGCAGCCATTGTCAGCTTGTACATTATTAGATCAGTCCTTTTCTTTAGAAACCTGTAGCTTCAGAACCCATTTTTAGTTTTAATGTGGGCTGAAGCCAATTTTCACCACTGAACCTTCATTTTTGATTTTTGGGTTTATGTTCCTTCCCTGCTGGGCCTTCTTAACATCCTAAAGGACACTTTGAGCACAACTACTGATGCTTTTGGGTGGGTGTGACTGGGTGCTAATTGGTTTGAGTTTCATTTACAAATTCTTTTGTTATTTTTAGGATGACATCTCAGCCTTTGGAAGAAGACAAGAGGTAAATGGAATTTCAGGGGTTTGGGCTGTGCAGGAAGGGCCCAGTGCTGGCAGTTCTGCTGAGCAGAGCCAGAGAGCCCTCTCGTGGCTGTACCACCACCTCTCCCCTCCCAAATCCCCTACCACAGCTCATTGCAATTCACAGCATCAGCCTCTTCCTCCCAGCCTTGTATTATCTGATGTTGTTTCAGATCTTAAAAATTACTGTCACTGAGAGTTCGTGTTTCTTTTTGATTTAATTTCTGTGTGTGCCTTGTTCAGTTTGTGTGTATACAACTACCTGAGTGGCTTTTATTCTACTCTTTACAGTAACCTTTTACTGTTACTTATTTTTACCACAACTCAGAACTATAATGTGACTTAAAATCTGTATTTAATACAGAGTTTTAGGACCTTCTGTGGAATTCTCAAAATTTTAAGTTTACCTTCTGGGCTTCTGTGTCTTTTATCAGAGAATCACAGACTTGTTGGGTTGGAAGGGACCTTAAAGACTATCCTGTCCCACCCCCTGCCATGGGCAGAGACACCTTCCACCAGCCCAGGTTGTTCCAGGGTCTGTCCAGCCTGGCCTTGGACACTCCCAGGGATGGGGCAGCCACAGCTCCTGTGGGGAACTTATTCCACCCATGTACTTCCCCTTACAAACTCCATCTTCTATTTGCAAGAGGAGAAATTCTGATACTAACTAAATTTTCCCCAGTGCCTGTGATGGTTTGGTTTATATTAAAGAAAAAGCCAACTTATTTTAATATGAAAGTAGCCAAGTTCTGAATGAAACGTTTGCATTTGGCCTTAGTTTTATTGCCAGAGGGTATTTTTCCCCTCCATTTCTCCCCATCCTGCCTGGTTTTATCCCCTTGGCAGCTCCACCATGCAGTATGTGATTCTGACCTACATGAAGCACCTGGGGGTCAAGGTGAAGGAGCCTCGGAGCCTGGAGCAGAAGAGGGGCCGCATTGGGTTCCTGCCCAAGATCAAGGTAGGGCTGCTGTGCCACAGAGCCTTTGGCTGGAGTTCAGAGTCCACTTCTGCACCACACACAGAGTTTGGGCTGGTTTTACACCCTCCAGAGGGGCTGGGGTGGCTGAGCTGCACAGCACACTCAGCAGCTGAGTTTGGGTTCTGCCTCTGTTTTCACACACGTGGATTGGAAATGAGTGGCCTTTCTAAACCTGAATCCCAACTGCTTGTTTTTCACAGTTTTAACCTCATTTAAAACTTTGGGTGAGAAATGTTTCATAAAATCACAGAATATGCTGAGTTGGAAGGGTCTCACAAGGGTCATTGAATCCCATGATGGTCTCATTAAGGCTAATCAAGCTGTTGGCCTGAATACTTTCGTTTTCTTCTTGAAAAACTTGCCCAAGAACTTCATGATGCAAGAAAGCTATTCTTCCTGCCACCCCCACTTTTCAAGTTATATAATGAATATTTCCACCAAAACTCCATCTCTGTGGGTGTGATCACTCGTGTCCCACAGCATGGGGGTGTATCTGGTCACAGGAGCTGCTCATTTCCATCAGCATTCCTTGGAAATGTTAAGACTGTCATGAGCAGTTCTGCATTGACAGTGTGAAAAGGTCAGATCAGGCATCCACAACCTTTTTGAAAGGGTAAAATAAGTTGTGTTTCTCTGCCTTCTCAGTTAAAATCTCAGTAAATTTGAAGCAATGAGTGATCTGTTGGTTCTTCTTTACCTGCAGCAAAGTATCAAGAAGGAGAAAGAAGGAGAGGAAAAAGGAAAGAGAAGAGGCTTTCCTAATATTCTGGGCCCACCAAGGAGACCAAGTCGACATGATAGCAGTGCAAGTATGTCAGACAAGGAAATCTGTTCCCATTAGTCTGAAAGCCAAAGGCTCTGCTGTCTTTAAAAATTCATGCTAAGATGCTCAGTAAACCTTTGGCTTCTGAAGTACATTTTTGAAGACGTATGAAATGGTTCCTCTGCTTATCCCTGAAAACACAGCCCAGCTCTTCCAGCATGTAACTGTGTGTTTGTTCAGTTGGCAGAGCCATGGAGATGCAGAAGCCCAGGCACCCAAAGCACTTACCCACAGCATCCTCGGTGAGCCCAGAGCCCCCCGACTGCAGCAAGATGCGCCAGAGCGGCTCCTCCAGCGATGGGGCAGAGGCTCCATACCCACCTGCCAACCCAATGTCTCCCCTGGCAGTGGGGCCCTTTTCCTCTCCAGAGGGAAGCAAGGACAGTGAAACAGGTAGGGTGGAATGGTTCAGGATTGTGTTGTGAATGGGATGTGCAAAGCTGGTCTGATGCAACAAACTTGACACATTAGGAAATGGTTCTGTGTCATTAGAGATGATCTTCCTTGCCTTAGTCATCTTTTCTGAATTAGGAAATCTTACCACAGTCAGGAATTGTTGTTAGTGGGTTCTGTCACTGTGGCATTGGATCACCCAACAGGAAAAACCCAGTCTCAGGTGCCTGCTTTGGTAAGCACCAGCCTGTCCTGTGTCACCTGGAATCTGTCACTGAGATTTTTCTTACCAGCCTAGGAATTCAGTTCCTCCAGCTCTGAGCTGAAGTGAGGCTGGAATGAAGAGGCTGGGGAGAGGCTGGGAAGTTCTCTAATGTCCTCTGATTTGGTCCTTGATGTTTCACACTTGCTCTCTGTCTAGGTTTGAAGCAGACTGGAGAGGCTCCACCTGCCAATGACTCCATGGATGGCACACCCCGCACACCCAACACCACCTTTGAGTTCCCATCTCCTTTGGAAAACCTGCAGGAGGAGGAGGGAGAATCAGAGAGGTAACTGTGGTGGCTTGAGTGAACCTTGAGAGGGTGTGAGAGAATCACAGAGTATCCTGAGCTGGAAGGGACCCATGAGGATCCTTGTCAACTCCTGTGTCAGTGGGACAGTGACTGTTGAAACTTAGTCCATGAAATTATTAGTACTGTCATTTGTGTTAAACATTATTGGTGGAATTAGAAGCACTGGGCTGTGTCTGCTGCTGTGGTAACACTGAAAACTGTCCTATCAGGGGGGTGAGGCTGGCAGGGGACAGAATGTTCTGTTGGGGAGCTCAGACCTTTCTCTGGAGTTCTGCTGAGTGTCTGAGCGGGGTGAATTCAGGCATAAGCGTCCCTAATAATTTCTTTTATTCCTTGCAGAATGGTTGACATGGGAACACCCAAGGCTTTTCGCAAGTGAGTGTGCTCAGGAGTGTTGTACCTTCTCTGGATTGTTTAGGCTTTCAGAGGCTGGGAGGCAGAATGCAGCAGTGCTCCTTGTTCTGAGCCAGCCCAGTTGTCTGCAGGATCTTTGCTTTTCTTTAACAACCCTTGCATGGAGCCAGACCCTGGCAGCCATATATAGGACAGGTGCAGTGAGTCATATGCAAATCCACTCTTTGATCTGTGGGGGAAGCAGAGGGATTGCTGTATCTCCTGGCTTGAATGGATGTTAGGGCAGGCAGCAGAGATTTCCATATTTTCTCTTTAAACCTGTGTTGCTGTTGGCTCTGTATCTGCAGATAGACAGAGGAAAGAAATTGTAACAGGCCCCATCACTGACTTGATATTTGACTTCAAGCAAATTATTTGATCTGTGTCATTAAAAGGGGGGTATGGAACTACTGGAAGAACAGATATTCACTGTTAGTTGTAAAGGGCAAAATTAGAGACTGTGCCTGTGGGTTCAGCCATCAAACAGCCTCCAGCTGCCATGCAGAGCGTGTTCACAGTGCTCTGCAGCTGACACATGGACTTGGCTTTTCTTTCTTCCTCCCATCCATGCCTGAAATGGGAAGTGTCTGACATCTCTTTCTCACATTAGGGTGGACAGTGTTGGCTTTGCAGATGTGCAGAGTGAAGATGAGCTCTATGATTTTGACATGGACATGGACCCTCCCAACTGGCAGCAGCTTGTGAGCAGAGAAGTGTTGATGGGGCTCCAACCCTATGAGATCAAGCGCCAAGAAGTAATTAATGGTGAGATAGATGTCCTCTCCTAGCTCACCAAACACAAACCTGTCCTCTGGAGCTTTGAAGTTCTTAAAATCTAAAAGTAGGGCTGTTTTCACTGATCTGCACAAAGTAGTGGCTGTTGCTTCTGGCTTGCAGAGTTCTTGTGTATGAAAATTGTACTTTTACTGAAAAGTATCCTGTGATGAGATTGATACAGTCCTTAGAAAAGAAACAAACAATATTAAGTGGTTATTAAACAATATTAAGGCACTGAAAGGCCAGTTTGCAATATTCTATAAGAGAGAGCAAGGAAAGCTTGCTTTTTTGGAAAGCACGTGGTGCAAGTGCTACTCACACTTATTTTCAAAGCTTTGTCTCAGTTGCAGGTCTTGCAGTCCTGCACAACTCTCTGTGTGGCTTTATGAGCTGCTCAGAGTTCACTGTTGCTTTGGGGTCAGTTATGAGACATGAACCAAGTGGCTTCTCTGTTCCTTCAGACATGGAGTTAGAGCAGAGTGTGGCTCCGTGCTGGAGCCAGCTGGAATATGGGCCAGCAGGGGAAGTGCTGCTGGGGGAGGCTGTTCTGGGGGAATAGTCTGACCTCTGTCTGCCTCATGCTCAGATCCATGGGCTCCACACACAACTGCAGTCCTGTTCTCCCCTCTCTTCCCAGAGCTGTTCTACACAGAGAGAGCCCACGTACGCACACTGAAGGTGCTGCACAACGTCTTCTACCAACGTGTCACCAGAGAAGGGATCCTGAGCTCCACTGACAAACGAAAAATCTTCTCCAATCTGGAAGATATCCTTGGCCTTCATGGTAGGAGCAGCTGAGGGGCCTTTCACCTGCAGTTCTGGGTGCCAATAGCTGAAAAATTGAAACAGAGTGACCCTGGAACAAGAGGCAGCCTCATCCAACACCTGAGATAAAGCAGAACTTTGCAGCTGGGCTTGCTTTGGCACTCAGTGGTTCCATTCCTGATTTACAAAGATATTTGGATAGGGAAGCATCTGCCCAGGGTTGCAGTGCTTGCTTTCTGTTATCTGTGTGCACAGCCTGGATAAAAGGAGCAGTGCTTTGATGAATGGCCTTGATGGGTCAACATCAAGATGTTACAACTGTTTTTGAAGAGCTTATGAAAACAGAGCTGGAAGGATTGATGTCTTGCAGGTGGTTTTGAAGGGTGACCCTTCCTGATTGTTTAGGGAAGGAACAGCTCACAAGGGGAATTTCAGCTCTGCCACTGAATAATCACTTGTATGATTTTATGCAGGTGCTTGAGTTTGGTTCTGCATTATTCCTATTTTTTTAAAAAGTGGTATTGAGCCTCAAAAAAGATAAGATTGGAATGGTTCTTAGGGGTCACTTGAAGACAGGTGAGACAGAAGTGCACAGGAGTTACATGACATTTACTTGGGTATTCTGCTAAATTTATTATGTTGCAGGATAATGTTTTTATGTAATTGAATTTCAAATCTAGTCCTTTGCTAGAATAAATGCTGAAAATCAAGCAATTTGACCACTATTAATAACACCTTTACTTTTTTTTTTTTAATTTTTAAGTTGCACTGAATGATCAGATGAAAACTGTCCGGAAAAGGAACGAGACTTCTGTCATTGGCCAGATTGGAGAAGACTTGCTTTCCTGGGTAAAACTCTTTTATGCTTTCCTGGGTAAAACTCTTTTATGCTTTCCTGCACTTGAGAATAATGTTTCATAGAATAACAAACAGAGGCAGAGGTTGGTAAAAGCAATTCCCAGCTAATGGGAGCTGAAGGTCTGAGAATTGTCATTTGTGTGGAGCCAACACAGGGCTGGAAAATGAGGGTTGAAGGAAAGCAGGAAGAACTCTGGGTTTTCATTTGGCTGGAGATAAGAGTAATTTAAGGAACAGAAATGATTTCCTTATGATGTGTGGGTAGAGTAGAGAGGTAGTTTTGGAGACATAAAGGTGAGAGTAGGATTTTGAGAAATGTAATAGCAGCATTTATTTCAGTAGCACTGAAATGTCTTGTGTTGCCTGCGGTGTAGTTAGAAGACAGTTAAAAATACTTATTTCTAATCTTAGCATTTACACAGCTCAACCTTTTCAAGTTTATAGCACTGCTGAAGGCTTGGTTCCTGAGATCCTTATGGAGAGGTTTGGCTGTCCCATCCCTGGGAGTGCTCAGGGCCAGGTTGGATGGGGTTTGGAGCAGTGGGAGGTGTCCCTGCCCATGGCAGGGGGTGGAGCTGGGTGAGCTCTACAGTCCTTTCCCACCCAAACCATGCTGGGATTCTGTGATGATGTTGGACTGGAAGCAGGAGAACTGTAGAGTCTGAGATGTAAAACATTCCTCAGGGAAAGGGGAAGGCAAAGCCTCAAACCAGGGCAGAAATGCCTCCTCCTGTGTTGTCACCAACTCCTTCTCCCCTGGCGACACCAGTGGCTCTGTGTGTTCTGGAGGTGGCACGTGCTCAGCTTGAGTCTGTCTGAACTTGGCTGTTCTGGCTTTCTGGCACAGTTCAGTGGAGCAGCAGAGGAGAAGCTCAAACTGGCCACTGCCACGTTCTGCAGTAACCAGCCCTTTGCCCTCGAGGTCATCAAGTCCCGCCAGAAGAAGGACTCGCGTTTCCAGACCTTTGTGCAGGTGAGTTTTGCACAAGGGCTTGGGTCGCCTGAGGATGTGGCTGGGGGCCAGCACAGCCTAATGAATGCTTGGAGATAAAGTTCTGGTAATTAGTGACATCATGTCTAGCACTGTCTTTGCATTGGGATCGTTTCCAGTGCTGTATTTATCTCTGTAATGGTTCCTGGAGGGAGGAGCCTTTGGCTGTGGGGAGCACAGAATGTCCTGGTGGAACGCAGGGAGGCACACGGTGTCCCAGGGAGGAGATGGCATCTCACTCGAGGTGGCTGATGCCCAAGCAGGAGGAGTTCTGTGGGCAAGAGTGCTCAGAGCAGTGCCATTTCCATGCTTGCCACGGGCAGAAGACAGATGATGTGCACCTGCTCTGCCTGCCAGGAAAGGGGCTTGAATACATGTGGCATTTGCAGGAGAGAACATTATCTTCATTACCACAGGCTGGGAAGAACTTGGGTAATACAGGGGGGAGATGATACTGAAAAATGTGCTGTGTTTTGCTCCAGTGTGAGAGCACAAACTGATGTGTTCCCTGGGTGGTGGTGACAGAGATTGAGTGGGGCTGGTCCCAGGGAGCAGTGAGGGGAGGAGGGCAGTGCTGTGTGCTGAGCTGCTCCTCTGGTGGTGGCAGAGGGAGAGGGGCTGCCCTGTCTGGGTGATGGATCTTGGCATTTCTTGTCTTGTATCTAATTACTGGAAAGCCAAGTAATAGAGGTTTATGTGATGAATAGATGTTGTGCATCAGGTAATTATGGCCCTAATAAAAATGCCAAACGGGGCTCCTGTTCCGTGCAGGATGCTGAGAGCAACCCCCTGTGCCGGCGGCTGCAGCTCAAGGATATCATCCCCACCGAGATGCAGAGGCTCACCAAGTACCCCCTCCTGCTGGACAACATTGCCAAGTACACAGGTAAAGCCTTGCACAGGGGGCTGTGCTTCTCCTCAGCAGGTTTTCTCAGGTCAATGTGCTTTCAAAGCATGTGTTGAGTAACTGTTCAGTTTTATAGGTCACTGTCTGTTTTCATTGTGACCTCCCTGCTGCCTTCTACACATGCTAAAAAAATAATAGAGAAATCCTTTGTATACAAAAACCCAAAGTTTGGTTCCCTCTGAGTGGGAAAAAAAAAAAAAAAGAAAATTCCCTGTGAAATAAATGAATCTGCTGAATCTAAAGCACCACAGAACGTTCTCATGTTCTCACAGAGGGGATTTAGCACAACAGGTGAAAAAGTGATTAATAATATCACAAAAAGCCTTTCCAGGTTTAATATCTGATACCTTCTGCAGTGTAATTTCATTACTGATAAAAGATAGGCTGCATTTACAAGTTCACTCTAATCATAATTAGGAAAGCATGTGATACTCCATTATCTTTGATGTACTGGTTTATGTGCCTGTTAAGGAGATTCTCAGTGGGGCTCGCAGTAGTGAGAATTGATGAGTTCACCTGTGTCTGTTCTCTCTGCACCAAGTGGAGCCTTAGTGAAGATTTGAGATTTCTCAGAATGCTGCTCAGGTTATTGTGAACAGTTGTCACAAGTCCCTCAAAAGGGAGAGTAACAAGCATTGTAATGTGTATGAAGATCTGCAGGTCAGAATGAACTGTCTCCTGCCATAAATCTGTTTTTATCACCTCACCTTTGCAAAGCACCTTTTGCTGTTAGACTTTTCTGTGAATTTAACTCTTCTTTCTCAACTTGGAGGTCAGCAAACTGCACTGGGTTGCTGACTTTTCACACCTTTATTGGAGAGCATTGTTACACTTTCTTTTTGTCTTGCAGAACTGCCTGAAGAGAAAGAGAAAGTCAAGAAAGCAGCAGATCACTGTCGGCAGATCCTCAACCACGTGAACCAGGCTGTCAAGGAGTCAGAGAACAAGCAGGTAAGGCTGTCAAGGAGTCAGAGAACAAGCAGGTGGGAGGTGACAGGGGAACACTGAGGGCTGGGGGGAGTAAGTAATAACCTGGTTAAGGCACCTGGAGTCTCTGTAAGTGACTTATCTTGTTCTTAAAGCTGTTTTGTGGCACAAGTGCTCCTGGGAGAGGGGGATCCCAGCGTTTGGGAATGTGGGGAGGGATCCCTGGAGGTGTTCAGAGCTGCCCTCTGACACCAGTGAGTTTTGCTGCTCAGAGGCACCATTTGTGTTGCATTTTCTGCAGCATTTGGAGGATTATCAGCGGCGGCTCGACCTGTCCTACCTGAAGCAGTCAGAGGATCCCATGATGGATGAGTTCAGGGTGAGTGAAACGCTAACCCCATCTCTGTGTAAATGGTGTTTGCAACCCTGTTATCCAGTTTGTGCTTCTTTCTATCAGTCTTTTGATGTACAATCAGATGGTCTTTGGAGGTAAATATTTCTGTATGGAAATGAAAACATTTAGTCTCAGGAATGTGAGTTTTGCCACCTTCCTCAAGATCTCTGTGGATGGAACAACCCAGTTCTGCACATAATGGTGTTGATGAAGTTCTGAATCAAATCTTAATGACCAAAGCTCAAGCAGTGTGTCCCTCAAGAGATATCTGATGGATGATGGGTCTTGCTGTGGATTGTGTCTCATGGGGTTGCACATTTTAGTGGTGCTGTTGGAACTGGGAAGGCCTCAGAGAGCCATGAGGTGCAGCAGAGCAAGTGGCTTTAAAAAAAGAGCTTTTACACAGACTCATCTCTGTAAGAGAACCACAGGTACAGCCAAGTAATGTCTGAGTTCAGTGCTAAAAATACTGTGGTTCCTGTGGATTCTTGCAGTTGTGTTACTGGCTGGTTGCTTCCCCAAAGTCAGTGTGCACCCAGAAATCTTTTATATGAAGACTTCTCTATAAAACTGTGTCATGTATCCTTCCACAAATAAAAACCTGCAAGCATTCAGTTAGGAAATGAACAACTTACTGGCAGTTATGAAATCTTGCTGTCATTGATTGTAGACTCTGAGACTTGGAAGGGATGAATTGTGAAAATTGTCACTTCTGCCTGCAGATCTAAATGTCACCAGCACTGAAATGCCTGAAGAATCCATTGACATTATAAATTCCGTCAGATCATTGGGATGATTTGTATATCATTTGTAGGCACACTTGACTTGCAAATCAAGTGCTGAAGCATTAACCAGTTGTAATACTAGAACTGCAGACTTCAGATCTTGGAAAAGCTCCTCCTAGGGAACAGGTGTCATCCTAATGCCTTAGGAGGTTGACTTGGCAGGAAAACCCTGCACCCTGTGACACTCAGCATCTGCAAAAGAGCAGTGAAAGAGGAAGAGCAGTAACAAACATCTCTCACAACATTTTGGTTTACACTCATACCCTACTCCTGCTCTTTTCCCAGACTGGGTTCAGCTTCTTTTCTCCAAACTGGAGCCCCTCTGACATTCCTGTGTTTTGCCATGACTTGCTTCCATGGAAATCTCATACTGCTACTTTTTTTCTTTCTCCTGGTGACAGAACTTGGACTTAACAAAGAGAAAAATGCTCCATGAAGGGCCTCTGACTTGGAAGGTTAATCGTGACAAGACCATTGGTGAGTCTGCCACCCCCTGCCTTCCCTGGGTCTGTGTGTTTGCTGGGAGGAGAGAAGGAGAAAGCCTTGCTGCAGCTCCCAATTAGTCTTCTTCCTGCCACCTCTAATAATGCCTGTGTGCTTCTCCGAGCTGATTAAATTATTCTTGTCAATTCTGAAATGTGCTGGAGTGTCATTAAGGCCATGCAGGGACACAGCAGTCAGTCATGAGATGATCCAATTCCATCTGTAGCTTTCTGCTGTGGTTTTCATGAGGAAGATTTGCAAGCTCTGCCTGGAATGGCCCAGCACTGGTTGCTGCCTCTGCATGAGTAATCAAAAATGCTGCCTTTTACCTTCTGCAGGGGAGTGATATGAAACTCTGAGTCCTTAACTCATTCTGGGTTCTTTTGCACCCTGGGCAGATCTCTACACTCTGCTGCTGGAGGACATTCTGGTGCTGCTGCAGAAACAGGATGACAAACTGGTGCTGAAGTGCCACAGTAAGATCTTGGCCTCGACAGCTGACAGCAAACACACCTTCAGCCCCATCATCAAACTCAACACTGTCCTGGTTCGGCAGGTGGCAACAGGTCAGTGGGACCCACTGAGAAGGCAAAAGGACAAGCCAAAAATAAAGATTAGCTCATTTGAGAATAGAAGTTTTTGTGTGGAGATCCAGAGTAGAACATAGAAAACTGCGTAGGCTTAATTCTTGGTTGTCCAACATTGTGCTTGGTATGTATGAGCTGTTTAACTTCTTTGCATCAGTAATAGGCATTGCTCGGGTTTTAAATAGACTTCTAAATTAAAGTACTCTGATTGTGTTAGAGGAAAGGTACTCTGGAAATTATTAAGAGGGAAAAGAGGAGAGATAAAGCTTTTTCAAAATGGCTCTTTACTTTGAGGACAAATTTCATGGATAGGGCAAGGTCGATGTTTGTACTGAGGGTTATCTCTTGGACTCTTCTTCCCTTGCTTTGGGCTGGGGTTATGGCTTGTGAGAGGGCTTTCCAGAGAGCTGTGAGGCACAAGGCAGCTGGTGAACTGCTTCCTTCTCTGTTGGTGCAGATAACAAAGCCTTCTTCGTCATCTCCATGTCCGAGAACGGCGCTCACATTTACGAGCTGGTGGCACAGACGGTCTCAGAAAAGAACGTGTAAGTCCTTGGGGCAGCTCCTGCTGCTGTGCTTGGTTTGTGGCACTCCAGAGGTCTTTTGCAGCTGTAGTACCTGGGCAGGTGCCCCTCAGCTCCTTCTCTAAGCTCAGCTGAAGGCACAGTATGATGCTCTGAGTTGGTCTCTCCTAACTTTGAGCAGCAGGAGGGGGTGTACACACGTGTTAGTGAGCAGTGTATTGTTGGGATCAAAAACCCCAAACCCATCCATACCCTCAGTGCTTCTCTTGTGTTTCCTGGCTGACTCACTCCAGACCCTTTCTGACCTCAAAATGTGGGGTTTTAACCTTGAAATTCTAGTGAAATTCTGACTGACTGCCAGATAAGTAACTGAAATAATCCTGCATCTTCATGCAGACCCCAAGGTCTCTGCACACCTGGACATTGGCATCATGAGCACCCCAGTGCAGGGATTTGATTCCCTGGCTAAAAGATTTATTTCCTTTTTGGTAGAAATGCTTTTCTTCTGAAGGATAAGCAGGGCTAGACTTGCTTATAGGATACTTGGCAGCTTGTCATGTGTCACAGATGAGTCTCCAGCAGCATGTGAAATGCTTTTGTCTATATTTATATATAAAATAACGGGTTCCTCAGACAACTGCTGAGGTCCTGTCTGTCATTTCCTTCTGCTGAAAAGTGTCCTGGGGAGGTGAGTGTTCACTTGTGATTGCAGGGTGTGTTACTGGGAATTGAATGTAACAGAACCTTGACAGGTATTTCTGTTGATAAGAAAAGCAGTAACAGTATTAGCTGTGTTTAAGAGGTGTTAAATAGGCAAGTGTTCGTTTTGCTGTGCTGGTTGCATGTTTTTGTGTCACATTTCTGCTGCAGGTGGCAGGACCTCATAGCTCAGATGGCAGGGACTGTGAAAATGGGCAGTGCCAGGAGAGTGATTCCATTACCACAGTCAGGCCCTGGAGAGTAAGTAAAAGCTGGAGGAGGAAGGGCTGGGTTTCTTTGTCCAGCACCTCTTCTGCTCAGATTGCCAGGCAGAGCAGGGGTTCTCCTACAGAGCCCCAAATCAGTGGGACTAAAGGAGTGTGTTGGTTGTTCCCTCCCTGCAGGGAGGAGCGTGAGGAAGAGGAGCAGCAGAAGCTCAAAGAGCAGCACGACATTCCTGCCAGCAGCCTCCAAAGCCCAGGTAAAGCAGAGGCTCAGGGGATTTGCTCCAGGCAGTGCAGATGTGCCAAGCATATTCCTCTTGGCTTGGGGATCTTCTGGTAACTTTGATACTGTTCTGGAAAGGAACAATTTCTTTACAAGTCATGTAGAGAAGTGGTACTGAACCTCTTGGGAATGTACCTCTTACTATTTCCATCTGTTTTATGAGTTGCTGGGAAAGAGTCTTTTTTAACCCTGGAAAGAATTGTCTCAAGAACTGTGTTATGTAGTGTTTTCAGAGTTTTCTGTGTGAAGCAGAATTCACTGCAATTTCTCATCATATTTGACACAGTTTTTTAACCAGAGTGTCTGTTTTCTGTTCCCCAGATAAAGATCTGGGCCTTGAGTCTCCCTTGATACTGAACACTCAGTCCTCTTCACCCATCATGTCTGGAAAGGCCAAGGTGGAAAGTCTGCTGGTGTCTGAAGGACAGTTTGAGAAGGTGCAGCAGGCAGAGCTGGCACTCCAGGACTCCTCTGCATGTTATGAACCCCCAGGCCCCAGTTCCCCCCCAGTGCCAGAGGGGCAGTGGGCACGGGATGCACTGAGGAACTGTGAGTATCCCTGGGCACTGCCCAGTGGGGTGGGACTGGGAGGGGCAAAGTGTTGGGTCAGCCATCAGTGATCTAAATTATAATCAAAAGCCTGTTTCTATTAATTATCACTTCTGCCTGTGCTGTCTTTCACAGCAAAATGGATCTGACAGCAGGAACTCTTGAGTTCTGAATTCATACTCTGACCCTTCCTTTGCCTGGAGGCATCTCACTGTTTTTCCCCATGTATAAAATGGTGTTAATGAATTGTTCCTGTCCATGGAGTGCTTTGATGGATGACACAATTGCATTGCAGAGCTCAGGGCAGTGCTGGACAGTGCCCTTGCTTGTCAGCAGTTCATTTTTGGGACACCTGTGGCCTTCCCTCCACAGCACTGGAGCAGGACAGAAGAGGTTCCTTGGGTTGCAGGATATGATTTTCCATTTTTTTTGGTAAAATCCTGCAAATGACACTGGATATATGTGAACTTGACAAAGTTCAGGTTCTACCTTCCTGATGACTTGGGTATAATTAGATGAACACTTGTGTGTGTTGCAAAGAAGTTTTCCTGCTGGACAGATTATTCTGTGAAATGGTTTACAGAAGATTTTGACTGACTTCCTGTGTTCTCCAGTTTCCCTCCTTTCTGAGGAGCAATGCAGGGCTCTGCAAGCTGCTTGATCAGATCTAGCAGTGCAGTTCCTAAATACAACTCCCTAAGATTTGAATGAATTCATTAATCCATATATCTCTTCTTGGCAACTCTGAAAGAGACACCAAGTCCCTCTGTTGTGCTTGGAGGGAAGAGTCTGTGTTGCTGCTCTGTGGGCTCTTTGCTTCTCCCAAAATGCAGAGCACTCATATCCTTGGCCCCAGTTCCCTCTTCCATCTCTCCCTACAGGTAATGACAGTTCTCTGCAATCTCAAAGTTATCTTGGCTCTTTTAATCCATTTATTACTATTACAGGATTCAACATCCCTTCGTAATTCTGAATATTGTACAGATGTTCTTGGTATTCGTTTTCAGAGACCAGTGCTAAGATAATCTTAGTCTGGGGCTGTGCAGGGACAGTATGAGTGGCCTGTTCAGAATGAAACAGCAGCTCTGATACAGCAGCAGAGGGTCACTCATTCTCCTTTGCAGGGCAGCACAGCTTTTTGGGGGGTTACAGAGCACTGTATGGTGAGGGTGAACCTGGTGCACTCCTGGCAGCATCACATTTTTGTTTTGAACAATGTGTCCTTGTTCTGAAGTGTTTGGTTGGGATAATTTGAGAACTAAAGGAATGTGGGTTGAAGTTCAAACAAGCATAAATTTGCATGAAATTGAGGGAAAACGTTTCTTCAATTTTTTTTTTCCTGATCTCTCTTTTCAAACTCGAGCAGAATATTCTCATCTGCTCCTTGCCCAGGTGGAATCCCCTGTCAGAGCCACAGCTGTTGGTTCCTTTGCAGGGTAAACCCAGGCACTCCAGCTAATTCCAGTAGACAGTTCCTTTGTTTTCCTCTAAGAAGATGGAACTTGCACTGACAGGTTTGCTCTCACTTCTGAGATGAAATGTGGAGTAAGACTTGAGCCCTGCATACATTTATTTTTATCCCTGTTTTTCCTACCAAGAGCAATGAGAGGAGATGCACCTTTGGGAAGGGGTGACCTTTCTGTCTGGTTGGTCCCTGTGAAGCCCTGACTGGGTTGTGTCTCCTTGCAGTGGACCTGCTGAGGCAGCTGCTGGCACAGCAGCTGGGCCTGGCCGAGAAGGGGCACCTGGAGGGGTGGCAGCGCCTGCCCAGGGTCAGGACTGTGTCCCAGGAAGCACAGACAGCGAGTGGGAGCGAGCCTGGGCTCCAGCCCTCGGACAGCAGCCAGTGCCAGCCTGGACCGGAGCCCGCTGTGCCCAGAACTGAGGAGCCCCCAGCTGGGTACGGCCCCCGGACTGCAGCGGAGCCCCCAGCGCCAGGGGATGCCGGGGGGCTGCTGGGCAGGGAGCCCAGGCCCGGGGGCACCCTGGCAGAGGAGCCTGGGAGCGAGCCCCTGGAGCTGTGCCCCCCGGAGCTGGAGGGGCTGGGCACCGAGGAGGGCACCGAGCACTTCTTCGACGCGCGGGAGGCTCACAGCGACGAGAACCCGTCGGAGAGTGACCTGCTGGAGAGGAGGGAGGAGGAGGATGTGCACATTCGGATCTCAGGTGAGAGCCCTGTCCTCCCCTCAGCCCCCCAGGGGCAGGACTGGAGCCTTGTGCCCCCCTCACCTGGGACAGGGCAGGGAGAGTGAGCCCTGACAAGGGCTGTGCAAATGCACCTCGTTAATTCTGCATTAATGGGCTCACACCCTGGGCCACACTCATTGCAGAGGCACCAGGCACAAGCCAGGCTCGTGATTGCAGGTCCCCTGGACCACTTTATCTCTCAGCTGGCTGTTGGGACTGTAAGGAAAAGGTTTTCCTTGAAGGCAAAGCCCTATTTTAAGCCCCCATGACTCACGATGCCATTTTGTGTTTTCTTCAGAAAAGAAAAGAATTTAACTTTGCACTGTCATAGTCTCCTGTGACCTGACCCCAGTCTGAAGCTCTTAAAAGCTTATTATTTTTGTTATTTCTGTTATTATTGCTGCCCATGGTAAATCTGACAGCTTTCTGAGCACACCAAACTCCCCGTGGAAGCTGATGAGTATCTCATGTTGTAGTAGAAGTAGCTACAATTGGGTAGATTGAGAACTAACAGTCATGTAGAAATTCCTTAGCCCAAAATATGCTTTTATTTAAAAATTGGATTATATCCATGTGAATGAGCCAATTTGTGACTGCCCAAACTCTGCCTTCCAGCTACAGATGGCAAATAATTTTTCTTGCTGAGACATTTTAAATTATTAAAACTGAGCCAACAACTTCAAGCATCTAATTTATTTGTCACCTCTTACACTGTTTACTTTTTTAACTGTGCAGGGCCATCAGAATTAGACTGATCTGTGTTTAGTCAGTTCTGACTCCACGTGCTGGCTTTGCTGGAGAGAAGTTATTTGATAGAATCCTCCTGGTGCAGGTTGGGAAAGCATTTCTACCTGTAATTGCTTTCTCTTTTAACATATACAAGTTCAGTTTTAAAGGTAACTCATCTAAAAACATCCTCAGTACCATAAGTGAAGGTTAGAAATCCAGAAGTTGGGTTTGTCAGCTGCCATTAGTGTAAGTGCAGGATTTTCAGTCATTTTAATAGAATCAGATTTTGGAAGAACAGGAAGGTGGGTGACTGGGTCACAGGATATCCTGAGTTGGAATAGATCCACAAGGATCATCTGAGTCCAACTCCTGTCCATCTTGGAGATTTTGGAAGAACAGGAGGGTGGGTGACTGGGTCACAGGATATCCTGAGTTGGAATGGATCCACAAGAATCATCTTGAGTCCAACTCTTGTCCATCTTATTATATAGTTTTTAATCTACAGACCAAAAACCAGTATAATAGAAAAACAGGAGGTTGGGTGATCAATTCAGAGAATATCCTGAGTGGGAATAGACCCCAGAGATCATCTGAGTCCAACTCCTGTCCATCTAATTGTATAGTTCTTAATCTACAGACCAAAAACCAGTATAATAGAAACACAGAGTTTAGAAAAACAGGAGGGGAAGTGATTATTTCATAGAATATCCTGAGTGGGAATAGACCCACAGGGATCATCTGAGTTCAACTCTTGTCCATCTAATCATACAGTTCATAATCTACAGGCCAAAACCCACTATAATAGAAATGGAAAAACAGAAGGGTAAGTGATTAATTCATAGACTATCCTGAGTGGGAATAGACCCACAGGGATCATCTGAGTCCAGCTCCTGTCCATCTAATCATAGTTCTTCATCTACAGTGCAAAACCCATCGTCAGTCTCTGCACCAGTTCAGAACCAAACTGGTGTGGTGTGACACGAGCCCTGCTCGGGGCAGATCTCACAGGAGCTGTTTCTCAGGCCCTTTTCCACCATCCAGGAGTTGGGTCTGTCCCCATTGCTGCTCCCGGAGTGCCCAGCCCTGGGTGGCAGGGCTGGGGGTGAAAGCTGCTCTCTCCACAGGAAATTACTTGATCCTCGATGGCTATGACCCAGTGCAGGAGAGCTCCACGGACGAGGAGGTGTCGGCGCTGGTGCTGCAGTGCCCGGGCAGTGCCCACGCCCCGCTGGACTCCGCTCGGCACAGGGATGGCTCTCCCTGCCCCGAGGAGGTGCTGGCCCCGCGCTGGGCAGGGCTGGCAGAGCCCTGCTCCCTCCTGCCAGGCCGTGCCCTGCCCCTGGACGTGCGTGTGCAGCTCCTGCAGTACATCCAGAACATCGAGGACGCCCTTGAAAAGCTAAAGGTGGGTCCTGTTCTGCTCACACCGTCAGTGCTCTCACCCCCTCAGGGTTTGCTGTGCAGAAGAGCTGGGAGATGATCCTGAGGCGGAAGAAGAGCAGCCATGCTTTCCTTCTCTCTGGCCCTTCCTTCTGCTTCAAAAGCTTCCAGAAATTTGGGGCTGTTTGGTTTGCATTCAGTTGTGGGTCACGAGAGGCAAATCCTTCTGCTGGAGATGGTGGGCACCCAGAGGTTTGGATCTGGAGAGATTGCTGAGGGATAGGGCAACTCTGCAGCAGTGCAGTTTGGAAGGGGCCACTGAGCTAAGGAAGATGAATTCCTGGCATAAAAAGACTTGTCAAATCTGTTGCTGCTGCTGCTGCTGCCAGTGTGGAATGAAGATGCTGAGTTGCAGCAGACCAGTACCAGTGTTGTCAGGCTGACTGTGTTCAAAATGACTTCTTTTTCTAAGTGCTGGGGACTCTCTACAAGATAGTCATTGCTGCAGAAGGCTTATATTGATGCATGAAATGTTCAGTAGCCAATTTAACTGAAATCTGAATCAAAAAAATAGAATATTGAATAGAATGGAAGGTCAGGTAAAGATGCTGATAAAGGAGTTGGGAGCCTTTGTGGGCCATTGCAGCATGGGTGGCTGCAGTCCACTCAGTGTAATGGAACTTCTCTTTGAAGCCCTCTGGGCCAGTAAAGAGCCACCTGAGCTCTGGGCTTGGTCTGTTTTGCAGGAGGTGGAGGAGGACTACACCATTCTCCGGCGCCAAGGGCTGGCTGGCTCAGCCTCCACAGGACAGCACTCAGGTAGGAACCAGCCTGGCTGCCCCTGGGAGCATGTTCCACCTTGGCTTCAGGCATTAACCAAAGAACACAAAGTCAATTATTCAGGTTCCTCACATGCACAAAAAAGGTTTCACCCCCTTGAGCAGCTCTCACAGAGCTGAGCCCGTGCTGATTCCAGGAAAGGTCAGTTGAATCCACTGAGACTCAGATGTGCTGAGGAGCTTGTTCCTCCTCTGGAAAGGTTGTTTTCAAGCTGTCTCAGCCCACCTGCCCGAGACCTTCATCTCAGGATGTGCAGCTTCCCTTTCAAGGAAGGTCAGATTGATGTGAAGTCCCAGAGAGAGATTTCTGAACGTGTAAAATGATTAGTTTGGCTCGTGTTCCTCTGGGATGTCTCTGAGGCTCTGTGGTGGTTCTGTGGGTCCCTGTAAATGGGCCTTAGGCATCCTACAGATGTAATTGCTGGAATTGCTAACAAGGGGGTTAAGGTTAAATGGGTGTGATGTCTCTCATGTCACAGTTCTTGCCTGTGGGAGTGTTCAGAGGTGTCAGACACTCATCTCTCATTGCACTCCCCTCTCTCTCACCACCTCTTTTCCTTTTTTTCTCTCTTCTTCCCTCCTTCAGACAAAAGCTAGTCGTGTTTCCAGGAGTGGCTGAAGATGGGATGAAGAGTACAGGACACAGCACCTGCTGTCCTCCTTGTGGACTCTGACACAAGAGGGTTTGGAGCATCCAAACACGAACCAGACTTTGGCAAAGTGGGCACGGGGTGCTTTTCCTGTGGGGCATCTGCACTATCTTGTCAGTGAGGGAGTCTATTCTATTCTGCTCCTCTCCTTGCTACCAGAAATTCATTTTTCAGAACAGAAAAAACCAAACCAAATGTACAGAGCTTTGGGTGTAGGATATAAAAATGTATTTAGACATTTAAAAAAAAAAAATCAATGTATTTATTTGACTTCATTCCGTGTATCAAAAGCACATTTTAATTTTTTTAATCTGCCTTTTTTTTTGTTCTATTCTAATTGGGTAGTGCCAGTTCTAGCCCTGTGCATGTGGTCCATCCTGCTGCCACTGCTCCTGCCCCAGGGCAGGTGAGGGGCCAGGCTGCACCTGTGTGCAGGTGTGTCTTTACTTCACTGGACTGGACTCTGCACTCCCTCTGGCACTCAGACTGCCATGCCAAGAGCTACTTATGAAGGTGATGGGATGACTTGTGGCTGGGCCTGTCTGTATCCAACAAACTGCATGGGCATTGCTCCTGTCCCCACGTGGGTAACAGGAATTCCCATGCACTGAAACTCCAGGCACTTGAGAAGGGTGAGTTTTCCTCTCCCCTTTCCCATTCCTCTGGTGACATGTGAGATCAGACTGGGAGAGGAAAAAGAAAGAGAGGGTTAATTTTTTTTTTTCTTGACTTTGTTGGCTTTGATCATTGTTTCCTTTGTAAAGTGATAAAAATACTTGGACCTGCAGCACTTTTGTAACTCTTCTCTGGATCAAAAAAAAAAAAAAAAAGGCAAAAAATGCAAACCCAGAAGTGTTTCAAAGATGTGGGGCAGCTCTGCCCCTGATTCACTACTGAATGAACAAGGGCTGCCATTGGAGTTAGCCACAGGTACTGCTGATCACAGGGCCAGTAAGTTTTAGTACCTGAAAGTATGTCTTGCTGAGGGCCTGGGGTGGGCTCTGGGGGTTTTTTTGGCGTGGGGTTGGTTTGAGTTTTGTTTGTTTTATTTTTTAAACTAATTTGTGCCAATGTGTTCTCAGTGAAACGGAGATTTGCAAATCAAAGAAGGCTGAAGCAGCTCTCTAGTACTTCCTTAGGCCTGTTGGAATGGGGTTTGCTGGTGGAATTCCTTCCAGTCTGGGAACAGGATGGTGGAAAGGCGGCCCCAGAGTTGGCACTGGATGGCCCCAGCTGGCTGTGCCTCTGCCCCAGGGCAGCAGCTCCTGCCTGGCACAGGGTGGGTCAAGCTGGCCCTGATAGACACCATGAGTGGGGCTGTTGGTGAAGTCTCTTTTGCACCCTCTTTCCAAGTTTTAAACTGTTGAAGGAACCCAAACTGAGCACGAGCCAAGCCTGTCCATCCCACTGACAGGCAGAGCATCGTTTGCATCCTGAAGTGCTGAGACTCTGCCTTTGGTCAGGGACAAAATCCCACTCCCTGCTCCTCTAAACCAAACCTTTTCTCTTGAGCTGCTGGCAAGAAAACAGATCTGTCCTTTGTCTGTAAGAAAAGCATCAGCTCTTGCTCTTCCCACAGAAACATGGAAGGGATGAGTTCAGGGAATGATGGGCTGAGGCAGCAGAGATGATTGTGGGCCCAGTGTGAAAGTGTAGGGAGTAGGAAGGAATTTCTCTTGTTTTAAGAGCCAGTTGCACAAGACATCACTGCACTGCCAGCACAAGCCAAAGGGTTCCCTTCCAGGCTGGCAGGAGCCTCCTCTTCCCTGGGATGTGCCCTGGCCTGGCCTGGTGCTCCTGTGGGAGATTTACTGTCAGTATTAGCCCAGCACTTCCTTCCTCACCTCATCCAAACTTCCCCTGAGAATCCCCCAGACCAGAACACTGCCATGGATCCTGCCAGGAGGAGGACTGGGCTATGGCCAGGCTTGGTGTTTAAGGCCCATTTCCCCCAAGTTCCCCTCCTTGATGCTTGCCTGGGTCTCCACACTGGAAACAGGAGGAGTTTTTGTGACCTTAGTGGTCTAAAAGCTTTCCAGAAGCTCCCATGGTTGGTTGAAGGTCATCCCTGAACTCTGGAATAGAGAGAGCTTAGTCTGGCTTTAAAAGAATATCCAGTAAAGGTGGGACCTGTGGAGGCCTGGCTGGTTCATGCCCATTCCCTGTGACTGAAGGCAGCAGCCTTGGTTGTCTGGTGTTCTCCAGGCTGCATGAATGTCAAGGGTCATGGTGGGCCAGGGTTCCACCACTGCTTTGTTTCAGCAATGTAAGAGCTGGGAATGCAGAGCATCTGTGTGGCCTCACCCTGACACTGCTGCCTGGGAGCTGCTGCAGAATCTGTGACACTGGGGCAGGGCAGGGGCAGTTCTGTCCCTGTCACATCTCCATGTGCACAGAGGCAGGGCAGGGGCAGTTCTGTCCCTGTCCCCTCTCCAGGAGCACAGGGGCAGGGCAGGGGCAGTTCTGTCCCTGTCACACCTCCAGGTGCCCAGGGAAGCCCCACACTCAGTGCCTTTGTCCCAGCTGGCATGGGCAGTCCCAGAGCAGGAGGTTCCAGAGCTTCAAGGCATGTTGGAGAAGCCCAACTCATGGGCACAGGGTTTGGGTGACATCAGTGACACTCCGTGCTCTGTCCTGGTTGGGTCCTGTTTCAGCTGGGCCTCACCCCCACCCACAGGGCATTCCTTGGGTGGGAAGGTGATGGTGTGGGTGGGGATCCCTCATTTCCTGGGAGCAGCCCCCTGGAATGCCAGGGAATTCCTTCTCCTCTCTGTGCCCCAGACCTCAGGCCGTGCCCACTGCATGGAAGGAGCTGCAGCTCAAGTGCACTATTCAGGATTCTCATGTTTTTTCCTTCTTGAAGCCATAAGATTTCCTTCTTTAAATTCCAGTTTTCAGTGTAAGGAAGCATTTTGGTTTGCCCCTGGTTGGTGATGGATTGTACATTCCCCTCTCCAAACTGGGTGGTAAAGCAGGACACTGTTCTCTGGGATTTCTGCCCCAGTCTCTCCTCCCAAATAGATGAGGGTTTTTTCCTTCCCCAGATAGAAGAATAACAAGGTTTCTTACTTTGGGAACAAATTTGTGGTGTAGCAACATCTTCTGAGAGGTCATTTTTCTTCTGCTGTTACACAGTTCATGGACAAGCAAAAAGGTCAGATGGATTCTGTGGAATGGGAATTTCCTTCTCTGTAGAAGAGCAAATTCTAAGCTGGTGTTGGACGATTTTGGTTTCCTGAACACGCCTTGTCTGGAGGGAGGGGAGATTCCCTCAGCCCCATCCCACAGGTGGGCTCAGCCAGGAGGAGGAGGAGGAGGAGGAGGAATGCAAACCTCTGGAGTGAGGAAGTCTGGCTGGTTTGGCTCAGCCTTCCCCCAGCACTCAGCTCTTCCAGGGCTTCCATAAAACCTGGATATTCCCATCCACGGGTCCTGTCCCTGCTGTTGGGCTGGTGCTTCAGCAGGTGACCCTTGGTTAGAATCTCCTGTATCTGGTGTGGATTTGTCCCTGTGTCCCCAAAGAAATGCCTCAGGTCCCTGCCCCTCCCCGAGGTGCCAACTGACAAGCAGATGTACTGCAAAAGGGATTCTGCAGCCAAAACAAACACTGCTGGTGGGGTTTCAACTAAGTCTTGTGGAGCTCTCTTCATACTAGAGTATTTTTATTTTCTTTGTACAACATACAATCATGTACTCTTAACAGAGATTTACTTTAAAGAGAAGAAAAAGAAATCTGGAAGTATTCTTTAAAAAAAAATACACAAAAATCTTTATTAATAATCCTGTATTTTTACTGATCATGTTTGAATGTCTAAAAAGACTTTATTGTTCTAATTATCCAGATGTATGTTTGTAAAATAGCTCTTTTATGACTTAGCTGATCAGGTTGTATGTTTCTGGAATTAAATATTGGTCACTTAAAAAAAAAATCTGTTTTCAGGATCTGGGAAATAGAAAATTTAAGCGTTTCAAATATCATTAAATAAGCTTAAAGGAAATGTATTTTGTCTGGTGGATTTTTGGGGGGTTGTTGGGCTGTAATTGCCTGGATTGTTTGGCAGGACAAACTGGTTGGTTCTTGGCACACACAATCCTTGTACAGGGAAGGTCCTTGTGTCATTTCCTTGGTGTTGGGTTAGCACCAAACACCAAGAAAAGAAATAAATTTACCTCTTGATCCAAAACTCCAACTCCAAAAAAATAAATAAATTTACCTGTTTATCCAAACCTCCAAGAAAACAATCAGTTTGCTCCCAGCTGAGGGTGATGCTGCAGGACCCTCCCAGGAGGGATGGATGCCCTGGGAATGTCCTGCACTCCTGGGGCTGTTCTGGTTGATGCTGCACTTGCTGAATGGGCCCTGGCAATGGAATTTTGTCCTTTCCCAGGGAATTTCTGCTCAGTGCACCGTGGGGTTTGTTGGCTGATGTTCCCTCCTTGCTCCCTGACAGCAATTTAATGAACACTTTGCAGAGCTGTCACTGAGAGGCTTTGGCTCATCTGATCCTGCTGGACAGTTAAATCTGAGCTGGGAGTTTTGCTGGCAATTTTAAGGCAGTTTGGTGTTATTTTCCTGCTCTAGGAGTTGCTTTCAAGTTTCCACCACTGTCATTTTAAATCCAACCATAACCAATTCAATGAAATTACCCATTTTATTAATTTATAAGCTTATTGTTATTTTTAAAACTGAATTTGTTTTTGATGGTTGGGAACTGTTGGTGTAACCCTTCAACATGGTGCTACTCCTTAACAGCTCTCAAATATTTATATTTAAGTGTTGTTGGAGTAGTTTTCCCCCTGAAATGAGGAATTCTCTGCAAGTGTTTGCTGTTTAAAGGCTGCAGCTTCCTATCAAATGTTACCCAGAGTCTGTTGGGCTTAAATTACGATTTGCTTGTGTTTTGTGAAGTGCTTAATCTTCCTCCCACATGTCTGGATTGCTCTGTTTTCCCAAATTCAGGGTTTCTGGGTGAAGAAGCTCCATCCCTGCCTGCTCTGGGGCAGTGGCACAGGAGTTGGGTGGCACCACTTGGCCTCTCACTGGAGGCTTTTTGCATTTCCATTTTTTGCTGGATATTTTCCCCTCCACTGGGATCAAACAGAAAGTTAAAAGAGAAGTGAAATTAAAACTCACTGTTGAGGGAACTTGCAAATTTTTTAATAGGGAACAACATCTGTGCTGGGAGTTTGTGCCAAGGCCTGGGTTTTGCTGAGTTATCTGCAGAGCAGCTTCACCTGAATCCCTGTCACTTGTGCCAGTCCTGGTTTAGCTCCTGCCTGCCCTGGGAAGTGATGCAGTCACAGCTCTGACAAAAATAAATTGATTAAGAGCAACACCAAAATAGAGAACAAACAAAATCAAGTGTATTTCTGAAAATTTAGAGGTTTTTTTCCCTTCCCCTTCTGCAGTATGTGCATGAAGCTCCTTGAGAGATTACTTTATTACTTTATTATAATTGGTAATCTGAGCTCTGTTACACTTTCCTAATGATGCTCTTCGTGTTTTGCCTATTTAAATGTTATTTTATATATTCCCTTTACTGTGTTGCTGTAAATAAATGATGCAAAAGGAACAGCTCAGAAAAATCTGAGCTTTGTGTCTTCTGCAGCCTCTGCCCTCAAATCCCAGCTGGGGGTGGGAGGGAGCAGAGCTGCATTTTGGGCTGGTCCACATCCCCCTGAGGGGATTAATCTCTGCTGCTTCTGCTGCTGCTGCCACAGACAGGGAGAGGCACCAGAGGGCTGAGGGAGGCTCAGCTTGGCAGAGGGGTTTGTGCCAGTTTGGGCTTCTGGGATTTAAGGCATTGTGGACATGCCTTTTGTTCCAGGGAACATCCTTTCAGCAAGGATGGCCTTGGTTTGGGCCCAGAAATATCTGTGATTTCCCCTTTGTTTTCCTCAATTAGCCCATGGATTTTAGGTTGTTGTTGTTCTTTCACAATATTTGTGGTGTAAAATGGAAGTTGTCCAGTCCCTGGCATGAGTTCTTTGCCAGTTGGTCTGATTATTGTGGGGGTAAATTAACCACCAGAGAGATGGACCCAGGCAGGGCCCAGCACCCACAAACTGGGAACTTGGAAGTGTTTCCTCCAAGTGTGATCCAAAACTCAGACGGCGAAGAGATGAGCATGGGAATGATACAGAGCATATGTCTGTGTTAGGATGTTGGCTTAACAAACCCTCCAAACTTCTGAGACACCTGTTATTTGAGGAGGAGGATTGGGGAGGTGCTGCAGGAGAGGCTGAGGCAGCCAAAGCTTTGGTGCCACTTGCAGCTCTGCCCTGGGAACGTTGGGGCAGCTCTGCCCACACAGAGGAGCAGCTTTGGTGGCACTGCAGCTGTGCCTGGCAGGGCTGGGGCAGCTCTGCCCACACAGAGGGAGCAGCCAAGGGGCACTCTGGGGGGTTCAGGACCTTCTGCAGGGCTGGGGGTGCCCAGATTGGCCTCCAGCCCCATGAACTGACCTGAGCCCTGCAGAAGGAAAGGAGCAATGAGAGCAAATGGCCTGGAGTTGTTCAGTGGGAGGTTTAGGTTGGGTGTCAGAGGAAACTCCTTCCCAGGAGGCTTGTCAAGCCCTGGAATGGGGTGCCCAAGGCAGTGCTGGAGTCACCAGCCCTGGAATTGTCAATGTGTGGCACTTGAGCACAGGGTTTAGTGCTGAGCATGGGGGTGGTGCTGCCTGATGGTTGCACCTGATGCTCTTGAAGTGCTTTTCCAACCTTCACAATTCTTTAATTCCAGGTGTGCTCCTTGCTTTGAGGTGACAGTGCACATCCCTCCTGCACTTCCCCACATCCCACACTAAACCCAGCAGGGCTTCCTGCAGTCCAGAACCTGAATTTTCCCCTTCTTCCTCCCCAGTCTCCAGCTGCAGATCATCACTTGGGCTTTTGGCAGAATAAAAGGCCCAAAATATCTGCTGCTTTCTTGCCTCAGTTTGTTTGTTTCCAGATGTCTGAGGCTCACTCAGCATGAAGTATTTTCCCTGATCAATATTTTAACCTTCTTGTTGATATTTACTCAGTGCTGCTGAATAAACTGCACCAAGTGCAGCTCCATGGATGGGAGAGTAAATCTACATTTCTATCAGCTCTCGGGAGGTTTTGCAATAATTCATATTATCTGAGGTTATTGTTATACTGGGATATTAATGAGCACATCTTCCTTCCTTCTGCCTCTTGAAGCTTCAATTCAGATCCCACTTCTGGTGCTAAAACAAAATCTCAGCTGTGAATTAGCATGGAGAGGAGAGGGCTTTGTGTTCTGCTTTTGTCAGCTGGCTTTGAAAGAACCTTTCTCTGTAGTTTATAAAGATGTATGTGATGGAACTCCATCTGGTTCCCTCTGACCTTTGTGGTGAGGAGGAGATTAAACCCTTCTCTGTGGGTCTTCATGGCATTTTGAAATCTTGCTGGAGGTTTCTGCTCTTTCTCCTTCCAAACTGAAGTTTAATGAGCACTGAGCAGAGATGTCCTCCCTTTCCTCTGGCACTTCTGGTGTTTGTTTGCTCTTCCCCACAAGAACTTGGTGGTAGAACTGCCTGTTCCTTGTTCTCCTGTGCATGCCCTTAACCCAGTGTTTCACCTCCAAATACTGACTGTTCTTGCTTGTTTGTTTTCAGGCAGCTCCTGTCCTGGAAGGAGCAGGCTCAGAGTGTTTCCAAGCCCCTCTGACCCATTCATCATCATCACTTTGGGTGTGCATGCAGCAGGAGTCAAATAGCCTCAATTGCAGCTTCTATTGAACTCATCTTTTCTCCTCTGCAGTTTCTTTATTCTGCCATAATAAAGCTGCCCCTGTCAGTGCTGAGCTGGGGCTCATCTGTCTCACTCTGCACACAGGGACGTGTTTCTGGGCTGGAGCTGCAGAGACAAAATGTCTCTGGGAGGTTGGGCTGGGTCAGTGCACCTTGGAAACCAAAGAGTCTCCCGAAAGCAGCTCTTGCCTGGTGCTGGTGCAGGTGGCAGGGGCAGCCCCTCCCAGTGTGGGTGTCCCAGGGCAGCCAGGAGAGCTCCCAGAGCTCAGCCAGGAACAGCAAAGGAGCAGGAAAAGCTCCACTCTTGGCTCCTCCTGCCCAGTAACCCCCTCCTCTGCTGGCCACGGTGGTGCCAGGGTGGCTGCCCTGCCCCAGCTCTTCTCCAGCAGTCTGGGCTTGGAATGGGCTTAAAAGACTTGGAACTTGGACTCTCAGCAGATCCAAATCCCCTTGTCCAGGTGACTGTGCTGGTGCACATCATCTTGGCCCCGAGGCTGATCTTCCCTGCTGTCCTTTCTTAACAATCCATGGAATTATTGTGGGTGAAAACAAACTGTGGGAAGAGTCAGAGTTCATCCCAAAGGACGTTTCCTGGCTGGAGACAGGTTGGGGCAGGGCCTGGCCAGGGGTTCTGCAGAGCTGAAAGGTGGCTCAGCATCTCTGGTTGTCCTTGCCTGAAGAATGAAGGGGGATTTAAGGGCAGATGAATTTGCCCCAGAGTGAGTCACAGGCTGAGTGGAGGCTCCAGGGCTGGAGCTCCCTGAACCCAGGGCAAAGATGGGAGGTCTCCTCCTGAATTCTTGGACCAACCTGCCCATGAGATCTGAAGTCATTTCATTCTTCATTCCTTCTCCCTTTTACTCACCTCAAAGTCTCTTCATCTTTCACATTTCAAAGAGAGGTGGGGTTGGTGGATTGTTTTGGTTTTCTTTTCTGCCTTTTCCTTTGGGGTGTGAGTGGAATACACAGAGGAGAAAACATCCTTTGATGGCAGTAATTACAAGGAAGAGAACACAGAATAAAAAGCAAGGAAAACTGGGCTGCAGGTGAGAGAAACTGCAAATGATGAGTCCCCTCTTCATCACTGTCTGAGGGGATGGATCTCCCTGTGAGAGCTCCAGGCTGGGGCCAGGGGAGGTTTGGGTTCAGCTCTGAGATGTGCTCTCTGAGTGTGACCTTCCTGAGCCCCTGGCACTGCTCCAGCCCTCTGTTCCCATCTCTCCATGGGCCAAATGCTTTCTGGAGCCTGTTCAGGTGCTTTCTGGAGCCTGTTCAGGTGCTCTGCTCTCCCAGGACTGACTCTCTGTGTGGCAGCACCTGAGGGGGGGCTGATCCATCTCCTTGGAGGCTCCAGTCACCAACCCCGTGTGTGCTCAGGAGGTGGAATGGGAGTTAAAGGCAGGGCTGGGGTGGAGCAGCCTCTTGGTGGGGCCAGGAGGATCCTCCCAAATTCTGCCTCAGGATGGCAGATGTCATTTCTGACTTGGGCTCGTTTAAATTCACACACATTTTCTTTTGCATGAAAAGGAAGGCAAACAAACTGTTCCACAAAATGTTCCTTATTTATCTAACTCATCCTACTAACTTCTTTCAGCTATCTAAATATATATATATAATTAGATGGGCTTTTTTATGTAACTACCACAGGATACTTTCTCCTCTAACCACTTCCTTCAAAGCTGTTCTTATCTATAAAATTATCTAATTTGGACATGTTCTATTACCAACAGAAACTTGTGTGAACCTTGAGATAAAGGCCTGGCACACACATAACAGATTTATTTTTTGTATTTCAGTAAAAAGAGAAATCTTTGCTTTTGCAGCATCTTTTATCCCCAGAAATCTCCCAGTCCTTGGTGCATTGGCTGCCTCCTCCTTGCAGTGGGACTGTTATTTGCTGTTCTGCTGAAGTGCAGCCACCTCGGAAGGGAAATGGAGCAGTTGTTTCAATGATTCACAGCTCAACTTCACGTCAGTTTGAGATCAGAGCCCCTCTTAGTGCAGCTGAGAGGGAGCAGATGATCTGACTGCCTGGATATCTGCTCTGCCATGAGGTAGGCAGTGACATTCTGGTGGTGGCCGTGTCCCCCAGCTGTTGGCACTGGAGTGTTGGGTTATCCCGTGCCACAAACTCTGCTGGGTGTGGAAAGTGGGGCAGACTCATCCCTGTGCATCACCACGGGCTTCCCTACCCTGCCTGGGCTCAGCTGGCAAAGCTGCTGCTGGGGAGGATGTTTGGGGCTGGACTGAGACCCCCAGTGTGTGTGGGGCTGGACTGAGACCCCACAGTGTGTGTGGGGCTGCACTGGGACCCCACAGTGTGTGGGGGGCTGGACTGAGACTCACAGTGTGTGGGGGGCTGGACTGAGACCCCACAGTGTGTGGGGGGCTGGACTGAGACCCCCCAGTGTGGGTGGGGCTGGACTGAGACTCACAGTGTGTGGGGGGCTGGACTGAGACCCCCCAGTGTGTGGGGGGCTGCACTGAGACTCACAGTGTGTGTGGGGCTGGACTGAGACCCCCCAGTGTGTGTGGGGCTGGACTGAGACCCCCCAGTGTGT
>JAWWEV010000069.1:4261073-4271933 GCA_035583235.1 Hafferia zeledoni | reverse complement strand
GCACTGAGACCCCCAGTGTGTGTGGGGGGCACTGCGACCCCCCACGGTGTGTGGGGCTGGACTGAGACCCCCAGTGTGTGGGGGGTGCACTGAGATCCCACAGTGTGTGGGGTGCATTGAGACCCCCCAGTGTGTGGGGGGTGCACTGAGACCCCCCAGTGTGTGTGGGGCTGGACTGAGACCCCCCAGTGTGTGTGGGGTGCACTGAGACCCCCAGTGTGTGTGGGGTGCACTGAGACCCCCCAGTGTGTGTGGGGTGCACTGAGACCCCCCAGTGTGTGGGGGGTGCACTGAGACCCCACAGTGTGTGGGGTGCATTGAGACCCCAAAGTCTGTTTAGGGCTGGACTGAGACCCCAAAGCATCTTTGGGTCTGGGTTGAGCTGGACCTGCAACAGCACCACAGTTTGGAGTTTAGAGCTCATTTGGGGCAATTATCTCAGTTCCCAAACCTCCTGCTCTTCCCCCCGTGCCTTGCTGACCTCAGGGAGCACCTTGGCAGCAGCTTCCAGGGAAGGAGCTTTCAGGGTGGTCTGGTGGGGGCTTTCTGAAGTATCAGCATCTCTTCCCTGTCTTCCTGTGCCCCTGAGTGAAGCAGGAGCCCAAGCACTCTGTAACACTTGGATTTATAGTCTTACAATGCCAACAGTCCCATCCCCAGGAGGGGGATTTGCTGGGCCACCCAACTCCCTTGCTGTGGCAGGAACTGTGTCAGTAAAACCTCATTCATAAAATGACCAGGATCTATTTTAAACTCGTTGGGTGGGTTCCCTCCCCCTCCTTTCCCCACGTAGCTCCTCCTGGCTGAAGGCAGTTTGGAAACCTCTCTCCTGTGCTTAGAGTGCCTTCATTTCCAAACCAAACCAGCTTTATTTGCAGCCAGTTCTGCTGTAGCTCTGCCCTGGATTCTCTGGATTCTTCCAGGTCCTCTCACCTGCTGTTGGTGCTTTAACTTTTGTGATTCTGGTCTGATCAGACCACGCCATGGGAGGTTTGAGGTGAAGGCCTTGCATGTGCTTTCCAGGTCTTAAATTACCTTCCAAGTGTCCAAGAGCAAGGCTGAGGCTGCAATAATTGTGTGAAGGGCAGAGAGGCCCCTGAGCTGTGCTGAGGGTGTCTGACAGAGCCCTGGGGTTGATGCAGGTCCAGCTGGATGGTGCCTGCACAGGTGAAGGAGGAGACCTCACCTGGCCCAGGTGTGCTCACACTGAGCTGTGAGGTGGGATCTGTCCATGTCCCACCCCTGGGGTTTCCAGAGGCTGCTCTGGGTCTGGGAGCCCTCCCAGCTCCCTCAGCCCAGCCCGTGTTCCTGCCCCTCCCCTGCACTGGGAACCTGGACCTGGAGGCCACAATTGTAAATTAAAAGCCAATGCAGCCCAGCCCCAGGGAAATGCTCCTTTTTCAGAGAATAATCAGTGCCTGGGCTGACCTGCTGGGCAGGGGCTCTGGGGCACAGGCCTGGGATCAGTCACAAAGCCAGTGACTGTTGTCCTGAGGGAAATGCTGTGTAGGAGGGCTGAGCTCAGAGCACCCTGTGCCTGGTCCTGTGTATCTGGTGAGTGATTTGGCTCTGAAGCAGAGGCGTTTTATTTTTCTCCTGTGAAGCTGATTCTTTTCCTCCAGCTTATTTCTTCTCAGCAGGAGAGGAAGATGAGTTTCTGTCAAGTAATAGTTCATTGCTCTTAATGCAAGAGTCCAATTAATTGATGGTTTAAAAGCTTTGCTTTTCTCACCATTAAAAACAAATAAGCAGGAAAACAAAACTGCAGCGTTGCAGAGGAGGCTGGAGCATCACAGGGACACCACAGCCTTATATCCCTGGGCTGACCCTTCCATGCTCAGTCCTCTGTTCTCCTCCATCCTGCCCTGTCCTATTCCATCCTTAGAGTCACAGAATCACAGAATATCCTGAGCTGGAAGGGACCCACAAGGATCATTGAGTGCAGCTCAACCTTCACAGACACCCCAACAATTCCACCCTGTCCCTCAGAGTGTTGTCCAAACCCTCCTGGATCTCTGGCAGGGTCGGGGCTGTGCCCACTGCCCTGGGGAGCCTGGGCAGTGCCCACCGCCCTCTAGGGAAGAACCTTTGCCTTAGATCCAACCTAACCCTCCCCGGCTCAGTTTAGTTCCCTGTCCTTCCTGCATCCCTCCATCCTGCCCTGTCCTTAGTTCCCTGTCCCCAGCGCATCCCTCTCTCCCCGCATCCCTCCATCCTGTACCCGCTGCATCCCTCTCTCCCCGCATCCCTTCGTCCTGTACCCGCTGCATCCCTCTCTCCCCGCATCCCTTCGTCCTGCCCTGTACTCTTCGCTGTCCCTCCCGCATCCCTCTCTCCACGCAGCCCTCCCCGCTCCCTGTCCCGCATCCCTCCCCTGTCCCGCATCCCTCCCCGCTCCCTGTCCCGCATCCCTCTCTCCCCGCATCCCTCCCCGCTCCCTGTCCCGCATCCCCCGCCCGCTCCCGCCGGTGTTGGGGGTCCCGCCGCCCCTCCCGGGGGGCCGACCCCGAGCCGGCGCCGCCGCCGCCGCCCCCTGCAGTTCCCGTGGCCGCCGCCGGGGACCCGCGGCCGCCGCTGCCGGAGCGGGGCCGGAGCGGCCGCGGGCAGAGCCCAGCCCAGGTACGAGCGGGCAGGGGTGGAGGGACGGACGGTGCCCGGGGGGTGCCCGAGGGATGCCCGAGGGATGCCGGAGGGAGGGAGGGAGCGCCGGAGGGGCGGCGGCGGCGGGGCCGGGGGTCCCCCGAGGGATGCTCGTCCCGGCCCCGGAGCCGGCGCTGCGGAGCCCGCGGGGCCGGAGCGCTCGGAGCGCGGAGCCGCAGCCGCCGCCGCCCCCTCCCCGGCCGCGGTCGGTGCCCTCTCGGCCACATCCGTGCCCCCCTCACCCGCGGCCGGTGCCCCCCGGCCGCCCCCTCCGCTCGCGGGAGGACTCGGGGTCCGGCCCTTTGCGGCGTTTTTAGCGCACCGAGAGTTGAAAAATGCCACGCTCCGGCTTTTTAGCGGAGCTGAAGTTCACGGGGCGAGGGGAGGGGGGCACTCCGCGTGGGTACAACTCGTGTGGATGCCCTGGCAGCGATGCCCAGGCTGCGGTGGGCAGGGATGCTCCCCGCGGACCGCCGTGCTGGCAGCGCTGCTGCCACGGGCAGCGAGGGAAACGCTCTCAACTCATCTTCTTCTCAGGCTTTGGATGGGAAAGAAAAGGTTCATTGTTCTGGAATGCCTTTCTGTGGAGTTGTGCTCGGGGATAATTCCCCTCCGAACGAACGAGGCGCTCGCTGTGTGCGCAGACGGGCGGGTTTGGCACTGCCAGGCGGCTTTAATGGACGGGCTCGGGCACCGGGGGCCAAACTCCACGCAGAAACCTCTTCTAGGCCCAACTTTGTGCCGCGTGATTGATGCCCAAACTCTGGCACAGCTGCAGCCCGGGCCGGGCTCTGCGGAGCGAGGATGCTGCGAGCGCCGCTCGGCTCTCCCCGCCCGATTCCTCCCCTTGGCAGCGCTGAGACCTCAAGGTTGTGACCCTGGGGAGGGTCCCTGAGCCCTCCCCGGGCTTTGCTTCGTGTCCCGCTCCCCTCTGCGCGGAGGTGCCGCCGGTGGAGGCTCCAGCGCCGTCCCTGCCTCCCTGGGGACCCCGCGCTGGGGGGGGATGCCAAGGGGCGGCTCTGGCACCGCATCCCGCCCGTGCCCACAGCCCTGGGGGGCTCCGGCAGCCCCTCCTCGGGAGATCCCCCCGCAGGGACCAGCCTTGGCTCAGCCCCGGCCCCGGGGAGCGGCTCGGCAGCCCCGGCCCGGCTGGATGTGAGCGGAGCCTCCCCCGCTGCCTGCGCTGGGACCCGGAGGGCGAGGAGCCGCCCTAGGGGCTCCTGCGGGGCTGGCAGCACCCCCCGGCAGCACCCCCCGGCAGCCCCCACCGACAGCCCCCACCGGCGGCTCTGCCCGCCCAGACTGCGCTCTGCTCGCAGGTAGGAGGGGATGTGGCTGTGCCGGGTTCGTGCCTGCCGTGCTTTGCCTCAGTCTGGTTTCACAGAGGGGTAGGAGCCATCTGCAGCGAGGCTCCGCCGTGCCAAGGCATCTCTAATGTGTCTCGATGCAAATCTGCCTTAGTATTTATGTATATTAAGCCGTGTATCTGAAGGGAACCATCTGGGTAGAGAAGGAGATGGTGAGTGGCAGAACCTGCCCCTCTCGGTTTCCATTTCGGGGCTGGGCCTGAGGAGGAAAGGCACAAGTTGGGAAAGTTGCTGCGTGGCTGTTTCTGGTTTGCAGGTGGTGATTTGCTCACACCTGATGTGAATTCCTGCCCTGGGATGAGACAGCTGGAGCTGGGATGGGGAGAGGGAGCTGACAGGCTGTGCTGAGCAGGGAGAGTCAGCACAGGGAAGGAGAATGCTCTTTTCTGTCTTTAAATGGCCATTTCTCTTAATCCTTTGTGGTCTGGCTCCTGTGGGGATGGTGCCTCTGCTCTTGGGGTTGAGAAGAGGCTGCCTGAGGGAGGTGAGCCCTAAAATGAAGGGCTGTGGGTGAGGACAGACCAGAGTCTTGGGGCAAAGACATGAACACCTCCCTCAAAAGAATCACCTGTGCATGGTTGGTTATAAAGGGGGGGTTGGAAGCTCCTGCCTGAGCTCTGAGAGGGAGAGGGACAGAGACAGAGCTGCTGCTGCTGCAAGTTTCCTGCTGGAGATTTCTTTTGCAAGCTGTGCAAGGAAAATAAGCCAAGGAGTCATGTGGGCTGGCAAAGGCCTGAGCAGCTCGATGCCAGGGAGCACTCAGCACTCTGGGGGTGAATGGAGGATGCCTTGAGGGACCTGGTCTGCAGGAGCTCGTCAGAGGAGCAGCAAGGCAGGTATGGGCAGTGCTGCCTCCAGACTGTCTGTTCTGAGAGCCTGAATGTGCCAGGAATCACCTCTGTGTGTGTGTGTGAGCTCATGCTGATGTCTTTGCTTGATGGAAAAGCAGAGTTGAATGTAAAACTCACCCAGGAGTTGGGAAAATGCTCAGTTAAACCCTGGCTGATTGAAGGAGCTCTGGTGGGAAGGACTCTGACTGTGATGGAGGATCTTTGTGTTCTGCCACGGGAGCTGCTTTGGCCGTGGGGGTTTGGGTTCCTCTTCCTCCTGGGAGGAACTGCTGGTTCTCCATGTGAAAGAGGGACAGAGGAGACCAGGAAAGGCCTTGGGCTCCCTGGGCTGTGTGTTCTGACTGGGTGCTGCCTGAGCCTGGGTGGGTGGGTGCAAGGAAGGCTTTGGGGTCAGCAGAGGAAAAGCTGGGGAGAGGAGTGGGGGGTGCCACAAGTGATGAAGGAGCAGATCCATGCTTAGAATCAGACATGGCTGGGCCATGTGGGGGGGAGAAGAACTCTCTCCTCTGCAAAACCTCATTGTCTTTAGGGCAGTTTAAGCTTTATTCTGGTTTTGGTCAGCACTAAGGACGTGCAGGCAGTCGATGTCCTGCCCTTTTCCAAGGCTTGCTGGTGTGCCTGGGGGGTGGGTATTGATCCTCTCTGACTTCTGGGGGAGATCTCTGGGGGCAGCACTTGGCAGAGTCAGCTTTGGGTTGGGTTTTGTGCTCCCAGGCAGGCACAAGGCAAGACAGAAGTTTTGCAAGTCTTCTCAGAAGTGTCCTCTGTTCTGGGCAAGAGGCTTCTCAGGCAGCACATAAAGGCTGAGGCATCTGTTCAAACAAGGAGCCTCTTGCTGGGTGTGAGCAGGAGGAACGCTGGAATTGTGGTTGAACAGCATGAGAACAGCTTGGAGGGTGTTGCTTAGACCTGAGTGGATGATGCAGGGAAATCAGTGGGGCATCAGGAGCTCCAGGAGGAAAGCTTTGTACAGGAGTGGAGAGCTTGGCTTTGAGCTTTTTCCAGAAGGGAGACTGTGGTGGGGAAGCTGCAGAGCTGCTCCTGTGCTGAGGAGACTCTGAACTCCAGTTTGTGTGGCTGGACCCTCAGGGGAGCTGCCAACACTGTCAGGGCTTCTCTGGCAACAAAAATGGGGGACTTGGAGAGAAAAAAAGAAGTTAAAAACCTGTGAGGAGGTAATGGAGCAGTTTTAGGGATCCCCAGAATAATTTTTCATCTGCTCTGTGGGCCATGGCTTGGAAGGACAGTTTGTGGTGCTGACACACAGTGATTCCTGGTGCCTGGGGGAGCCTTGGTGGGCTCCAGAGCGGGGGGGGTGGATGGGGGAGTTCCTTGTGGTGAAGGTGCAGGAAAACGTGAGAACCAGAGCACAGAATCACAGAATGGTTTGGGCTGGAAGGACCTTAAAGTTCATCTTGTTCCAGCCCCTGCCCTGGGCAGGGCCACCTTCCCCTGGCTGGCACAGGGAGTGGGGATGGGCAGAGCAGAGCTGGCAACCCCCACCTGCAGCCAATTAGCACTGATTGGATTGTGTAAGGAAAGGGAATGGCTGTAAATCAGGAGGTCTGGGCATGGTTGGCCTGAGGTTAATCAAGGGTAGATGAGCAGCAGGTGTGTTGTTACCATGAAGGGAAGGGCTCCTCTTCCTCCCTGGGCAGTTCTAAGCCGGGACCCTCAGCAGGCAGAGGGGCCTGAGGGGCACAGCAGGAATTCTGCCACGGGCTGCCTGTACAGAAATCAAACCTAAGGAAAAGCTGGGATATCAGGCAAGTGAGTTTTGCTTCTGTGTCTGCTGGGAGGGGCGAATTATCACTCGGAATTATCGCTCTTTGGATGGGCCTGACCTTGAGGGTCAAACCACCTGGGCTGATTTGCAGGGGATGGTGCCCAGGAGGGGCAAACCTTCCTTCCTGATGCTGCTTGGGAGGCTGAGAGTTTAAACAGGAGCTCAGCATGTTCCAACGGACCTAATTTATTTGGCTTTTTCATTAAATCCACCCAAAAGGGACTATTTTAGGAAATAAATAGCAGAATGTGGGCAATAAATAGCTGTGGGATAAGGGGCAGAGTTCAGTGCTGGCTTTCCTAGTTAAGCTGTAGAAAATAGAAGTGTAATGGCCGAGTGGTGATGGGAGCATAGATAGGTGATTATGTGAAGGTTCCTCACACCGAGGCAGGGCTTATTTATTATCTTTAATGATTTGGAGGTGGAAATGGATCAGAGCTGGGTTAGGGAGAGCCAACGTGCTAAAAGAAAGGGTTTGATTTCACAAGAGTTAAGAGAGAAGGCTGCTGGATTTGGGAGCTGCAGTTGGGGGAACTCAGACTTCAGGATTACAGGCACCTGAAAACAGGAGGACCTGAGTGAGTCCTTCCCTAATCGGGGAGCCTGGAGGGAGTCTGTGGGTTCTACTGAGAGAACAAGGAGGGACATGAAGAGGCTGCAGGGGATGGGTGGCCAGTCTGTAGGTGAGAGGGAGCCCCAGGAGATGCTCTGACCTGGCCAGCCCTCTGGGGGCTCTGTGGGAGGGGTGTCTGCAGTGACAGGCTGCTCCTCCCAAGGCCAGGGGTTTGCTGGGTGTGCCCCCCAGGCTGTGCCAGCGTCCTGCTGCACTTACTGCTTCCAAATTAATGGAGGGGAACTTGCTGAGTCCTCCTTGACCTTCTGGTGGCACCTTCCCCTGGATTTCAGGGGACAGATGATGGACAGGGTGTTGCTGATCTGCCAGAGATGGAGGAGCCCAGGTAGGAGCTGTCCCTCTCCAGGGGTGATTTCGTGCCCAGATCCACAGATCTCTGACAGACTTGGGAATGTTCCTGTGAGCTGTTTGTGAGGTCTCAGAGAGCCCAGAGGGTTCTGTTTCTGCCTGGTGCAAACCCCTGAGCCAGATCTCCCCCAGGTGCCAAGGTAACCATGTCCATCCTGCCCAGCCTTTGCATGGAAGGGGCTGCACAGCCCTGGGAGCCTCCAGCACGGGGGCATCTTCCTCTCTGCTGACACCTCCTGACTTCAGAGGCTGCAGAATTCGTTTGCATCCCTCATGAGGGAGAGAGCCAGGGTTTGTTTTTCCCCTCTGTGTTCCTCCCCCCTTCCTTCCCTCTCCAGTTTGTTTATTTGGTTAGCTCAGCATCAGCACGACGAGGTGGAAATAAAGCAGAGGAGCTTCCTCTCGGCCTCATTGAATATGCATAAATGGGAGCAGCAGATCAGGCTGGCAATCCCTGCCTGGGCTGCAGCTAATGGAAATGCTTCTCTGACCTCACCAACTCTGCCTTTCAAGGGTTTGTAATGAGTCTGCAGAAATTCATCCCAGGCACAAACAAGTCACCCGAAGTCTCAGACCCTGCGAGCAGAGTCATAATAACAATACGAGTTTCCCACCCACTCAGGCGTGTGCTCAGCTCCTTCTACACTGGGCTGCTTTTAAAGAGCAGGGTTTTACCTTTCTGGGACTGTTGAAATGGGGGGAGGGAGGGGGGGGGGGAGGGTGACTGGTGGGGAACAGCCCTCCCCGTGCCAGGTGCCACCAGGTCCCTGAACTGTCTCCCTTGGACCCTCCCCTGGCTCTCCCAGGAGCAGTTTGTGTGTAGGATCACAGCCTGATGAGCTGTGTGATCACACCTCAGCTGGATCAGCAGAAAATCACCTCTTATTGCTCCATGGCACTCTGCATCTTCTCTCCTGCCTGAACCCAAGAGCAGAGATGTCTGGGCCCCCTCAGGAGGGGCTGTGCACCCTTTTGGTCAGCCTTAACCTTGGTGTGAACTTTGCTGCAAAGCACAGAGTTTCTGGTTCAGTGGCAGAAGTTGCCAGGTTTTATTTGGATGCTGAAGGGTTTATTTGATGGCTCCCTGGCCCTGCTCAGAGCCAGGGGGACTGCAAGGCTTGTTGGCACTGATGTTTGAGGCTGGAGAGGAGGTCATGCTGGGCACCAGCCCTGAGCTTTCCCTTTGCAGGCTGGGGGGAAGCAGCAAATTGCTGTGTCTGACAGAGTTGCTCTGAGTGTGACTTGTTGTGGGTGAAGTGACTGAGCCACAGGCAGAGCCTGCAGAGCAGGTCACCAAAACCAGTGCTGAGCTGCAAACTGGGCCCAAACTGCCTTTTCACCCCCCAAAAAAGTTACCAAAATACGTGTTACTCCCCCCACACTGATGGTTTGCCCTTGCTGTTTTCTTGTTGGGTCTGTGGTGGTTTCTCCCTTTTGACTCCACCTGGGTGTGATGTGGTGTTGGAATTTTGGGAGAGTGCTCTGAGATCCAAGTGTCACATCTCCTTTGAGAGGGACCAGTGTCGGGGCAGGGACTGTGCGAGGCTCCCGCAGCATCTGCTCCTTCCAGGGCCAATCCATCACTGTCTCACAGTTTGCATTATTGTTCACACCGAGGGAAAGTGGGTGTGAAGCTGGAATAATAATGTTTCACACTTGCTTTGCATTGGTGTTGATATCCAAGAGCACTGGAACCCATCACAGGAGGCAGAAGGAGATGGAGAGGTTGGAAGCTGAAAGCACAGTTGACAAATAACATGTTAATTACCATTAGTGAGGAAATGATCACTGTGCTCGATATCACATTGATGGCAAATGGAAAATCAAGATGGGATTTTCGAACTCTGACTGAAAGGTTGGAGGGGCTCAGGAGGTGAGAGCAGCAGCAGAGCTCAGTGCAGGGCTCCCCAGCCTCAGCCTTACACTGTGCAGTCCTTTCACGTGGAATTCCAGCAGGGATATTTTCCTGAGTCTGCAGAGAACCCTGAAAATATCTCTGTAATATGATATGATTTGCTTGGTTCCAGAGGGTTGGTGGGAATATTAGTGGTTAAATGATAGACATCAATGTTGCAGTTGCTTTAACGGAGCCTGATGGCACCAACACATGAAGAATTCACTGCCATGTGGTGTGTCAGGAGCTTTGTGGTTGGGAAAAAGGGTCTTTTGAGGGTCGGACCTCCCAAGGGTCTGTCAGGAGATGTGTCTTGGAGTGATTTGGGCTGACGTGCCTTTTGTTCTGTTCCTGCTGAGTGTTAAATAAGATTTAAGTCTCCTCAGTCACTATTTAGTTATTGAAGAACATCACAGTCAACACAAATGCAAACAAAACTGTCTGGATGTTTGTTTATGCAACAGATCATTAGGAAGTCGGTGGGAAAAAAATATTCTGGTCTGTTGGATAATTAATCTGCATTTTAAGAATTGTCTAAAGACATATTTGCAAGCTAGTCCATTGAGCTTCTGCTCATCTAGTCAATAATCCCCATATTTAATAGTCCCCAAGAATGTATTTCCATAACGTGCTGTGAACAGTCGAGAAATCTGCGTCTTTTTTTGTCTTAAGATGTCACTGCTCACACATTGCTGTGACAAATTCTTTCCCTGACTGTGGGTGAAAAATCCAGACGTGTCAGCTTCCAACTGGTGGGGCTGGGGAGAGGGAGAGAGAGCTGAGAGCAAACCCCTGGGGCCAGATCCTGGCGTGGATTCACAGTGTTCATGTGCCTTGGGATGCCAGTGGTGTGAGTGTGCAACTGCTGGCAGAGCTGCCCCAAAGCCACCTCTCTTGGCTCCCAATCTCCAACTCCTTGTCCTGGTGGTGCTGGAGAAGCAGGAGGTGTTTTGGGAAGGAGGATCCAAGGTAGGTCATGAAGGGTGCCCAACCCAGAGCTGTGTTGTAGGAGATGTTCTGATGGAAGTGCTGGAGCCCTGCTGGGGTGGGTGTGTTGGGAATGCTGTGCTGGAGGTGCTGGAGCCCTGCTGGGAATGCTGTGCTGGAGGTGCTGGAGCCCTGCTGGGAATGCTGTGCTGGAAGTGCTGGAGCCCTGCTGGGGTGGGAGTGTAGGGAATGCTGTGCTGGAGGTGCTGGAGCCCTGCTGGGGTGGGTGTGTAGGGAATGCTGTGCTGGAGCCCTGCTGGGAATGCTGTGCTGGAGGTGCTGGAGCCCTGCTGGGAATGCTGTGCTGGAGGTGCTGGAGCCCTGCTGGGGTGGGTGTGTTGGGAATGGTCTGG
>JAWWEV010000069.1:4241622-4257332 GCA_035583235.1 Hafferia zeledoni | reverse complement strand
GGGCCCATGGACGGTGGGACGGGGCCCATGAACATGGGATGCTGCCACAGGAGCTGGAAATGCTGCTCTGAACGTACAACTGGGAGCAGTTTTCTCCTTGGCTACACATTGAGCAGCTTCCCAGTCCCACGAATCCCCGAGTGCCATTCCAGGTAGTGCTGCTGGTGCAGTGCAGCTGCTCTGCTCCATTGGCTTGCAGAAATGCAGCTTTTTGAGCTGTCCCATATGCTGGATGACAACTCTCCCCCTCACCTGCTCCCTCCTGGAGTGGCAATTTTTGGAAGGGGTTCCCAAGCTGAGGGAGATGATGGTTGTGGCTGTGCATTAGTGCATATGGCAGAACCAGAAACCCACCATTTCCAAGCTGCTGTGCACTGATGAAATGCTCCCAAGGCAGTTATCCAGATGGAATTTTTGGGCTGCAGACCTTGGCTCAAGCCCTCCTGGTTCTGTGGCTCTGTTTAGGTGGAGGTTTTGTGCCGGGTTTTGATTTTCCTCTTATTGAGGCTGTTATATTTTTCTGGAGTTGCATTACTCATTGATTCCTCTCGTTCCCTTCAAGTTTGCCAGCCATGACTAATGAAGAGTTTTGCTGCAGCCTGTTGTGGAGTGGACACTCAAGGTGGTTAAAAGAGTTTTTTAGTTCTTTTTTCTCTTCCCCACCATCCAAATTTGATCCTGAAGAGCTGGTGCTGGCAGTGGGAAGTTGTGTCTCCTTTCTTCTCTGCCTCCAGCCCAGGAGTGATTCAAGAGTTTCAAAACTTAAGGGGATGATTCAGAAGTTTAAAATGCCTCCAGTTTAGATGAGGGCTGGTGCTTTGAGGCCAGGCTGGACAGGGCTTGGAGAATCCTGTCTGGTGGGAGGTGTCCCTGCCCATGGCAGGGCTGGAAGGAGATGATGTTTAAGGTCCTTTCCCACCCAACCCAGTCTGTGGTCTCTGTAGTCAGCTCAGGGCACCCTCAGTGTGTACCCTGGGAATGCCTGGCCGAGGCAGAGCTGTGTTTTATGGGACCATCAGGGCTCCTGATGGATGGCAGGGCTGGAGGAAATGTGCTGCCTTTTCCTTCCCAGAGGCAATCAGGTTTCTAGTTAATTTTATTTCCATTACTGGGGTGTTTGTCCTGTAATGAACAGCTCCAGTCTGGTGAGGAAATGAGTGTCTTTGCTGGTGAAGGGATGAACTTGTGTTCCAGTGCAGCTCTGGCAGCAGCTGGCCTGGAGTTGCACTGGGAGGGTCGTTATCCCTGGGATGCCTTTGGTGTCCAGCCTGTTCCCCTGTTCCCAGCAGGGTGACCTGGTGGGGTCATTTGGTGCCACACAGCTCATGGTTTCTGTTCAGCACTGGCCCAGCTCACAGCAGAACCTTCTCCTGTGCTGGGACACCTGAGGTGTTTCTGTTCTCTGCTGAGCTGCTGCCACTGTTTTGTCTTTCTCTGCCTCTCCTGCACGAGGCTTTGCCTTCCCCACTCAGCAGCTGCCCCAGAGTCTGTTCCTCCATCTGGCCGGTCCCATCCCTGTGCCCGCAGCCCTTGCTGGTGGAGCTGCTGCTCTCCTGGCACTGCCTGTCTGGGAGTCAGCCCTGGGAGTGTGACAACAAAAAGGAGCATGGACTGTAACAGCCCTTTAACCTCAGAGATCCTCCCCAGCTCCTGAGGAACTGCCTGGACAGGGGCAGCTGCTGGGCTGAACTCACTTAAAGTAAAATCCATGAATTTTAGTTTTAGAAGGGTGGGCACTTGGGGTTCACTTGGGGTTCACTTGGGATGTGCTTTGGGGCCCTGACAGTTTTAGGATCCTGACAGTGTTGGGAAGAGCAGGTGGATGGTTTGAGTGGCTTTGCACTCCACCTTCCAAGAACAATGGAGATATATATTCATAAATGGTGTGAGAGAATTTGGATCTTTATGACCCTGGTTTGCCCTCCTTAACTGAATAATTTGGGATATGGGAACAGGTGCCTTTGGACACACAGCCAGGAATATCTATTAAAAATTTCAAATACCCTTCCTAAAAATTACAAAAAAAAAAGACAATGGAAAACAGATTGAGATGACTATTTTTTTTTTTTTAATTAGAGGAAGCTTGTCTTGTCTACTTGGGTGTTCCCACAGAGATGATGGGCTTTTGAATTTGAATTCAATGCACATTTTTTTGTTCACTTTCCTCCAGATTCTCTTGCTGAACTTTGCCCTGTGGGTGGGACTGGTGTTCGCCTTGTTAGAGCATCTGAAACCCTCTAATTATGGGGGAAATGGTTTTCACTGGCTGAGAATTACCCAACCAGCTGCTGTGCATGTGGTGGCTTTGTGGGGTTCTGTTTTTCCAAGGTGTGGATGTAGCTCCTTAATTTAAACCACAGGGAGATGAGCTGGGGGTGTGATTGGTGTGTCTTTTCTGCTCCAGCCCTGCAGGACTGGGGGGAATGTTTTCCTGCCATGGATCCACTCCTGGCCAGCAGAATTGTTTTGTGTTTGGGGTATTGTTATTTTGCAAATGAAATGAAGTAACATGGATTTTTTTTTTTAATTTTTTTTTAACGTGGAGCCACTGGGAGCAGTTACTCAGTGAATGCAAAAAGGCACCAGCCCTAATGATGACAAGGAAAAGTTCTTTATGGGATCTGGGAGCAAAAGGCAGGGAACAAATGGCTGCAGCCTGCAGAGGCACAGGATGGAATTCATCAGGGGAACAGGGCTCCCAAATAATTAGCTGTGCCGTTGTTAATGTCTCAGGTGATTAGTTGGGGGCTGCTTGTCCCATCCTTCTGGGCAAAGTGCCTGCAGAAGGAGAAGAAGGTTGTAGGAGCTAAAGAAGGATAAAGAAGAGACACCAAAGGTGTAACAGCACTCTGGAGTGGTCTGAAGAATGGAAACCAGGAGAGGGTTCCAGTGGAGACATGTCTGGATTGCAGCTCTGCAGCCACTGGCAGGGTGGGTTGGGGTGTGAAGGCAGAGAGGGAGGGGAGTTTGGGGATCACCTACTGAGTGCTGTGGTCCTGGCAAGGTCAGGCATAGGATGGCTCTGATTTTTCCATCTACTTTTCCATCTCTTGCACTGGTTAAAAAGTCCCCTGTGCTGCCTTGGCCTGGGTGGTGGTTGCCAGGTCCCAATGCCCTGGCACAGCTCTGCTTTGCTCGGCCCCCGCTTTGCTCGGCCCCCGCTTTGCTCGGCCCCCGCTTTGCTCGGCCCCCGCTTTCCTCGGCCCCCAGGCAATGGTTCAGGGCCCGGGAGCTCCACTCAGACATCACCTCGGGCTGTTGCATTTCTGAATCATTACCTGACACAGAAATCTGAGTGTCTGCCGTGTCTGTGTAAGGGACAATCAGGGCAGTGCCTTTAGAAAGTGCCAGTTTGGGACTGTCACCCCCAGAGCTGCTGTTTGTGCTGTTGCTTTGGCTGGGTCAGGTTGGGATGGTGGAGCAGCAACAGCCCCTTCCTGAGCTGGGAATGCAGAGGGAAGTCCAGATGGGATGGGCCATCAGCTCTGGACTGTAATGGTGGATTTATTGGGGCTGGGAACCTGCAGCCAGCTCAGTGCTGAGCACATGCCCACAGGAATCAAAGAGAAACAATCTCAAAGACAGGCAATGAACTCTTCTCAACAGCAGAAATTGCAGCAAGAAAACCCGAGGCTGGACATCAGGAACTGTCACTGAACAGTAAAAATAGTGAAGGGCTAAAATAGACTCTAAGGGAGTTTGCAGAGTGTCTGTCACTGGAGATGGTAAAGAACAGATGAGACAAATGGCTTGGAAGGATTGAGCTGGGTGGATGGACAGGAGGACTCCCAGAGCTCTTCATCTCCTCCCTGTTTCCACCAGTGGCACAGCTGGCACTGCCCATGGCAGAGTTTCTGTCCCTGCCTGGCTGTGACTGGACAGAGAGACCCAAACTCACCCTCTGCTTGGCACAGGCTGGGGCTGGGGCTGGCAGACCCCTGGGGACTGGCAGTCTGGGCTTACCTTGCCCTTTGATAATCCCTCATTTGAGCCCTCTGATCACCAAGGAAGCTGTGCCAGGTATTGGCAATAAAACTCAGGCCTTGGGTGTGATTCACAGCCCTGGCAAAGCTCCCTGAAACCCTGGACAGGTCACATCAACCTCCTGAACATGGGCCAAACAAAGGCAACAAGGAGAGGTCTCCATGTTGGGGACTTGACATAAATTCTGTCCTTTTACTGTCCATGGGATGAGAGAGAATGGTGATCCCAGAATGGTTTGGGTTGGAAGGGACCTCAAAACTCCTGTCATTGCAGCCCCTGGCAATGGGCAGGGACACCTCCCACTGGACCAGGGTGCTCCAAGCTCTGTCCAACCCTGAGCATTCCAAGGGATGGGGCAGCCACAGCTTCTCTGGGCAACCTGTGCCAGGGCCTGCCCACCCTCCCAGGGAAGGATTTTTTCTTACTATCTAATCTGAACCTTTCAGTTTGAAGCCATTCCCCAAACTTTCCATTAATAAGCTGGTCTTGCATTGCATGGGCACCTCTGCAGCCCTTTGTGCACTCTGGGAGTGGTTCTGCTCCCTGTGCTGGGCACTCTGTCCTTTCCAAGCAGGTCCATGGAAATTGGGGTTGGTGTTACAGGAAAACGTCAGACCTGGAGGCTTTCAGGGCTCTGGAAGGGACAAACAGGAAAAATAAGTTTGGAAAATTAAGTCTTTCTGACTAGGACATGCTAAATCTCCTGCTGTTGAGGAAGGGGAGAAATTAGAATTGCCAAGCAGGGAGGGAGTCAGGGTGTGTGGCTGGGCTGGGCTGGGGCAGCTGCCACAGGGAGCTGGGGGGGCATCAGCAGGGACACAGAGCTCCTGTTCCTCTCCAGGGAGCTGTGGGGGCATCAGCAGAGCTCTTGCTCCTCTCCAGGGAGCTGGGGGGGCATCAGCAGGGACCCAGAGCTCCTGCTCCTCTCCAGGGAGCTGGGGGGGCATCAGCAGGGACCCAGAGCTCCTGCTCCTCTCCAGGGAGCTGTGGGAGCATCAGCAGGGACCCAGAGCTCCTGTTCCTCTCCAGGGAGCTGGGGAGGCATCAGCAGGGACCCAGAGCTCCTGCTTCTCTCCAGGGAGCTGTGGGAGCATCAGCAGGGACCCAGAGCTCCTGCTCCTCTCCAGGGAGCTGTGGGGGCATCAGCAGGGACCCAGAGCTCCTGCATGTCCAGGGCAGCCTGAAGGCCCTGGGACAGGGCTCTCATGTGCAGAACAGCGAGCTCTGGCCATGCAGGGCTGAGCTGAGCCTGTGCCTGTGGCTGGGTTTGCCTCAGGAGTGTTTTCCCCTCTCTGTGGGGCTGTGATGGGACAGTGCTGAGAACATCGAGGGGGTGCTGCATTTGAGCCCTTTCACTGTGTTTTAATCTACAGAATCTCTGCCAAGACAAACTGGGGAGTGAGTTGAATAGCAGGTTCCAGATGAAAACCCAATTTATGAATCTCTGAGCATGGGGAGAGGGAAAGGAGGGGAAAGCACAGGTTGCCTGGTGGTGAGCAGAGCTCCAGGCTCAGCTGAGAGATGGGAAACTTGGGGCTGTAAAGGGAAAATCCCGGGGGGTGTGATTTGATGTGCAGAGACTGCACTCTGTGTCTTACAGGGCTGTGGTAGCACTCTGAGTGCACAAAGCACAAATTATGTCCTCCCTGTGGAAGGAACCCATTGATGTTGGGGTTGTGCTGCCCCCCAGGGTGGGCTGTGCTGCCCCCCAGGGTGGGCTGTGCTGCTGGAAGCACACGGTGTGGTTGTGTTTCAGCTCAGACCAAAGCACCTTCTCACATTAACCTGTCAGATGTCCCTCCTGCCAGCATGGCCAGGCCCCCAGAGGTGGCCTGGAAAGCCTTTGGAAAGCCTGGCTTAGTCTCCAGGGCTGCAGCAAGGTGTGGATGTGTCTGGGCCATGAAGCTCTGGCCAAAGGGTGGGAGTGCAGCAGGGTGGGGTCCCCACCTCCCAGGGGGATGGAGTGGCTGCTCACAGTTGTCTGAGGCATCTCCTGAAGATGCCAGGAGTGGATTCTGCACCTCCAGAGGCCCTACCTTTGTGGCATTTGGGAGCTTTGGAAGAGCAGCTCGGGGGTGCCCGTGCCCCCAGCCCTCCCTGGGTGAGGCAGCAGCCCCTGCCCTCCCCTCCCCTGCAGCCTGGCCCGGGCAGCGCCGGTGCCTCCGTTACTCTGGCAACACACGGCAGGCTGACAGCACCAGGCAGCTGAATCCAGCCCCTTGTTCCAAGAAAAATGCTCTTATTGAGGCTGAGCCAGAGCAAAACCCTCCTGCCTTGGTCCTGCTGAATGGCACCGACATCCCCTGGGCACTGAGGGGGTGGGAGGGGGTGCCCTCCAGGGCTGGGGGTGTGGGAGGGGGTGCCCCCAGAGCTGTGTGTCCCCAGCAGGGTCCCTGAGTCATGTCCCTTGTGTTTGGAGGAGTCTGAGCCTCAGGGACATGGGAAGGGATGGTTTGGGGAGTGCAGAGAGGCTGGGGATGGATGGGATGGATGTTGGGGGATGCTGGGGAGGGCTCAGACAGGGACACACACTGGCAGTGCCAGGGACTGTCACCACGACAGGGCTCAGCAGGAGGTGGGAGCTCTGCCCTCACCCCCCAGCACAGAGGGATGGGCAGACATCCCCTCTGCTGCTCCTCAGCTCACAGGGGTCCCAGAGCACTCACAGCACCAGGGCTGATGTGCTGCCTCTCTGGGATCCAGGGAGCTGCCCAGAATGATAATTGGGTGCTTTGCCATTTTTTTTCCAAGGAGCTAACAGGCTACTGCACAAAGTAATTAACTGGACAGATGGAAACAGCAGAATTTGTACCCAGTGACAGCAACAGGAAGGCAGTTTCTTAAAGGCCTTGTGTCAGCAGAAGGGCTCCAGGTTGGGGCTGGCTTGCAGGGAGGCAGCTCAAGTAAATGAGTCTTTAAAAAATTAATAATGTTCATGGCTGCAGGTGTCTGGTGGTGGCAGTGAGGACAGCCAAGAGCGGGGAGAGCACCAGGGCCAGGCCTGCAGGGCACCTGAGGGTTGAGTGTGTACTCACATTGCCCATGCAGAACATCCCCCTTGTGCCTGTAAAGGGATAATTTATCATCAAATCTGTGAGAAGACTGAAAAAATACAGGGTTTGCAGTATCCAATCCAATCAAAGTGGCTTTCAGGTTGCACTCTGGGACTCTCAGATGCATTTCAAGTTGTGTGTAGTGGGTGATTAAAATGCTGCTTTGCTGCAGCCTGATTGTGTTTGGTTAAAGAGGAAGGGCTGTGTTTCTCCCACACTTGCTCACCACTCCTTCCAAGTGTCAGCTCTTTCCTGTGTAACACATCAGCCTTTTCAATCCCTGCTATTTGCTGGTTTAATCCTGTGTGGGTTGTTCTTCCCTCAGTGTGGGGAATGCTGGTCCTTCCTGCAGCAGTGCCCTCCTGGCTGGTGGTGCCCAGGCAGGGCAAACACAGATCAGGGCATGGCTGGGGTGGAAGGGACCTTGAAGGTCATGTCATTCCACCCCTGCCATGGGCAGGGACACCCTCTCTGGGGTTGGTCAGAGCTCCATCCACCTGGCCTTGGACACTTCCAGGGATGGGGAACCACAACCTGTGCCAGGGCCTGCCCACCCTCTGAGAAAAGAATTTCTTGCTAATATTCAATCTAATTTATTCATTATTTCTAATATTCATTCTGACCCTGCTCTCTGCCTGGTTGTCCTGTCACTGCATGCCCTTGTGAACAGTCTCCCTCCAAGAAGGACCTGCTTGGGCCCCTCTGGGCCCTCCTGCATTGTGTAATTAGTCTGACTCAAGCATGAGTGAAGTGCTGGTGTTGATTTATGGCAGGTTGTTGGCTCTGTGCTGGTGTTGGTCTGCTCAGCAGGACGTGGGGGATGTTGTCCTCCAGCAGGAGCATCCCAGGAGAGCTGTTAGGAGTCAGGCAGGAGCCCATCCTGCTGCCAGCTCAGAGTATTTCATCCAAACATCCATCCTTCAAAGGAAATGTTGCAGGCACAGGGAAAGGCACTTGTTGCAAGTGTGGCCCTGTGAACACACCAGCAACAGGTTTGGGCTTTGGGGGCAGCTCCAACCCCGTCTCCACCCACCAGTGGTTGTGGCCTGGCAGGGGATGGGGCATCCTGGGGCCAGGGGGGGCACTGGGGGGGCTTTTTGCTTGTTTTTCTGTGTTTAGCATCAACTGTGTGCCCTCCTTAGGGGGCTCTGGGGACATCCCAGCAAACCCAAAGTCACTGGGAAGGTTTTGGAAGCTGCACCCAAGGAGAGCATCCCTCCATCTCCAGGCTCTTCCCTCAATTAGCAGGCAGGAACTGGGACAAGTTGTGCCAACTGCATAAGTGGGGGCATATGGGGAAGGGAACTGGCACTGTCTCAGTGTGGCAGAACCCAGAGGGTGCCTCCTGCACCCCTGCCCACCTGGAGCCCCTGCCCTGGCACAGGCACTGCAGAGCACTGGGCAGGTTAAACCTCATCAGGAAAGCCTTGCCTAAATCCTGCTTGGCTTAATCAATTAACTGTTTATGGGATTGTGATTAGAGCTGTCAATAGGCTGATGTGCCTCTGCTGTGCTTTGTGCTCCTGGGTTCCTTTTCCTCCTCCTTGTAGAATTACCCTGTTTCTCCCATACCTGATAATTATTTATTTAGTTATTTATCCTTTTTAAGGTGTTGCCATGGAAAATATTTGGTTTTCAATATTTTTAACAGGAAAAAGAGAAGTCTTTCCTTTCCTTTAAAAAAAGAGGGAAAGGAGAAGCCTGTGATTTGCTGGGTTTGGAAGCAGCAGCTTGGATTGGTTTTTCTTTCCCCTGCCTTGCTGTAGGACTGAGGAACCTTATTCTGCTCTGAAATTGAGCTCTCTGGACTTGGTTTGGGGATGAATTGAGAGTTTTGCTCACTCTCCCCGTGGCTGAGCTGAGCCTGCTGCTTGCACTGAGGGATGTGTTGGGTGATGGCCAGGGGGTCCCATCTCCTCTGCAGGACCTCAGCACCCCCAGGTCCTGCCACAGGATTTGGCTGAGCCCTCATGGACAGGGGAGTCTCTGCTGAGTGTTCCTGGGAGCAGGGAATTCATCTTTTTCCATGTGAAGCAGCAGCCTCGGGCTGCTCCAAGATATCCTTGAGCTCAAAGTCATTCAGATTGGGCACTCATGGGGACAGTGGGAGAATCCAAATGGAGAAGTGCAAGTATGATGCAGGCAGGATATTTTATCTTGTTAATTTTAAAGGGTAGGGATTTTCTGCTGCTGGAGATGGCAAAGGCTGGGCCTAATTCTCCCTCAGCTCAGGTTCATCTGGTTTTCCTTGCAAGGTGCTCCAAATCTTTTGGTTTGGGTGAAAACCAGACCTGGGACTGGCCATGGCAGCATCTGATCTTGGGGAGGAATTATAAATTCTGATGATCTCTTGGCTTCTGGAAGCTGAGATGGACCAACCCATGGGCCGCCAGACCTCATAGAAACAGCAGGAAAAGGGAAAAATCTTGACAGTTTTTGGTCACTATAAAACCAACTTAACAACAATTTGTGTGCTGGGGAGGAGTTGCCTCCAATTAGAGAGAAGCCTCCAGACATCTTTGGGTGGTTTGGGAACAGGTGAAGTCCTGACTATGCCATGGGCAGAGGGACTGGGGGGAGCTCAGCCCCAGAGCTGCAGCCCTTGGATTTGTGGCTCAGTGGCAAAATGTCCAGGTCAGTGATTGCTGAGACAAACCACTCCTGACTGGAACACAAGAGCTCTGCTACAAAGAGCTTTAGTTCATTACGCTTGGGTAATTAATAGCTGCTCTTCCCAACCTCCTGCAGCCCTGAGCTGGCAGGCAGGGAGCAGGGGCAGGTTGGCAGCCTGTTTGCTCCCCAGAGGGCACAAAGCAAGCAGAACAGTGGCTGTGGCCATGCAGGGGCCAGGCAGGATCACTGCGGGCACTGCCCGGTCCTGGCGGTGCCAATGGGAGGTGAAGCTGCTCCTGGAGCTGCAGGAAGGGAACATCTGCCTGGGCTCTGCAGAGGGTTTGGGGCAGGGCAGTATTGAGGCTGGGAAAGGGAAGCAGAGGGCAGAGAACACACAGACACAGCACCCTGATGTGCTGCTGCCTGCAGAGCTCAGGGTTGTTCTGGCTGTTCTGTTGCTGCCCCCTTGTCAGTAGTGAACAGGTAACAAAGGAATGGAAACACCTTAAGGAAGGCACAGAAATCAGGGACAGCATTTGGAATAAACCTGACTCTGGCCATTGACACCTTTTCTGGGTGAAAACGTGGAAAAGTTCAGCCCAGTAGCCAAGAAGGGAAGGGAGGGGAGGGAAATTCTCAGCAGTTGTTACAGGAAACTTCTCCAAGCCATTGAAGTGGGAGGCAAAGCAGTGACATTTTAGATGTAAAAATACATGAATAGTATAATCAGCTGGAGTATTAGCTCATGTCCCAGGCTGGAAGCCCTGCTGTGTCCCTGAATGCAGGCACTTGGCCTTTAGGTCATGGGAACAGCTGCTCTGGGGAGAGGAGGTGACTGCAGGTCCTGTCCCTGCTGCTGGTCAATCCTTCCCTCTCCTCCTGCTCCCTCGGCCTCTGATCCCATCCCTGTGGCCAAGGGAACCTCCTCTGCCTCAGCCTGGGGCTGCCCAGCCAGAGGAAACACAGGACAGGGAGCAACCTGGATTGTTATCCCATCTGCCTCCTGCTCTGTGTAGGCTTGAGGAAACCTGTGAGAGTTGGAGGAGGCTCCAAAATAGCAAAAATACATAGGTGGGCAAAGAGTAGCAGTTTGGGAGCTGCAAAACAAAAGTCAGATTCCTCCTTCTCATGGTCTCCTTTCCCTTCTGCTCCTTTTCCCCTTTTCTCTTGCCTTTGGTAAGAGCTGTTTTCTCCAGTAACCCCCAATAATGGAGGCAGCAACTGAGTGTGTTACTTGAGGGGTTTGTGGGAAAAATTGGAAACTTCTTGGTGAGGGGGCTGACTTGCCAAAATTACTGATTTTTGGAAGAAGGCCATTCTTTTGACAAAAACTGTTGGAGAAATTCTCCCCAGCTTTAGCTTTAATGTGTTTTGGCCACCATCCTGTGTAATCACAGTTCATTATTTCTGAAGCTGCCTCATCTCAAGCTCCTCCTGTGAGCAGGGCTGGTTCCTCAGGCAGAGCACAGACCTGCTCTGACCCTGCTGCCAGGCTGGGCTCAGTCCCCTCCCCCCTGGGCAGTCTGGGGGCAGCCCCACAGCTCCCCAAACACCTTGGGCTGTGCTTGGTGAGCTTGGGCTCTGCAGCATTTTGGGGTTCAGCAGCCTCCTGGGTCAGCCCTGCTCTGTGGTGGAGGAAGGGGCTGGGCAGAGCAGTTCCTTTCCCTCTGTCACATCCCTCAGTCCCAGAAGCTCCTCCAGCTTCTCTGGTGCTCCTGACTGTGCCCAGGACCCCAATCCCAACTGAGGGGTTGGATTTTCTCCCCCCCACCTCTGCAGCAGGGCCAGGGCACATTGGAGATACACTTGTGCTTTGACTCTGGGTGTTGGGTTGGTTATGCAGCTTGAAGCTCCTTCTGTTTCCTCTCCTTGAAGTATTTTGCAAATGTTTTGAAGGCCCAGTGACAGCAGCACAATCCCAGTCCTGTTCTGTTTAGTTGCTTACTCTACCTCTCCTGCCTCCACTCCCCCCAAACACCTGCCTTTTATCCAATTTAATTTTCACACCTCCTCCTGCTGCTGCTGTCCTTGCCAGTTATCTCTGAGCTTCTGCAGTGGGTGGATCTTTGCCTTGTTGGAGTGAGTGCCTGGAAGATTCCCAGCCCAACTTCCAGGAGCCTGGCCCCAAAGCTGACTGTGCTGCAGCTCCTCTGTCCTGGGGGAGGGCACCCCAGAGCCCCACTGAGACATTCCAAAGCACAAGCTCAGCTGTGAGTTTGTGCTGAAGTCATGTTGGTTTGGATGTAAACAACCCCTTCCTCAGCTGGGCTGTCTGTGTGTTGTCCCCACCCCAGGATGGGGGACAGTGGCGTGTTCTCCCTCTGGGGCTCTGCTGGTGGGTGCACCTGGTGGTTCCCTCAGCCCTGTGATCTCTCCATGCCAGACACACTCTCACGGTCCCTTCACTGTGGTTTCAGCCTTAATTCACCTGCCTAAGATGGCTCAGGCCTCTGTGTTTGTCCTCCCTGCTCCTGCCTGCCCTGCAGAGGCAGCTGGAGGACGATCCCCCTCTGCCCTGGCTGGGCCATCAGTGCAGGTGCTGATGAAGTCTCAGACAGTCCCACTTGTCCATCCCTGCAAACACAGCCAGGCTCTCCTGCCCCTGTGGCCTTGCAGTCTGCATTTGGCTTCTGGGATTTTGGGGACTCAGAATGGCCAGAACGAGAAGCCCCAGCAGGAGGAGCAGCTGCCCCGGAGCCTGCAGGGCTGGCAGGGGACACACAGGGAGGTGCTCTCAGCTGGGCACTGGGGGCTTGTGGCATCACAGGAACTCTTGTGCCAGCAGGGATGTTTGCTCTGCTCTGCTGGGCTTGTGTGGCAAAGTTCTGGTGGCAGAGAGAGCCACAGAAATGGCTCCTGGGAGAAGCTTCCAGAAGTGTCCCCATGTCCCATGGGGACGATGCCAACCAGGTCCAACCAGACCTGCTGCTGCCCAAGGTCGAGCCATGGGGGTGCCACCTTTGCATTTAACAAGTTACTGCACAGGAGGGAAGAAGGAAGGGGTCGGTTAAAGCTGCTTTGAGAGTTGGTTTTATTGCTCATTATCATATTTGATTGGTGATGAAGGGCTGCCCTGCAGTGGGGGCTGTTCTGCCTGTGCCAGCAGTGGGTGAGGGATGTGCCTGTGCCTGTCCCAGCCCTCAAGCCTTTCATTCTGAGCTGCTCAGAACCCTCAGCTGGAGGTGGGAACCACCAGGGTGCTCCATTCCCTCCAGTTTGGTGTCCAGTGTCCCACTGGGAAGGATGTAGGAATCTCTGTAAGACTCTGCCTTGACCCCACAGGGCATTTTTCCAGCTCAGGTGGGACAAGGCTGGAAGAACTGGGGGGGTGAAGTGTTGGCACTGCCCTTTGTAAAGCACAGAATCTCAGAACCATCGACCTGGAGGTGCAGGGGGAGCACAGGAGAAGGAAAGAGTCATTTAAAATGAGTAACTGTAGCCCCAGCTGTGTTTCCAAGCCCTGTTCTTGCATATTTAGAATATTTACCATTTGCAGCAGTTCCTGTGGTCTGGGCATCGTTCAGAGGTGCCACCCTGGGCATGACAGGGGGTTTGGATGTGCTGCAGTGGAGGGTGGCACTTCAGGGATGGAGACCCCCCTGGGTGAGCACCGAGCCCTGTTGGGTGTCCCTGTGGGAGTGGGTTCTGTGCCTGCTCTGAGGCAGCAGGAGCAGCTCTGCCCCTTCCCAGCCCCCCAGCCCAGTCCCTGGGAGGGTCTGCAGCCCCACACTGATCTATCCAACACACAGTGGAGTCTGAGGGGTGATTAGCAGGGACCTTCAGCAGAGAGGCAGAGGTTGTCCTGAGGGGGAGGCAGAGGCTGTGCCTGTGCAGCAGAACTAGAGCTCTCTGCAGCTGGAACCTGCTCCAGCTCACGGTGCCCTTTGGAGCTGAGCAAGCTGGGAAAGGGGAAAATTGCCATCTTTTTGTGCTGGGATGAAAGGACAACCAAGTATGAATGGCCATCATTTAGTGGGCTCCTGGGTAAATTTGTATTTCATTCCCATTATTGAGTGCATTGCCTAATTGCAGCAATAAAAAGGAATAGTCCATCTTCTAAATGCAAGCAGTAGCACTGATTGTTATTTAATTAGTTGATTCCAGTGGTCGAGGGGTGAGCTTGGAATTACAATTGCAGCTTGTATTATTTCACTGAGATTGCTGAATTAATTAGGAGAACAATGGGATTCTTCATTGTTGACATCCTTAAGAACTTGTGACAATAACTTGAAAACTGAAGGAATAACAAAAGGCCACGATGGGGTTTTGAGACAGGAGGGGACTGCAGTCCCTCCATGCCCTCCTTCCTCCTCCACTGCCCTTCCCTGTTCTGAAAGACTTTCCTCAGGAAAACCAAGTAATTTCACATCAAACTGGAGCTGCTGCTGTGGGTTAATTCCTGAGTATGTGGGAGAACAGCCCGTGGTGTTCGTTGTCACAGGGTGTAATTGAAACCCAGAGTAGGTATTTATGTTGCTTATCAGGCTTTTTACCGACTTGTAAGTGTAAAAGCATAAATGGAATAGGAAGTTGTAAGTCCTTATGCTCCGGGACACGACCTGACTTCTGCTTAATGAGAGCTGAGCAGAGGCTTAACCTCAGGAGCAGCTGATTCTCTCCTCTGCCTTTGCACTTCCTTCTCCTGCACCTTCCAGCCCCTCTGCCTGGCCCTGCAGGGTGGTGGGGAAGGCGTTTCCCTGGGGCTGCTGCTCAGGGGAGCAACAGAAGGGAGGCAACTCCCATGGAAGGGATGGGCAAGGGGCATTGAGATTTTGCTCTGAAAATATTGGCTTTAATGTTTTTCTCTTTTTCTTTCAGTTTTATCATAGATGTATTTCATATAATGGCCTTTGTTTGGCTGTGGCTTTGATTGTGCTGAGTGTTTGGGGCATTATTATAGTCTGGAAGTGGAAGAAAACACAAACCAGCTTCTCTCAGAATGCAGGGGGAGAGGCATTATTATGTTAAAATAATCATCTTTCCTGTCCAGACTTGGCTTTCTCTTTCCTGGTTGCTCTTCAGAGAGTTGTTCCTTTCTTGTCCATGTCTTTGTATTGTCAGGATCAATTTTTCAGAGGGAGAAATCTCCACAAGCAAAGTGGTGCCCACTCCTTTCTCTTTAGGAGCATGAGGTTGGATTTTTCTTTCCTCTTCTGTGCTCAAATATTGAGCCTTGAACTCCTACCCTGCTCACTTTGGTCCCTTCCAGGACCTGTTACCAAGGTCTCTGGTTTTTAATCTCCTTTTACATGAGTTTTGTGTTGATTGGAAGTCCTTTCCTCTGGATTTGGGGGAATGTGCAGGGGCCACCTGAGATGAGGGGGAACTTGGGAAAGGCTGGTGCTGTGCCCAGGGCAGCAGCTGGTCCTGCATCAATCTGTGTCCCCCTCTGCACCCTTGGGACTGTCTGAGACAGGAGCTGGGACCCCCCTGGGACCCCCCTGGGGCCCCCTCTGCCCACTCTGTAGGCACTAAGCTGGGTGGTGCTGAACAACCTGAGCTGAACATGGTGTGATCTGCTGAATATTCACATATTCAGGGTTGTCCTCTGTGGGTATTTGTCTTTTTCTGCTTAACCAAAGGCTGGAAGGCACCCCCTGCTTTCCCAGCTCCATCTCCTGCAGCCCCTGCCCCTCTCCTTGGCTCTCCTGCTCCCACATCACCCCAGGGGCTGCATTTCACCCCCTGCCTGAGCTTCAGCTGAGCTTTTAGCCAGGCTGAGGAGCTGCCTGAGCTCAGTGAGGGAGAGCTGTGCCAGGGCCTGAGCTCCAGGGAAGGGGGCAAGGTGGGCAAGATTTTGGGGAATGGGAGATGGAGGAGGGGGGTCTGGGGCTCAAAGGGATAATGTTGGGGGTAGGACTGGGGTAGAAATCTGTGTGTCCCAGCAGGTTTCTTGGGAAGGGCTGAGCAATGATGGGACTCTGGGGAACCTCTGGGAAAGGTTGGCATGAAGAGGAGACTGTTGAAGCCCCAGTGGGTGGGTTTGGGCAGAGCTGTCCCTGTCAGGTCTGTCATTGTCTGAACATCTTGGGAAGCTGCAGAATTTCCTGAGCCCAAACC
>JAWWEV010000069.1:4214625-4226277 GCA_035583235.1 Hafferia zeledoni | reverse complement strand
CTGGGCTCTCAGGTCAGTGGGATGTTCCAGGGCTGTTACCCTGGGCTCTCAGGTCAGTGGGATGTTCCACGGGTGTTGTCCTGGGCTCTCAGGTCAGTGGGATGTTCCAGGGGTGTTATCCTGGCTCTTTGTGGGGACAGCACGACCCTGGCAGCCTCTGCCACTGAGCTCTGGTTCTCTATTCACACATGCCAGGAATGAATTGTCACACCGTGGATGACTAAACGGATTAGTTAGCAGGTCGTTAATTACCTCGATGCCAGCGCTGTTCTGGCCGGGGCTCTGAGGCAGAACAGTGACCCGATGATACCAGAGCTGTGTTGCTTGTCCTGAGCTGTCAGAGGGAGAATTATTGGAGTCCCTTCAGCTGGTAAATCACTGGTGGCTGCCCTTGTTTGGTGTGACAGAGAGTGTTCCTGTCCAGGAAAGGTCCCTCCCACAGCCCACTGGTGTCTGCAGGGACCTCTTGGAGTGACCTTCACTGTCCCCCTGTGGGAGGGGAATGGCAATGGCTGAGCTCGCTGCTCCGAGGAGGAATCTCTGGGAAACTCAGTGGAGATGAGGGTGGCGTTATTTTCTCATTTTTACCAAACATTTTGCTGTCTGTGGGTGCTGTCCATAAACTTCAGGTGTGAAATGTTAATGCAGCATCTTGGGGTGAGCCCAGTGCTGCACTGGGAGGGCTGGGCTGGCTTGGGTTCCCCTCTGAGGTCTCTGTGGGATTCTTGGGTGCAGGACCAGGAGTTGGACTTCAGTGATCCCTGTGGGTCCCTTCCAGCTCAGGATATCCTGGGATTCTGTGGCTTTGATTCCCTGTGTGGGGCAGACCTTGGCTTGGCTTGAAGGACGTGGTGTTTGGGGACAGGGCATCATGTTTGGGGACAGGGCATCATGTTTGGGGACAGGGCATCATGTTTGGAGACAGGGCATGGCACTTGGGGACAGGACATCATGTTTGGGGACAGGGCATGGCACTTGGGGACAGGGCATCATGTTTGGGGACAGGGCATCATGTTTGGGGACAGGACCTCATGTTTGGGGACAGGACACGTGGCATTTGGGGACAGGACATCATGTTTGGGGACAGGACATGGCACTTGGAGACAGGATGTGGCGTTTGGGGTCAGGACCTGGCACTTGGGGACAAGGAGCCTTGAGGATTTTGTTTGGAGTGCTGTTGTGGTTCAGAGAAACAGCAAAAACTGGGGCTGGAGGGAGGGAAGAGCATTCCAAATGCTGCTGGGAAAAAGCTGCTCCAGGTTTGCAGCCCCTGGGTTATTCCTGGCCAGAGCTAATGATGATATATGAGTCTCCCAGAACACTCTTCATCCTGACACCTTCACTGGAGAGCTCTGTGACATTATTCTCACTCGGTGCAGGTGGTAAAATTAATGCATTAAGAAGGAAAGTTTGGCCAAGCAGCAGAGCTGGGAGGAGATCTTGGTGTCCTGAGACAGTGTCATGCTTTGCCTCCCATCCCCACCCTACACTCAGATTTGCTGTACCAACCATGAGCTGATTAAATACAACACATGGAAGTTAAAGAGAGGTTGAGATTACCCACTGCAGCTGTGATGGGCACAGCCCAGAATTCCAGTCAGCCCAAAATCAAATTAAAGTTTCCCAGCATGATATTTTAGGAGAGGAGGAAAAATATTAAAAAAAAAGAGATGGAGGAAAAAAAACCAAGAAAAACCCAAAACAAAAAAGAGCCCCCCACAGAGTTCATCTGGTGGATGGAGTTACATTAAGAGAATGGAAATTAAAGGCTTTTCATAGAGATCTTCAGTGTAATGATGGAAGACTTTAATTATTTCGAAGTGCCTGAGAAAAGGAGCTTGGAATGGGTTTGGGGCGGGGGAATGAGCTCTCATAAAAATCTCTCTCTTTGCGAGGCTTTGGAGCTGCTGTTGGGCTGAAAGGCTCTGTCAGCTGAGCCAGGGATGGAGAATGCTGGGCCCCTCCTGCCCAGAGGGCAACCCCTGCCTGGCATGGGGGGCAGGCAGGAGGAGCCAAGGCTTTCTCAGCCTCCCAAGGCAGGGAGGGTGGGGAGGGCACCTGGCTGGGAATGTGAGGATTTGGGCAGTTTGGGTCTCTCTTGGCATTTCAGAGCCATAGAGGGCTCTGGGCACCCCGTGGGGATGGGGCATTGCAGTGTTTGTGCTGAACTCGTCACTCATCAGTTCTGGGTTGGACAGCCCAGGAATTAATGGGTCTCTGTCGAGTCTTCAGGTGGACATAATTTGTGTATCTGGAGACTGTCCGTGCTCTCCCTGGGACTGGGATGCTCCTCTCCTGCCCTCACCCTGCTCCCCCCTGGGCAGAAATGTGGCCTCTTCATGCTCTGAATGCTCAGGGGCTTTGGTGGCTTCTCTCCTCCAGAGGTGGCATTTTGAGCCTCCTCTCTGTGCCTGCACCTGCCCAGGGTGGGGGCAGGACTGGACGGGATCCCAGCAGCACTGAGGCTGCAGAGACCTCCAAGGTCACGGGGTCCCCCCTGTGCCCCATCCCCGCTCTGGCACCTGAGCTCAGCAGCAGCAGCTGAGGTGGCCAATGGCCCCATGTTAGTGATGAACTCTGGCAGGGGAGGGGAGGAATTGCTGCTCCTGCCCAGGCTGGGGCTCTGGGGAGTCACTGCCTTCATCCGCCTCCAGCCTCCTCAGGGGTGTCTGTCCCTCCCACCAGCAGGGAGCAAACTCCTTTTGGGAAGGAGCAACGTGGAGTTTGGCACGAACAGCTTTCCATTTGGGGCAGGAGAAGGTGCAGAGCCTGCCAGGCTGCCACTTGGCAGCAGTTGGCACCAATCAGCTGGGCTGGGGGCTGCTGGGCAGCTGCAAGAGTTGGGAGCCTGCTGGGCTCAAAACTGGCTGAAAATGAGTCGTGCTGAATCCCAGCCACTCCAAAACTTCCCCTGCCTGGAGCATGTTGGAGCTGGAGGGAATTGCAGAGGGTGGGGGAGAAACCCCAGGTGGTTCCTGGGAGCTGGGGAGCTCAGCCAGCCTGGAGTTTCGTTTATGCCTTGTGGCTGAGTTCAATAAGCTCTAATTGATGATTTTTCCTGCATTTAGGGCATGCATAACATCTTTCCCTTGTGGATTCATTGGTGCCTGATGGGATTCGAGCTGAACTTGCAGTCCTTCCCTCTGTGGAGAAATCTTTCTCTCCTTTAGTACATTATTTTATGAAACTTGTAGAAACAAACAGTTTTATGAGTCTGCAAACCTGTGATTTTGGTGGGGAAGTGGCCATCAGGTTGCAGATGGATTGGCAGTGGGCACATCAGTGGGCACATCAGTGGGCAGGGGAAGCTCAGCTCTGTTGGCCTTGTTTTCCCAGTTATTGAGCCCAAACCAGAAGTGCCTGGAGCAGAAGGAGCACGGTCAGGATGTCAGGTGGGAGTCCTGCTGGCTCATCTGCCTGGGAGTTTGGGCTTCAGGGTAACAGCTCCACTAGAATGTGGGGCTGGGGCTTGGATGGATTAGAGGTCAAGATGCAAACAATAAAGCTGGGCTAAGCCTGGTTAATGAGGACAATTTATGACATGGCTGGAAGAGAGTGATGTGATGAGGGTGTTCAGAGTGCTCAGCACGGGCATAACTTGGGCCTTTTGTACTTGTTTAAGCAGAATTGATGCCAAGGCAGAGATGAGGACTGAGAAGGCAGCTCTGGCCGGGGTTGCTCCTTGCTCAGCTTGGCAGTTGGACGGTGCTGATGGGGATGAGAGCTCTGGGAGCAGTTTGGAGAGTGCTGCAAGGCAAGAGCAGCCTGATTATGGCTGCCTTGGGGCAGGGAAAGCCAAGGTGGGCAGGATGAATTTGCTCAGTGAACAAATGTGGGTTTCATAGTGAGGTAACACCCTGTGCCTTTGTGGGGCTCTGGGCTGGGCTCTGTTACTGGAGCCAAGTGGTCTGTGCTGGCTGCACCCTGAGCCCCTGCAGAAAGGCCACAGCTCTGGGGTCCCTCTTCATCCCCAGGCAGGAGTGAGAGTGGAGTAAAATCTCCTGAAGTGTCTGTGAGGTTTGTCCCACCCTTGACTCTTCACAGTGATGGTAAAATTCAGGCTCCATGGGAGTCACAGAATGGTTTGGGTTTGCAGGGACCTGAAAGCTCATCCAGTTCCACCCCCTGCCATGGACAAGGACACCCCACCAGCCCAGGCTGCTCAGAACCAGGGGTGAAAAGCTTTGCTGGGTGTGAGGTTTGACTCAGGGACTTTCCTAAGGGTAATTGTGGTGACAGGACAGTCCCATTAGCCCTTTTGGAGATCTCTGCTGGCCTTTAGTGCAGAACAGCTCAGACCTCCTGCAGGAGGGACTGTGGGCAAGGGCTCTGGAAGGGAGAGGGCTCTGGTTTGGCTGAGGGGAGCAATGGGGAATGATTTCAGCACGACCTGTGTGAGGTGAGGAGCTGTCCAGGAGCTGGGTAAGTAAAGTGGTCACATATTTGAGAGGCAAAGCACAAACCAGGCACAGAGCAGTTACCCTGAGGCTCAGGAAACCTGAGTGGTGCTTTGTTCAAAAGCTCTTCTCGTCCCACCAGGCAAGCTGCCCATGTTCCCTGTTATGCAAAAGGCCCTCCAAGCCTTAAATAAATCCATGAAAGGCCATGAGACAGAGAGAAGAGCGTGGTGAGAAATTGAGGGATGCCAGAGCCAAGACTGTGGAGACAACTCATGTCTCTTACTGAATTTTCTGTGCTGTTCTGAGGAGAAAAGCTGAGCAGCTTTTTGCCAAGGATGTGTGTGAAGATTTGTCTGGTCTCCTGCCCAGGAATGTATGACAGGCTTGGTAAGAAGTTTCCTTTGTTGGCCAACATTGCCTGTTTTCTGTCCTTCCACCATCCCTGCTCCAAGGATGCTCCTCCTGCTGAGCCACAGGGGGAGGGCTGAGTTCCCAGGGAACTCTTCTCTTGGATATATTGCATTAAATGCCAATCCTTCCCTCAGACTCACACCCTCTGCAGTGGCCCAGGGAGGGAGGTTGGCAAATATCCCCCCAAAACCTCCTGCTTCTCTTGTCTGGCTGGTATCTCCTCTAGGGCCAGGCCTGCCCTCCCTTTGCTGCTCCCTGAGGTGGCACTTGGGGTGTTGCTGCAAAAGCAGAGGGAAAAAGCTGTGCCAGAGCTGCCCCTTCCCCTCCAGCCTCTGGGCCTGGGGGTTTCCATCTCGGTGGCACTGCCCTTGATTTGTGCCCTTTGGTGTTAAACAGTCAAACAAAGAGGTTTCTGGGCTGAAATCTGGTTTTCTCCTTCGTCCCTTTTGCTCCAAGCAGGATTAAAAGCTTCTCCCATGCAAAGCAATGCCTGGAAATCCAACATAACATCCCAGTCTGGCCTTTGATTCTGCTTTCCTGAGCAGGACTCTGTGTTGCTGCAGGGCCCTCTGTTGCTCTGCTGCCTCTGGGTGCTGTGTGAGCAGCTCTGCCCTCACATGAGGAGCATCTCCCAACCCCTGGTTCCCCTCTGGCCCTCTAGTTTTGCAGGTTCCCTTGCTCTCTTGTGCAGCCTCTTCTCCTCTGCCCCCAGGCTTCTCCCCCCTGTGCTTCCCTGTGCTTATTTTCAGCTTGGCATCTGTCCTGTTCCCACCTCCTTCCCCATCATATGGTTCCTGTCATCCCAGTGCACCCCAACAGCTGCTGCTCCACTCAAACACACAAACATCCCTCCAACCATTCACAAACTGCCTCCTCCTGGCCTCAAAGAGCAGCCTCCTTGAGCTTCTCTGCATCCAAGTGTTCTTTGGGTGATAGATGGCAGATTAATCCATTTGTTTCACTCAGTTTTGGCAGCTGTAAAAAGAAGCAGAACTTGTTTTTTGGCCCTAAACCACTTCTTGCAGGTTGGGTTGGGAGAGGCTGCTTTGTTTTCCTTTCTTCTCCCTCTTGAATCTGCCAGGCCCTCTGAGTTAAATAAATAGATTAATCTTCTTTCTGTAGCCCAGAGATCAGGTTGATGCATTTAAGAGCTTTTTCTCCCTCCAGACTTGTGAGATGTTCCCAGATCCGATTCATATTTTTGAACTTCCTTCATGTGTGAAGAGCCTCGGTGGTGGCAGTAACTCCTCACTCACAGCAAACAGGGCTCCTTGGGCTCCTTGTCTTCTCTGAGAGCTGAGAATTTTCCATCAAAGCATTTCTGATAAAAGGAGATTTTTGTGGAAAAATCTCCCTCTTTGCAGGGGTGGGGGGAAACTGCCTAAAAACCTGAAGGTCTCCTTCAAAAGGGAAATTTGGCATTTTCCAGGGCTGTGTGTCTGGAAGGTTGAATTGCTGAGAGCAGATTTCCAGAAGTGTATATACTTCTCAAAACAGAACTGGGAAGAAGTGTGGCAGAACTGGAAAAAAAAAAAAATCATTGCTTTTGAAGAGGGGAAAATGGTTTTCTGAGCAGCTCCACTTCCTGTGGTGGAAGGTTGGACAGAGAGCTCAGGGAAAGGGATTTTGGGGCAGTTCCTCCTGAACACAACCCTTGGTGCTTCCCAAAGTTGGGGGCCTGAGCACTGGGGGCTCCTTCCAGCCTGTGCACTCATGGCATGGCTCAGTGAGGGCTGGACAGCACAGCCTGAAGAGCTGCAGGTTGAGTGCCAGGCAGGGGTTTGGTGGGAGCTGCCCAGGGCAAGGGATTCTGCTGGAATTGTGTGGTGTCTCCTTGTGCTTCCCCAGTGGAGCCCTGGGAAGGTGCAGGGGCCTGGCTGGCCCTTCCTCCTGCCTGGTGACCTCCTGGCTGAGCTCTGTGGGCCCTGGCTGGCCCCTGTGAGGTCAGTCATAAAGTCAGAGAATGGTTTGGGTTGGAAGGGACCTTGGCCCCTGCTGGGTGGGGACAACCCTGGCCCCTTCTGGGTGGGGACAACCCTGGCCCCTTCTGGGTGGGCACAGCCCTGGCCCTGCTGGGTGGGCACCCTGGCCCCTGCTCAGTGGCAGCCTCTGTCCTCCCCAGCAGCTCAGCAGAGCTGCTGCTTTCCCTTCCTCCCACACCTCTCCTCTCGCCCAGCCTGGCGTGATTCCTCCTTTAAGATAACAGCTTCAAGCCAATTAAAGAGTGTCTCACACAGCCCTCGCTGTGGGAGACCACAGTGCTTTTAACTGCTATTGTTTGTTAATAAAAATAAATTGTGGGCACCAGGGAGGCAGAAAATCCCACATGGGCTTAGTTTGTCTTGGTTTTTTCTCTGTGAGAAGTGGATGGTTTCAGCCAGGGAGGCTTTGGCAGAGGTGTCAGGAGGGATCTGCTGGGGGGTTGGCAGGGGACTGGTGCTGTCACCCCCTGGGTGTGTGTCCCCTCCCCGGCTCTGTGTGTGGGGTAAATCATTGCCTGTGAGCTCTGATGAGCTGCAGGGGGATGAGGCACAGGCAAACCCGGGGTTTGCTGCTGCCAGGAGCAGGAATTCCTGGCCCAGGGATGGAGCCTCCTCTTGCTCATGGACGGAGAGCTCATCCCTCCCAGCTCCCTGCTGAAGCAGCAATGCCCAGCTGGGCAGGGTGTCCCCACCCAGCCCTGGCAAAGGGTCCCCACATCCCTTTGTTGGGTGGTGTCCACTGTGTATCCATCATTTTGTGCACTGTTTTCTCAACAAGCCCAGGAATCTCTTCCCTGGAGGCTTCGCTGTGCTCGGGTGGGGCAGGGCCCAAAGTCAGGGGGCAGCAGCCCCTTCTGGGTGCCCAGAGGGCTGTGCCACGAGGTTGAACTGGCTCAATTCCCTTGCAGAGCACCAGCTTAACCCCAGTGCCAGGATAAAGTGACTAAATGAGTTTTAATGCTGTGAGTGGCTGCTGAGATGGGATTTCTGTGACTGAGGGGGCTGGGGGGGCTTTCACACTCATAATTCACTTGGCTGTGCCAGTGGAGCTTTCAAGGATTGAGCGACCCTGATGGGTGGTGTGATAAACCTGCAGAGGAGAGGAACGTTGAATAAAGATGTCCTGTGACTCAGCCTGGGACTGGAGTCTCCTCGTGCTCCCAGGGCTGTGGTTGATAACGCTGGGGGAGATCAAACCCTGAGATCGCTGTGTCTCTGTGCAGTTTGTGTGAGGAATTGGGATGGGCACACAGGGCTTTTATCTCTGAGAAGGGATGGGAGAGGCTGATCAGGCTTTGCTAATTCTGGGCAAGATGGAGAGGGGTGAGATGAGACAACTCGGGAGAGTGGAGAGAGAAAGTTAAAGGAAATAATCCCCAGGAAGGAGAAATGTCAGGAATACATTTGTCCTTCTGCTTCGCTGCCTCCAGAATTTTTTCTCCTTGAAGTTTCTCGCTGCTTTTTCTGGAAGTCACGAAGGGTGGAGGAAAAAAAAAAGAAGAAGAGAGGGATGAAAGAACCCAGCTAGGAGAATAAAAAAAATAAATCCATTTTATGTGTCAGCTGAGCAGATGTTTATCACTGAGATCACCTGCCCTTGAATCTGCCCTGCCATGGTGGGAGCTGAGCCCCTCCTGGAGCAGGGCTGGGCTGGGGACCTGCAGCTCCTTCATCCCCCTGGTCCCTGGGCAGGAGAGAAGAGACCACTGGGGTGTCCCTCAGCTCTGAGCAGCTCAGCCTGGCAGGGAGGAGAGGAGAGGACAGTCGTGGTGGCTGCAAGTCAAGCAAAGCCCCTTAATGCTGATGGAGACTGAAACGAGCCACAGTTTTTATAGGGACACAGAAACCTCCAGACTGGGACAGAGCTCTGCTCTGTATTGCTGAGCATCCTTTTTGAGTACCAGCAGCTCCCAGAGCTGTGCAAGGAGTCCTGCCCAGGGGTGATGCTGCCAGCCCAGGGAGCTGCCCAGTCCCTGCAGCAGGAAGGATTTACAGCCATTCCAATCTCATTGGAATCTTTTTGTTTTCAGATTTCCTATTGCAATTCTGGCTGTTCATTCTCTGTACAAATGTGGATCCTTCTCTGTCTTACCGAGGGTTTGGCTGCAACAAAACCTCCTGGTACTGATTTCCCTGTGCTAATTATGCATTTTGCAGGGGAAAACATATTGTTGGTGGCTTTAAATGGAGTGATTTTTCAGTTGAATTGAACTTCCCTCCTTGTGTCCCCGGGGCAGGCTGGGGGTGCAGCTCCTCCCCCCCAGACACACAGGCACTTCCTCCAGCCCAGCAACACTCACTGGTTGAAATGGTTTGCAGGTTCTTTCCCCCTTGTGTGTTCCATTTAAATCTGACCCTCTCTGCAGATGAAGCTTTGCAAAAGGAAACAGCTCCCTTTGCCTGTGGAAGGAATGAAGAAGGTCCTGTTAAGTTGGGTTGTTGGTATTTGCAGGCAGTTGCTCAGAGTTCCTTGCTGCTCTGCTGGATTTGTTGGCTCAGCTGGGAGGGTTTTACTCCAGCTTTGCTGGAGCTGCGTTTTCTCACCATTCATCAGCTCGTGGTGATGCACAGAGAGATCCAGCACCACCAAACCCCCTCCCAGCTCCTGTTTGGGTAAAACTGCCCCCCCATCGCCTGCAGAAGGTGCTGCCGAGTTTAAAAGGTGTTTGTGGGTTCTCCAGGAGCTTGTGGGAGGTTTGCAGAGGGGTTGCCTCAGGATGAGGCCCAGGGTGGGCATTTGGGCAGCCTGGTCCTGGCACTGCCTCCCAGCACAGCTGCAGGGGCTGTGCCCTGTCCTGCTGGGGTGGCAGCCCCTCCCCAGGGCCCCCCGGGTTCCAGGGCAGGTGTGGCACAGCAGGTGGCACACTCTGCAGGGGAATGGGCACACTCTGCAGGGGGATGGATGGCACCTCTGGGAGTGTGAACAGAAATCACTGGCACAGGTGCCCAGAGAGGCTGTGGCTGCCCCATCCCTGGCAGTGCCCAAGGCCAGGTTGGAGCCACCTGGGCTGGGGGGAGGTGTCCCTGTCACAGCAGGGGGTGGAAAAGATGATCCTTAAGGTCCTTTCCAACCCAAACCATTCTGTGACTCTATGAACAGTGCACCAGGATTTCCTGAGTGTCCTTGGCAGGCTGGGCAAGGGGAACAAGCAGAGAGGTGGCATGGCTGGTTTTCAGGAATATTTTCATTATCAGCACAGCAGCAGGAGGGTGGTTTGTCTTCAGGGTGATTTAACATTTTATTCTGCCTTTTGGCTTTTGCTCTACTGTCTAAGAATTTCTCTGCAAAGCTCTGCAGACACTGGGATGTTGTGGTGATGGCAGTGAAGGAGAGCACCATCTCACAGTCATTAAAAATGTAGAAGTAGTTTGAGAAACAAGTCGCTCCCTCTGAGAAGCAAATCGTCCATAATTCTGCTTGGTATTTAGAGACTTTTATCTCCAGAGAGAACGCAAAACTCTTCAGTATAGCCCTGATTTATTTTATTCTCTTGAATTTTCAGAGCTAAAGATGAAAAGGGGCTTAAGAGAAAAAGAGCTCCAGGCTTGTGGAGCACAGAGAGAAGCCAGGGGTGAGCTCGTGATCCAGCAATGCACCCACCACCCAAAGCACCCAGGGAACCCTTCCCAGCCATCCCACTCCTTCTGGGGGCAGCAGGTTGAGGGTGCTCTGCAAAGAGCTATCAGAGCGTGCTGTCAGTCCAGCAGAGGAGCCATTAAAATGTCCAGGCTCTGGCATGTTCTTGGGGGAAACTTGAGCAGAGGAAGTTGCTTTGATTTATTTGCAGCAAACTGTGCTGAGGATGAGCTCGGGGTAAGTCATCTTCACAGGCACAAGACTTAGTGCAGCGAGTTGCAATATATCCCTGTCCCTTCAGTGTTTTCTCGGCTTCCAGAGCTCTCTGCTCTGTGTTCTGTGAAGGAAGGTCACGTTCCTTGTCTCTCTGGGTGGAATTTGGGGCTGCACTGGAGTCGGTGCCACAGCTGTGCCTGTGAGTGCCCCTGGGCATGGGATGTTCTGTGGCTCCTCCTGGGCAGGTGAGGGGCACACAGGTGTGCCCTTGGCACCTCTGAGGATGCAAAGGCTCAGCAAGGCCAAATTTGCTTTCCAGTGAAGGGTTTGAAGTGTTTGTCACCCTTTCGTGCCTGAATTCAGAGAGCAGGAGGCAGCTGAGGGGGCAGTGGGGACTGGGCAGATGAGCAGAGTGGTGAGGACCAAAACTCCTCTTTGTTCCTTCCAGAGTGGAAACTTTGCTGCTGGGCAGGGAGTTAAAATTCCAGTGTCTGTCCCTGCTGCTCAGCAGTGCAGGTGTGTCAGTGGGGAAACATCCTCCTGTTCCCTCCCCAGGTGTTCTCCAAGCCCCTCCAGCAGCCACATGGGCCTTGGGCAGGGCTTGTAGGGGCCTGTGTTGTGCTGCTTGGCAACCCCCGAGGGGTGTTCCTGTGGCTCCCACCTGCTCCTGGGGGCTCCTGCTCAAACATCCGAGTGCTGGGAGGCCGTTTGGAGCAGTGGGGATGCCTGAGGTGGAGGCAGCATCCCCCTGTGCTCCATGTTCCAGGTAATTACAGCCCTGCTGCTCGTGGAGCAGAGCCCAGCGGGTGCCCCGGGTTTATTATTTGGCTCTGCTGTTGACTCGGAGCTGGGGATGCCCGGGCAGCCGGGGATGCCCAGGGAGCTGGGGATGCCCAGGGAGCTGGGAATGTACAGGGAGCCAGGGATGCCCGGGCAGCTGGGGATGTACAGGGAGCTGGGGATGCCCAGGGAGCCGGGGATGCCCAGGGAGCTGGGGATGTACAGGGAGCTGGGGATGCCCAGGGAGCCGGGGATGCCCAGGGAGCTGGGGATGTACAGGGAGCTG
>JAWWEV010000069.1:4182418-4207346 GCA_035583235.1 Hafferia zeledoni | reverse complement strand
GAGTGAGGGGTCCTTTGGGGAGCTGCATCCCTGCAGTGACTGTGATGTGAGTGGGGGGTCCTTTGGGGAGCTGCATCCGTGCAGTGACTGTGATGTGAGTGGACGGTCCTTTGGGGAGCTGCATCCCTGCAGTGACTGTGATGTGAGTGGAAGGTCCCTGGCAGGAGGGGAGGGAGGTTTTTGCCGATTTGAGCCAGTGGCCCAGGCTGGTAAAGGTAAGCTGAGATAAAGCTGACTTTGCTACCTGTGAGCTGGTGCAACCTTTCTGGGCAGGGAAGGTGGAGGGTGACAGATGGAGGGAAGGACAGCAGGGCCCTCCAGCCCCAGCCTGTTGGAGCAGAACTGAGATGCCACACTGAGTGCAAGGGAAGGGTTCTGGTTCTCCCTGCCTGAGGCAGATGTGCCTCGTGCTCAGGGGCTCAGCCCCTGCTCTCCTGCTGAGCAGCTCTTGGCACCTTCCCCTGTCCTTGTGCTCTGGGTGGATGCACTGCAAGCTCAGGAGCTCTGGGCATGCTGAGCTCAGTGAGCTGTTAAAGCCTCTTGTCTGGCACGAGGCACTGCAGGGCTGGTGAGCAACCTTCCCAGAAAGGGGGCTTGTGACCTGAAAGGGCACTTCTCTCGAGTGCCCCTCTCAGCTCATGGCTCTGGCTCAGGGGGAGATAAACACACCCTGCAAAGCTCAAAGCCCAAATTGCCCTGGCTTGGGTTCAGCAGCTCTTGATATCCAGGTGTTGGGAACCCAGAGCATTGGAAAAGGCCCAATCCCAGACCCAGAGAGCAGCCTGCTGCCAAGGCAGGGGGGATGGATCCTGGGGAGGGGGCTCGCCTGGCTCCCAGCTTTGTGCTCCTCTTCTCCTGCACAGGGACCTCCCTGGGATGAGGCTGAAGCTGCTGGCTGAGACTGGTGGCAAAAAAATGCTGAGGAAAAAGGAAAGGGAGGGATGGAAGGGCTTGAAAGAATGGAATTTACTTTCTGTGGGGTGTTGGCTGTGAGTGCAGGGAACTGTGGGCTGTGCTGGGGAGCAGGGGGCACCCAGGGCACGAGCCATGCCTGAAACAGCTGGGAGAAGGCAAGAAAAATGGGTGCCCTCAGCCTGTTTTGTTGCTGGGAAAGGCATCCAAGAGGGTAAGGTCACATCAGGGTGGCTTCAAACCCCAGAGCCTCCTTTGGGGTGTTGGTCTGGGCAGGGCAGAGGAGTGTGGGAGGCTTGGGAAAAACAGGGTGAAAAAACTGATTGGAAGAAGTTCCTGAAATGAGGAAGAGTCTGGAGATGGGAACTCCTGGCTGAGTGTGTGAGAGTGTGATGAGGAGCAGTGGCAGGGAGGGACCACAGGGCTCTGGGGCTGGCACAGACCTCCCTGCAGGGTGGAGGGGCTGACCTGGTGCTGGTAGGGCTGGGGGCACTGGGGGAGCTCCGTGGGCACAGACAAAATGAACTGCCAAGTTCAGTGACAGAGAAGCAGAGAAAGGAGATGAGGTGGAGTTAGAGGAGAGCAATGGGGGGATGTGAGGGGAGCAGCAGCTTCTCCCAGCCTTGACTCTGCCCCTGCCAAGTGAGGGCTGTGCATGTGCAAAGGCTGCAGGGGGGGAGGGCTCATTTTCCCAAAGACATCACTAATGAATTCCTCTTGCACCTCCAGACACTGTAGGGGTTTGGAGAGACTAAATGGAACTGTATGTGAAAGTGGTGGCTGAATGTCAATGCTGCTGTCGAAGCCAATTTGGGAGCTGGAAAGTGCTAAAAGAATTAAGATTGTTAAATGGAAGTAAGTCTACTTGGTTGAGATAAAATAGGGTTTAAATGAGTGAAATTATCTGTGGATTACCTTGTTAGAGTAGTGCCTTATTTAATAAACCGAGTTTTAATCTGCTGTGAGGATTCCTGAAGGAAAACTCTGTCCGTGGGGGCACATGGATGTGATGGAGGGGAAGGACCAGCTGGGCCATCATCCTCTGCAGTGAAGCACAAGAGTGAGGTTTGCTTTGTACCTTCACGAGGATCTTGTTCATTGCTTTGTGAGTGGTTTGATCATTGTTCAAGTTCCTTGAGCAGTTCCTCTCCCTTGTGGCAGAGTGGGGGTGGGACCATCTAACAGCAATATCCCCTTCTGGGAGGTGACACCTGCCCTGGGTCCCCCTGGCCCTGGGGAGCATTTCTAGCACAGGGCCACGTGTGCTTCATCCTCCCTGGAGTAAATTCACATCCTCAGAGCTCTCCTGGAGCCCTAGAGAGGAGGAGCTGCCAGTTCCTGTGGTGAGGAGGGACACAGAGAGTGCTGCCAATCTGAGGGCTGCAATCTCAGCGAGAGGGGAGAGCACAGGAATCATTACTGGCCACTGATTACCTGTCTCTGCCAGAGCAGAGCAACCAGCAGGCACTTTTAGGTGATTTGGGCTGATTTCAGCTGCCCCCCTGACTCAGTGCAGATGTCAGCTGTCATCTCACAGGCCTTTCTGACCCATCTCTCTCTGGTGACAGCCAGGAAAGCAGAACTGCTCCAGATGCTTCTGAAATCGCCCACAGAGGCAAAGGATCTGCTCTCAGTGCTGAGCACTCACCCTGCAGCTCTGGGGGACTCTGCTCCTGCTGCTGGGGCTGGCACCGACTCTGGGAGCTTCCAGCAGGCAGGAGGGGCACCTGGTCAGGGGGCAGCATCTGGGGCAAAGGACCAAAGCACAAGGAGGGAGGAGGCTTGGTCTTCCTTGGCTGTGCAACTGAGGTTTCAGAATTCCTGAGGTTTCAGAATAACTATCTGATGTTCTGCACTTGGAGGATCTGAGAATTTTCAAGCTGCTTTCAGGCAGTTTTGAGAGAGAAATGAGGTCCAAGTTTTTGGTGGGTTGGGAGGCCCAGATGGGATGCAGGAGCTCAGGATCAGACTCCAGCCCTGCCTGGATTCTGCTCCTCTCTGTTCACAGGAGATAAATCCTGTACCTTTGGTAGCCTTGTTGTTGTCAGGAGGGCCAATAAATCTGCCTGCAGGCAGAGCTCAGCCAGAGCCTGCCCATCCTGGGGTTTTGCCCCTTTTCCTGGGCATGTCCAACAGCCTGATCTCTATAAATTCCAAAGGTTCTCACAGCTGGAATTGTGTTCAGGGAGGGAGTTGCAGCTGGGGTGGCAGGAGGAGGGCAGGGAAGGGGCTCCACTTCCCAATATGTTGTTTTGCTGGAGGGATTGTGCTCACCTGTTGCCCCTCAGGGCAGGCTCCCTGGAGCTGCTCTGTGCATTCCACACCCCCTGGAGTTACTCCTGCTCTCGTATCATAGAGGTGCAGGCCAGGATGAATGCCTGAGCTCAGCCTGAGGCTCATCCTCCATCAGCTTTAAACTTCTGTGATCTTGCCAAGCCCAAGGGGTAGTAAAGTCTGAAAAGTTGTGATGTGGTGTCAGCTTGGGTTTGTCTGAGGATCTTCACATTCATTACAAATTCCAGCCTCTTCCCAACCCTGATTTTTAGGCTTTGTAGACCTCAGGATCTGACAGAGCTTGTGCTTGGGACTGCCCATGTGGTCAGTGTGGGATTGGACACACATCTGGTGACCTCCCCCTCTCAGCAGACCTGGCTCCCAGCCCCTGATCTCCCCAGGGCAGGGTGTCCCTCACTCCCTTCCCCCTTGGCTGCACCTGCTGGGGGGTCTGATCAGGCTCAGCTGCCTCTCAACCCTCCCACTGGTCCAGTGTCCCCAGTCCATTCTGCTGTTTGGCTTCAGCACACTCTGTCCCCCATCCCCTGCCCAGAAGATGGGCTGGCAGTGGCAAACCTCCAGTATTTTGGGCTTATATCCCTTTCAGTGGCACAGGGAGTTTCCTTGGCATGGGTTTCACTGGGGGCCCTGGCACAGTGGGAAGAGGCACTTTGTTATTCCGGCTGTGCTCAGAAATACAATGATCACACAAGGCAAAGCAAAAGGAGGGTTGAGTTGGCAAGAAAACACCTTACAGTGATTGTGCACAACCAGGGGTTTGCCATGCAACAGCCAGCCCAGGTGCCTCCCCAGCCCCAGCTGGGCCAGGCTGGGCTGCACTGTCCAAGTCCCAGTATGAGCAGTGTCTGCGAGGTGGTGCTGGGGGACACCTGCCTGGCAGGTGCACTGTGGTTGTGCAGGTTGGCATGACTGAGGGCACCCCCAGGGTAGGAAATGGGGCTGAGCTGACTCGGGTTTGGGAGCAAAAGCTCCTTTTCCTTGCAATGCTGTGGTTGAAAGCCTGTTCTTGTCTCCTGCCTTTAAATCCCACGGAGCATCTCATTAGGAACAAATGATGCCTCAGGCAGTTGGAGCCATAGAAAACTCATCTTTATTAAGCACCCTCAGTGGTCAGAGTTACTTGATGAGCTCCAGAGTTTTATTTGCAGGCAGCTTGGGTTGTTGTGCAGCAGGAAAACTCTTTGAACTCCCTCTGTTCCCTGTCTCCAGGTTACTGTTCCCAGTCCCTTCAGCCCTGCAAACACTGGGGCAAAATCCTTGGCACTGAGAACAGAGGGAAGGGAAGAGACTGGGTGTGACAGGTCAGGAACATGCCTGGGAAGGGGTACAAGGGGCTGCAGCACATCCTGAGCAGGACACAGGCACAGCCATCTCCCTGGAAAACCCCACAGACCCCACAGAGTGGGGTGGGAACATCAACACAGACCCCACAGAGAGGGGTGGGAACATCAGCACAGACCCCACAGAGAGGGGTGGGAACAGCAGTGCAGAACCCACAGAGTGGGGTGAGAACATCAGTGCAGAACCCACAGAGTGGGGTGAGAACATCAGTGCAGAACCCACAGAGTGGGGTGGGAACAGCAGCACAGAACCCACAGAGTGGGGTGGGAACAGCAGCACAGAACCCACAGAGTGGGGTGGGAAGATCTGTGGGAATCTCTGAATGCTGGATTGCTGTGTGATGGGCAGGAATGGCCTCTGGGAGAGCAGCACATCCTCCTGGAACCATCCTCTGCCTCTCTGTGTTGGCACCTACACTGAGCTGGATGTGGCTGGTTGTGTTTCCTCTCTGGACTTTGTGAGTTCTCCACAGGTGTTAAAATTGAGCTCTAAACTGCAAGCCAAGGGCTGCTGAAAGCCCAAATAACTGTGAGCCAGCACTGCCAGGTGTTTGGCTCGTTGCTGGCTGCCTGGAGGGAGATGGAATAGAGAGGTCAGGAAAATAAAGCAGAACCTGGGGTGTGAGCTGAAGGTGCTCCCCACCTCAGGTGAAACCCTGGGAGCTGTTTGAGGCTCTGCTGCTGCACAGTGAGGGATATTTCCAGACTGACATGGAGGCAACCTCAGCCTCTGCTTGAGACACATCAGGGCATTGCAAGGCCAGGAACAGAGAGAGAAAAGGTAATGTGTGGCCATTGTGCTTGGCTTTGAGAGGAAATGAGGTGAAGGAGGAGGCTCAGAGATCCCCCTGCGTCTGTCCTGTCAAGCATGTGAGGCTGACACAGCAAGAGAGTGTTACAAGCTCTTCTTCTTCTTTCCATAACATGTCTCATTTGCTTAATAGCCTGTAATGGCTCTGGAGGAGCAGTCACTGTTTATCAAGTGGCAGCCTCTTGGTCACAGCAGCTCCAGCATTTGTGGTCCACAGAACTGGCATCAAGGGCTCTACAGCCCCTCACACAGGGGGCTCTTGGCAGGTGCTTTCAGTGCCCCACACTGGGACAAGGAGCTTTTGTGTTCTTTTCCCTGGTGCTGGAGGCAGCTGTGCATTGCTGGGATTGCTCTGAGCTGGTCGTGGTCCCTCTGCTGCCTTTGCTGCTGCTCCTCCTCCTCCTTTTCCTCTTTCTCCTCCTCCTCCCAGGCTGCCCAGAGCAGCTGTGGCTGCCCCAGCCCTGGAGTGCCCCAGGCCAGGTTGGACAGGGCTTGGAGCACCCTGGGTTGGTGGAAGGTGTCCCTGCCCATGGCAGGGGGTGCAATGAGTTGAGTTTTAAAATCCAACCCAAAGCATCCTGTGATTCTGTCATTTTCTGGCTCCTGCCTTTGTGAAAGGCAAACTGTGACGGGGGGGAGGCTGTTTGTTGTCCTGGGACTATCAAATTTTATTGTGAGGAAATAGGAAGCATTTTCAGGCATTGGCTACCAGCACAGAGAGTCTTTGAGCAGCAGTTTGTGCCACTGACAACGGGTTTGGAAGCTGTGTTTGACTCTCAGAGAATCAATTAACTCTGAAAAGGTTTGGTGGCTTAATTTGAAGAAAACTGTCCTTGAGAATTTCCTCTCCAGTCACTAAAATCAGCCACGTTTAGCAGGAAGCATGGATGGTTTCTAGCACTGAAAGGTGAGGGGAGAACAAAAATTAGAATAAATAACAGCCTAATTCCAGAAGAAATGCCAAAATCAGCATCTGTGTGACTAAACCCCTCCTGCACCCCAGTCATTTGCCAAATATAGCTGTACCCTCTGCTCGGAGATGTCCTGGCTCTGCTGGGTGCTCTCCCCAGCTGGACACAGCCCAGCATTATTTCTGCCTGAACAGGCAGAACAGGCTGGGTGTGCTCTGAGCCCCAGCCAACACCTGCAGGAGCTGCAACAGCTCCCTGGCTGTGGTTCTGCAGCCCATCTGGGGGCCAGCTCTGGGTGGGGCGTGGAAGTGCCTCCTCTCCTGCTCCCCCTGCACAGGGCAGTGCTCCCTGTCCTGGCTGCAGCTCCTGCTCCCCTGGGGCACAGGCCCTGCTGGGACACCTGGCAGTTCAGGGCAGGTCACTTGGGTGCTTGGGACATCATCCCTTCTCTGCTGCTTTGATGGATTTTTCTCCACTAGAGCTGAATTCAGCAGGTTCTCCAGTGCTGTGGGGAAAAGTGTTACCAACTCCCTGACCTCCAGTTCTCACCCCCAGGAACACCCTCCCTGGTTTCACAGTCGGCTTTGAGGGGGTGAATTTTGCTTTTAGCAAAACAGGGAAATCTGCTGCAGGTCTGGCTTCTTCCACCTCTCCCCTTCCCCTCCTGATTGTGGCAGCAGCCTCAGCCAAGCGTGTCCCTGGGACTGAGGCATCTGGATTGTCTGCTGGATTAACCCTTTCCAGGAGAACCCCAAACTTTGGCTTTCCCATCCCAGAAAATCATTCCTCAGGTACTGACTCAGAATGTATTCAGTTAAAATCTAAAACTCTGGGAAATGTACAAATATTGGCATTGAGTTTGTGTGTTTTTCAGCCAGGATATCAGAGCCTGGGTGGGGAGAGCAGGCGGGTTTCTTGTTGCACCAAGAGCCCCTGTCTGGGAGAGCAGGAGGGCTGAGAGCTGGGGGGGTGTACAGAGTTCTGGCTTTTTTTTTTTCCTTATTTTGTGAGCCTGGGCACACCAGACACGCTCCAGATTCAGTCTCAGCCTGGCTAATCTGCTTTCTGACCTATAGAAGAAAATAGCTGGTAATTATTTGTTTACTTTGTGCAATTCCACTCTGCAAGAGCTTCCTTGGAAAGCCAGGCTGGGTGATGAGGAGAGGAGGTTTATTTTAGTTTGGTTTGGTTTGTTTTCCCTGGCACATTGGCTTCTCCTTCGGGGGGACTCCAGTTCTGGGGGTTTTGCCATCTTTGGGAGACTTGAGCTCCCTCACTGCGTTAATTCTGGAAAGGAGAATGGGGGGAATCAGAGAGCAGGGGTGTGTGGGAGGTGGGCACTGCCCTGAGGGCTCGGGCTGTGCCACCCTGGTGGATGTGACAGAGGGATTTTGAGGCACAACCTCCTCCCTCTAATCTGCCCCTGCTTTGCACTGTGTCTCCATGAAAGCAGAGGGTGCTGAGCATCCTGCAGACAACAGAACCTCTTTCTAGGCTGGGATTATTCAACTAATCTCGTGATTATGGTGATAATCCCCTTTGCAATGATGCCCCTCTCCAAGGAGCTTTTCCCTCGGGCACTTCCAAGCCCCAAATCCCATTTTCTCCTAATGCTGAAGTGCTCTATATTAAATTAAGGCACTCTCAGGGATCAGAGGTGTAAAAATCCCATGGCAGTGAAATCTTTGGAGTCTCTGGTGTGTTGTCTGGTGCCTGATGACCCTTTGGGCTGGTGGTGGAGTTGAGTTTTCACACGTGAGCCTGTGCCCTTGGAGCAGGACAGGCTGTGGGCAGTGTCCCACCGTGGGCAGTGTCCCAGCGTGAGCAGTGTCCCACCGTGGGCAGTGTCCCAGCCTGGGCAGTGTCCCAGTGTGAGCAGTGTCCCAGTGTGAGCAGTGTCCCAGTGTGAGCAGTGTCCCAGCGTGGGCAGTGTCCCAGTGTGGGCAGTGTCCCAGCGTGAGCAGTGTCCCAGTGTGAGCAGTGTCCCAGCGTGGGCAGTGTCCCAGCGTGGGCAGTGTCCCAGCGTGAGCAGTGTCCCAGCGTGGGCAGTGTCCCAGTGTGAGCAGTGTCCCAGCGTGGGCAGTGTCCCAGCGTGGGCAGTGTCCCAGCGTGGGCAGTGTCCCAGCCTGGGCATTGTCCCAGTGTGAGCAGTGTCCCAGCGTGAGCAGTGTCCCAGTTTGGGCAGTGTCCCAGCCTGGGCATTGTCCCAGCCTGGGCAGCGGTGCCAGCCCTGCCCCTGGGGCTCAGGTGCTTTGACATCACCTTCTGTGCAGCCAGCCCGGGCAGGCCCCCCGTGTGCTGCTGCTCTGAGGGCAGCAGGAGGCAGGGAAGGGAGGGCAGCCCCGCTCCCCGAGCTCCAATCCCACTCCTGCTGCCAGGTACTTGGTGGCAAATAAATATTTTGCTCACAACTCACCGGGGGTGGCATCTCACCAGATGTGCTCTCACTTGCTACGGCAGGAGATTTATTTGCCTGTCCATTTATAGCTTATTATTTTCGTCTGTCTCCCCCTCCCCAGCCTAATAGCAGTTTGCCATCCACCAGGGTACACGTTTGCCTCTGATTAAGTGCCATTTAGCCGTTGGCTGCTGCTCATTTTACTTTTATAGGCACATTTTGAGCAGCACAGACAGAGGCACAAGCCTGGGAGCAAGGGGAAGGGAATGGAGAGTCACAGCCGCTTGATTAGATTGGATTTTAATAAAGTTTCCAGCTAAGCTGCAGCACAACGAGCCCCCTCCATGGGCTTAGAGTAGAGATTGTCTCCAGAGCCCCTTCCAGCCCTGACAGCCCCCGATCCTGGGAGGCTGAGGTGGCCCAGCTCCTCCCTGGTGGGACATTCCCATGGAATCCGGAGCACTGGGGATGGCTGAGCTCTGCAGAGCCCCGAGCTGCTCCCTCCGGGGGGAACAGGCATTTCCCAGCTTGCCACAGCTGCTAATTAGTTGCAGATGATGAGATAATTTATAAAAATTAGGAGCGATTTTCTTCATTGTGCTGATATCGCCTGGCAATAAAACTGCTCTTTTAGGAGGGTGACTTGTCCCAAACGGAGGGAGCAAGGCTAAAATAATCCATATTATATGAGAGCAGAGCAGGAGGGCTGTGCTCCAGAACCACAAGAGCCCATTGCAGGAGTTCATTTGAGCCGTAAGAATGAACTCAAATTGAAATGCAGATTCCAGCGTTGCTCAGGGCACTGTTTGGAGCGGAGTGTTTGATGGTGTCACCTTGGTGGCCGGGCAGGGAGGGAAGGGAGAGCCGACCGGTGCTCTCCAGAGTGCTGTGGAAGGGAAGGAGGCTGAACCTGGAGCAGACAGAGCGTGTTCCGTGGGGGGCTGGCAGTGAATCAGCAGAACCAAGGTGGCCTCTGTCGCTCTCCCCAGGGGTGGCAGTGACTCAGTGCCAGCTCCTCACTCGTGCAGCAGGAGCAGCAGCTGGCAGGGAGAGTGACAAGAGCATGTTCTGTCTCCTGTGCCCAGGGAGAACAGGCTGCAGGAGCCAAGGGCAGCCCTGGGAGCAGCAGCAAAGGTGCCCAGCACTGCCCAGCCAGGGCCTCCCCGTGCCAGTGGGACTCACTGGGGGGGTCAGAGGTGCTGCTGGGATTTGTTCCCCAGGCCACTTCGGTGTTTGAAAGGTGCTGTTTGCCCCTTTGGATGGTCTGAGCATCAGCTGAGCCCTGAGCTGAGTGTGTGTTGGTCGCTCCAGTGGGGACAGACACAGAGGTGTTGCTGGTGAAGTTGTTTGGAAAAAGACATTCATTAGGCTGAAGAATGAATTTTCCATGAACTCAGAGGCCTCCACCACTCCATCAGGTTTCTAATGATTCTGTCACGGTGTTAATCCCTCAGGTGAGAGGCAGCATTTTGATATGGGCAAACAGATTGTGTTGGCACAGAGATAACCAACACTGAGCCCTGAGAGCAGCAAACGATTCCTCAGCTCCTGAGGGGCCCTGCAGAGCTCAGGCAGGGCTGGATGCAGCCCCAGCGGGCAGAGGAGCCTGGCACTGCACCCCTGGGTACCTGTACCAGCACACACAGGGCACATGGCATGGCTGGTGGTGCTGCCCAGGGTCTCCAGCTGAGCCCCAGCACCCTCAGTGCCCCTTGCTGGGTGGAGTTATTTAGAGAGAGAGGCAAGTCCTGTGCTGCAGAGTGTACAAGAAGGCAAATCCTGGGCAGAATGGAGAAGGTGGAGAGGTTTGGGTTTGTGCAACAGGTGATTGATACGTTGAGCTCAAAGGGTGTTGTGTCAGAGATTTAAGGGGAGACTGGACAAGCACAGGGAAGAGGAAAGCACTTAAGAGATATTAAATATATAAACAACATCAGTTCCAGGAGCCTCCTAACCTAAGAGTAGCCAGAGGCTGGGAGGCCATTAGCAGGAATTATTGGATGGACTTTTGGTTTGACAGTAACATTTGTTCTTACGAGCTTGATATGAAGCAGAGGCACAGAGAAAATGAAAGGAATTGCCTGTAGCAAGCTCTCAAATTAGCACCTCTATCTCCCAACTCCCAGTCCAGTGACTGCCCATCAAGGCTGGAAAGTGTGGAAATCTGCCTGGGCTGTTGGCAACACGCAGAGGAAACCTGTGGCAGAGGTGCCAAGGGCCAAGAAACCCCCCCAGGGGCTGGGGCAGGTCTGGGGGGGGCAAGACCCGGTGCCTGTGGGGATGAATCAGATATCCCAGCAAGGGTCATCCAGATGTGCTGCACCTCTGTCCTCAGAGACTTCTCTGTGCCACCTGGGCCATTGCAAACTGCTCCACAAGGCCCTTGGGAGGAGGCATTTGCTCAGGCAGCACTGGAAACTGCTGCTTGGAATTATCCTCTGGGTTTGTGAAAGCAGAATTAATGTAAACCTGGCTGGGTTTTGTCACGTGAAACAAAGGGCCCTTCTCCCATTTCTGTAGCTGCACGTTCATTTCTTCTTTTTTAATGCCATCCTAAATATCTGCTCCATCTCTAAGTGATTCTCTCTTGCACTTTATGGTGGAATTATCTTGCTCTCCCAATCTCTCCTATGTCAGCTTTAGTTGCTGCTTTTCTAAGAAAAGAGTGTTGTGTTCATTCACCCTCCATGTAGATGCTGATACATAATTTTTTCCAGCTTTTTATTAGTCTCTATTGGATCCCTTCTAATTTAAACATCCTTGGGTTTATAGTTTTGGGTGCCTTGCTTTATCTCTCTGTGTACAGACACAGACTGTGAGTGCAGCCTCACTGAGACTCCATTAGGAGGGCTGATATCCTGGCCTGATCTTACCCACGACGTGCCTTTGGATCCTCCCTTCCTGCCCGTCCTTTCTGGTTCACTCCCTCGTACATCTTTGCTTCAGTTTTGTTTTCCAAACCAGAATTCTTGTCAGGCTTGTCCAGCAGGATGTGCTGTGTGGGGTCAGCTGGGCTGGGCATGGACAGGTGGGGCATGGACAGGTGGGACATGGGACCACCAAGGCAGAGTTACAGCACTGGGACAAGGTCATTCATTGTGTCCATGACAACCAGGGAGTCTCCACTGGGCTGTGGGAGGAAACAAGTCCATCTGGTGCAGAGTGTGTGCAGGTGGGTTGGAAACCTCCTGAGGCCAGAGCAGGGTGTGGATCTGGGAGTGTGTGATGGAGCTGAGATGGCAGCAGGGAGTGGGTCAGGTTGTGCCTGGCAAAGCAGAGGAGGGAAAGGTGAAGCAGGGAGGAAATGAGGAGGGAACCCAGTCATTCCTCGTTAGCAAGTGGTGCTTGCTCTTCAGGAGGGGAAAACAAAACTCCCCAGTCCCCTTGCCCTGCAGGTCAATAAAATGAACACTTAGTAATGGCTGAATCAGAGACTCAACAACTTCATTACAGTTGTAAAATCAATGGCCATTATCAAGCTCTTCCTATTGATCTGTGCTGTGGTGTGTCAACACGTTCTGGGGGTGGTGGGAGCAGCCAGTGCTTTGCTTGGTGTGCCTGAAGCCCATTAAAGACCTGCTGAACACACTGGGCTCTCCCTGAGGGTCCCACCTTCCCCAGATCTTCCATCTGGGCTCCCTGCAGGTGGTCCCACCTCAGCACAGGGCTGAGCTGCTGGCAGGAGGGGGCCTGGGGCAGGGAGGCCACAAGCAGAGCAGAAGGGTCAGGTTGGGATGGAGAAGTCCAGGCAACCCTGTGCGAGTGAATTTGTAGCTCCTGGACTGCTGCTGGGAGCCTTGGATGGAAATGACAACGCAGCTAATAAGGTCTAATTGGCTATTAAAGGAGGCAGCAGCCCCGGAGATGCTGAGGGCCAATTAACCCTGGGAGGCAGTGCCTGACTCTGCTGCTGTGCAGTGATGTGTGAGAGCCTTCAGAAATGAGGAGGGCAAGGGGGTCCTGCCCCAGCCCCTGTGGGGACAGCTCAGGGGGTTCAGGCAGCAGCAGTTCAGTGTCCATTGTCTCTGTGCAGCAGAGACTGGACTGGGGGCTGAGTGGGGTGGGCTCTGCCTTGGAGAAACCCCCTGGGGACCAAAGGGGCCCTGGGGAGATGGAACTTCTCAGGAGGCTTTTGGGTTTTTAGTGTCTGCTTAGCTCTGGGGAGCTGAAAGCTGAATGAGGTGAGATGGATCCGGGGGCAGAGCAATTCCTGCCCCTTGGAGTGTTCCTGGTGCTCAGAGGCTGCTCTGGGCAGTGCTGGAGGGCAGTGCCAGTGCCAGGGATGAGCCCCAGGGGCAGACAGGGCAGCTCTGGCACAGGACTGCCCTTGGAATGCTGGGCTGTTTTCCTGAACAAGCCACTCCAAGGCTGTAGCAGGGACAGGGACTGTGGGAGGCTCAGTCAGTCATTCTGCCTCTGCCTCTGCCTGGGAGCAGGGCCGTGGGGAGCAGGGCTTGACCCTGCCTTGTTGCTAATTTGAATAAACAAATTGTGTCTAATGGGTTTGTCCTCTAATTGATGCCAGTGCCTTCTTATTGAAGGAGAATGGATCTATTCAGTGTTGCAAGGCAAGCTACCTGTTTCATAGTCTGCTTTTCTGCTGGGAGTGTGCAGGCAGGAAATAGGATTGGGTGGATTTGGGTGGGAATTGGGACTTGGGAGGCTCAGCACAACATGGGCCATGTGTCACATGCTGGAGCCTGTGGCATCTTTATTGCATGAGGCTTTGTGTGTTGCTGCTGGTGGGCTCTCTCTTGTTCCTTTTCCTCCCATGGATTTCATTATTTCCTATTTCTGCGTTTTTTACTTTATTATTTCCCATTTCTGTATTTTTTGCTGCTCCGAACTCAGACTGTTCTGAAATCCAGGGAGTTCAGTCCAACAGGAGACAAGTTCAAACACAGGACTCAGCTCCTGGACTTGGAGAAGCAGCAGGCTGGTATTTTTGTCTTCTGCTTGGCTATTTTGCAGGGTAGAGAGAAGGAGACTCTGTAGGATCTGTCCTACAGTAGCACACCCTTAGTTTGCCTGTTGCAGGGGAAGAAATGAGACTGACACGCTGCTAAAAGCACAGCTCTCACTGGAGTTTGGCATGAAGGGCAGAACTGAGCAGAAGGACAGAGTTTGTCCTCATTTCTGATGATCCCCACGGATGATTCTCACTCCTTGTGTTGGGGAAGCAGATGGAGAAAGGATCCAGTGCTGACCTCAGCAGTACAGACAGACTGATGAGCTTCCTCAGACCTCTGAAACCACCTTTTATTCTGTCTGGGCCACGAGACTCCACGAGTTTGTGGACTTGCTGAGTGGGAATTGAGCTGAGTTTGGAATGAGCAGAGCCAGGAGTGTGCTGGGTGCTCATGGCACCCCAGGGTGGGGCTGAGCCCCCACCACGACCCCTGGGCTGAGGGGACCTGGAGAGGACATCCAGGGGCTGTTTTTTATCCTGCCTCAGTGACAAAGGAGACAAAAGCTCCTCTTAGCCACACAGCCTGGAGCACGCTTTGCTGCTGAAAATAATTTGTGTTACCTTTTATCTGCCTCAAAGGAACACTTAAAAAATCATCCTGCCCAGAGTGGGTAACCTGATGAGTCTAATTTGGTGGTATGAAAACACAGCCATTGGAGGCTTCCCAGCCATGTTCTGGCTAATTAGCTCCACCTCCCCTGCCAGCTTCAGCCTGCTGTGCAGGGCTGCGTGTGCTCAAACACCCCAGCAAGAGCAGGAGGTGTCTGTGTGTGTTGGTTAATGTGCATTTTGGATAATGTGTTTGTGGAGGTAGGAGTTGATGTTATTCACTGTCAGGCCACCAGCAAACAGGCTGTGCCATGGCCAGCTCTGCACTCCTGCTGCTTCCCCCCTCTTGGACAGCACGTGCAGGGCTCACATCCCAGTCTGCTCTTCTCCCTTGGCTTTTGGGTTTATCTCTTTTGGTACCCTGTGTTTGCAGGCGGTGCTGGAGAGGTCTGGGGGGAGGAAGGAAAATGTTCTTCAAGGGAGTTGCTCAGTGTGGCTGGTGAGGAGGGGAGAGTGGCAGGGCCAGGGCTGGGCAGCAAAGCCAGAGCTGCTCTGGGTCAGTGCCACTCCCAGTCAGGGGGCAGGGGGCTGGTGGCACCCCCTGCTCAGATGGTGACAGGACTGCTCTGGAGGGGTGTCCATAACTGTGCCTTGAATTCCAGCTCCCAGGGGGGATTGGTGCAATACAGAGGTGGAATGGGCTGAACATTTGGTGTCTGGACTGAGGAGGGCTGGCCATGGCCAGGTGAGCTGCAGGCTCAGGTGTGCAAGTGCTGCTTCCATGCCCAGGGCTGGCACTTTGGGGCCTTCCCATGAAAACAGGCCTTGTTAGAGGCTTGTTTGTGGAGAAGGGTTGACCAGATTGTCTCAGTAGTTGACAAAGCTGCTGGTTTCCCTCCAGGATGGCAAATGTTCTCCGTGGGTCACTGCTAGAGGGACAACAGAGAACTCCAGAGCTCTGAGGGGAGTTCATTCCCCTCCAAGGGATTGGTTTGTGTCCCCTTAGGGTGCCACCAGTGCCTGTCCTGCCTGCACACACCTTCCAGCACACACAGCCCCGTGGGGACACAGCTCAGGAATTCAGCAGGGCTGAGTTTTTCACCCAGACAGAGAATAAATTGGCTGCTGCTTCTCTCTGTGTCTAAATTGGCAGTGCCTGGAACGGGGTCAGCTCTTTTGCTTTCCCTGGGAGACACCCATTGCTTCTCCAGGGAGATGTGTGAGGGACCTGGGGAGCAGGATTGGCTCGAGGTACAGTGAGCAGCAGGATGTTCAAAGGTGAATTAAATCCAGGGAATGTGCCAGGGAAACTCGGCATTTGGGGAGGAGGAGTGACTGCCAGGCTGAACCCCTGGGGCTGCAGCAGCCTCTGCCCCAGACTCGCCCCCCTCCTGCCTCTGCCTCTGTCAGGGTGAGGTGTCTGGGCTGCAGATACCAACAGTTCCTGCCCATTCATCCCTGGGCTCTGCTGAGGGGGAACATTCCTGCACTGATGAGCCCCAGAATATTCTCCCTTGTGCCTCTGATGGCCGAGCACAGGCTGCGAAATGTGATGGGTTCAAAAGCTGCACAAGTCTCTTAAACAAAATGAGGTCTTAGCAGGAAGTCTAACACCAAACAGAAGGCTCTTTATTGACCATGGGGTGCTGCTTTCAGAAGGTTCTGCAGGTGGCTGGCAGTAAAACATGTTGGGTTGGTCTGGATGTGGGTTTTTCAGACAGTTAAGAAACCAATGAAGTTAAATTGGTAGAACTGTCTAATGTGGTTACAGCAAGATGGGAATAAATGTGGTTTCATTAGATGTTGTCTTGGAGCAGGAGACTGTCATTTGGGGATGGAACACTGAGGTGACAGGGAGTGTTGGGGTTTGAAGTGCCTTTTTTGAGAACAACCTGCTCTGTCTTTTTGACTTCAAACACATGTGCAGAAAGAGAGTCCTGGTTTGTGTTTTCCTGATGCTGCTCTGTTTTAAGTCTGAAGTTTTCTATCAAAGAACTTCATGAAGGAGGGGGGAAAAAACCCTTGAGTGAGAGTGCTTGAATGTGTTGTTCATAGTGGGGTTTGTGTGCAAAACCTGGGGCTGAGCTGAGCCTACAGTTGGGTGCAGGGATTCCCATGTGGTGCCCCCTGGCACTGGGCACAGCTGGCAAATTCCACCTGGCACAAGAAGTCTGAGTTGGCAAGATGGTTTCCTGCCCTCTAGATCTATTCCTTTCCATTGCCACTTGATAAGAGATCCCAAACTTGCCCCTTTGGTGCCACAAGTACCTGCCATGGCCCTTCCCAGGGAAGGGCTCAAAGCTGCCCCTCAGCTCCCCTCTGGCTTCTTGGCCTCCTGGCTCTGATCTCACTGTTGGTTCTTCAGTGATTCTCAGGGACTTCCCACTGCCCTGGGATGGGAATTGAAAGATTTGCAGCCTTAACAATCCCCTGCACTGTTGGTGTTGGAGCTACAAGGGAGAGTGGGGTTTATGCTGTTAATCCCCTGGAAGCTCCAGGAGTTCTGCTCTGACTGGAGTCATGCACAGATTGATTTCTCCTGGTGGTCAGAAAGAGAGGGAAATGCAGTGTCTGATACCCCCTGGCCAGGACAGGAAATGTGGGAGCTCATGGGCAGAAAAGCACCGGGAAGGACAGGAGAGAGAAGGGCCCAGATCTTATTATAGCCCAGATGATGTACCATCAAATGAGTAACCCTGATGGAAAATGTGGGAAATGACTAATGTTGCAGCCAGAGTAATTGTTTGGAGAACTGGCATTTCTAGTATGAAAAGATTTAGAGTGAGCTTTCAGTAAATAAAGGCGAAATTGGCCCTGAAGTTCAGGGCTAAGATTTGGCAGCTGAGATTGAAAAAGTAGGGGGGGAAAAGTGTTTCAGGTACTTGGAGGAGAGAAAATAATTTTTCAAGCTGCATTTCATTTAATTGAGTAACAACAACAAGGGCTGGACAAAAAAAAATCTTCATTCCACAGAGCAAACAGACCAAGCATCAGCTCCCCAAGGCTGCCCATGGCACCAGCCCTGGCATCCCACTGTGCCTGCAGAGCTGAAGGAACCTCCCCCAGCCCTGGGCATGCAGTCTGGTGGCATTATGATTTCAGTCCCCCTTTCCTTTCTGTGCTCTAAACCCATTAGCCAAGTTGCTCCTGGGGCAGTGTCTGGTGTGAGCTGCCCATGAAGGTTCTCTGTGTGTGGGGGCAGTGAGAGCAGCTTTTCCAAGCATGGATGGTGCTTCCCTGGGCTGGGCTGGTTTCCTCCCTGGGTTCTGGGCAGCCAGGGCAGGGCAGGCAGCCCTTGGTGCTGGGTTGGCTTTGTTGCAGTCTGTGCCTGGGCTTTGAGGCTGGCTGGGAGAGCCTGTTTGTGTGAACTAATGATCCCATTTTCCTGCTGCCTTTGTGCCCCTCATGATCTCTCTGCTCCCTTCTCCAGCTGTCTCTTTTCCCCTGGGGAAATCAAAGTGCAAAGCTCTGGTGATTTGAGCAAGTTAGTGAGTCTCAGGACACTTAAAACCTGAGGAAATGGGATGCCATCAAACCTGTGCTGCTGACCTTGTTCTCTGAGGGTTGTGCCCATTAGGGGTGTGGATGGAGCAGGAGAAGGGCTTCGTTAGCAGGAGCCCAGCAAAGCCAGGCCAGGCTCTAATGAGGTGCCATGGGCAGCTTTTATTGAGGTCTGTGGAGCTGCTTGTGGCTCCAAGAGTGTGCAGGGACTCACCTTTTCATCCTCATTTCTGCTGGATTCCTGTGCTGAGGGCCAGGAGTGCAGTGTGAGGCTGAGAACAGTCTGGCCCTGCAGGGTCAGGTCCCAGCTGTGCCCAGCTTTGTTCCACTCAGCCTGGCACTGGGGCTGTCTCCTCCCAGCCATGGGCACAGCCCCTGGGGCTCATACCAGGCTGTGCCCCAGCTGGCAGGACACAGGGGAAGCCTCTGGTGGTTCCCATTCAAGGCACACCCTCCTTGCACCCCTCATTGCTCAGGGGAAGGGCAGCATTCCCAGTGCCCGCCCCCCTGGGCACCCCCAGGTTGGCAGGGTGTGCTGGGAGCCCCTGGAGCTGAGCTCCAGGCTGGGGGCACTCTGATTAAAGCTGCTGCTGGTGCTGGAGAGGAGCCTTTACTCCAGAGACATGAAATATTAATGGCAGCAATAGAGACACAGATAAACAAGAGCAAGTTATAAACTTTATTTTGAGGGCATCAGTGTTAACTCTGGCAAACTCCTGTTCCAGCCAGCCCAGCAACAGGGGCCAGAACCTGCTGCTGCATTGGCATCTCTGGATTTCCACCTGGAGCTCAGAGTTCCTGGCTCTGCCCTGCAGAACAACCTCCCTCCCCACAGTCAGGGCCCTGCTGCAAAGTGACCGAGGCTTTGACCTGACTCTGACATGGTTGGAGCTTCCCCAGCAGTTCCATCTGTGCCTTGTGGTTTCTTATTCCACCTCAGTGCTCCTGGTCTGTGCAGAAGTTTGGCTACAAGTTCATTGACAGCCAAAAACTCACCTTCAGAAATCAGTCAGGGGTCTCCAGCCTTGTGTCTTGAACTGCCCTGGGTGGATCCTCTCAGGGCTGGGGGGAACAGTCCAGCCCTGCTGGAGTCAGGGATGCTCTGGGAGGATGAGAAAGGCCCTGTGGCCTGAGCTCTGCCTGTGCAGCATCTCTGCCCCTTGCAATGTAGATCCCTTTATTTATCTGAAATATGGTGGTGGTTGCACAGGATTTCTCATGTTCAATACGTGCCACTTAATGGTGGGAATAGCCAAGGGTTTGTGGCCAAATGAGCTGTGTGGGCTGGGCACTCTCACAGCTCCAGGAGTTGGGCATGTAGGAATAAAACACTGAATATTTCCAGTGCAAAGTGGGACTCAGTAACGAGCCCTGTGTTTGCCACTGAAACACCTTTCAGATGAGGAATGATTGGAAAACTCATATTTTAGTAATGCAAAGTATCATTGACTGAATTCAAAGTGAGGTGGTTTATAACGTGTCAACTCAACTTTTGTGCTGTAATTTATATTGGATTCTTCTTCCCAGGGGGTGGGGACAGGGAGGCTGCTCCTGCCTGGGGTCACACACTGGGAGCAGCTGCATGGTGGTGGTTTCTGGCTTTGGGTGCACTTTTGGCTGCACTGCACCCCCTTATTTAGGGAGGACCACTGGGCCCCACAGGGGGATCAGAGCTCCCTGAGCCTCTGGGCCAACCTGCCAGGCTGGGAAATGCCTCTGAGCAGGTCTGGAAGCTGCTTCTGGCTGAGCAATGTGAGGCTGGGGGAGAGTTCCAGCTCCTCTGGGGAAGAGCTACTTGTGCAGCCCCCCCTGGGCACTGATCAGCTCAGCAGGGAACTTGGGAAGCTCCAGTGGAGCAGAACCTGGGGCTGAGCAGGGGTTGGCACCCAGAGCAAGAGAAAATCAGAATAATTAATGTAAAGAAAACAAAGCCCAACCAATGGGTGCAGAGGGAAAAGAGCAATAAAATGAGCACAGCTCTGCCATCCAAGGGCTGACCAGTGGGGTTTTAAATCCCCTCTTAATAATGTATGCAGCAGGCAGGCAAATCAGCCTGGGAATGTAAAGGTTTAATATCAGGGAAAAAAAATCCAGGCAAATAAATCTCTATTTCAAAATTTGCTCTCATTGTAAGAGAATTATATTAAGTTTCTTTTTTTAATGCCATTGGGACAAACATACTTTAATCACTGGGTTTTAGCATGGCCAGACTGAATCTGTTAGGTGGTATTTGTTCAGATCTTTTCAAGCATTAACAGATGGTGAAGAGAAGATATGGAGTTTTTTGGTTGAAGATCTAATTAGTCCTTATCCACACAGTCCTGTTCTTTGTTCTGGCCCCTGGCAGCTTCCTGCTCATTTCCATGCACACTCTTGCAGCTCGTGGAGCTCCAATTTCCCACTGATGAAGACAGACAAGTGTTCCACAGAATTGGATGGCACACTTAGGAAATGGCCCTCATCGCTTATATTTATGTTCTTAATCCACTGCTCAGTGGTAATTGGCTGTTGGACAAGGCCCTGTCATCTCTCCTGCTTAGAACACTTGAATAGAGTTTGTCTTCACATGATTTATGGCAGCAGAACCTTCAAGGTAATTGAGATTGCTGCAGCAGCTTCTTGAGGGAGTGCTGAGGTGCTGGGGGGGAAGGGAAGGCTCCAACAGGGTGCAGGTCCCAAAATCTGATTCGTTTTTCCCTTGGGATGTTGGCAGAAACATCTGGAGGTCTCCTGTTCACAACCTGTGCCTCCACCCTGGAGAGAGACACAACCCCCTCCCCCTGCACAGTGTAAAACTCTCTGTCTTTGCTTGAACAAGACAGTTTAAAGGGGGAGGAGAATTATGGAGCCAAGTGTTTGGCTAATGCTGCCTTTCAGAGCACCAGGACCTGCTGCCATCATTTCTGCCAGGATGGCTTTGGGTGGCACAGCTGGGAGATGGATGGAGCCATTGAGAGCACCCTGATGGGAGTTGAGCACTGTGGAGTCAGAGGGAGAGGGCTGTGAATCTCCTGGAAGTGTCTTTCAGCCAAGATCCCACGTCGACAGCAGATGTTGGGTTGGGTTAACGACCGGGTTTGATAAATCCCCGTCTCCCTGGTTGGAGTCTGTGGGCAGATTGCTCTGTTTGGAGGCACGAGAACAGCCCCATCTGCTGTTGGTGCTGCACAGACACAGGCAGGGAGAGACACAGAGGCTTTCAGTGTCAGATTGTGAGGCACCAAACCCAGCCCAGCTGGACTCAGGTGGGGTGAAGTGTTCACACTCATGGCTTGAGGGGTTCACTTTGGCTGTGGCCTTTGCAGTGGAGTTACATGGACTGACCCCTCTGCCCCAGAGCCATTGACATTTCCAGGCTCCCTGGAGAGCTCTGGTGTCACCTCTCTGTGTGCTCAGTGTTAGCTGGATAAAGTGATTTGTGCTTTGCTTTACCTTTGTAGCACCTTAATCTCCCCAACCTTTTCTGTTTGCAGCTCAGCCATTGATACCCCCCATTAGATTAGACATGAGGAAAAATTCCTGCACAGAAAGGGTTGTCAGGCACTGGAACTGCCCAGGGAAGTGGTGGAGTCACCGTCCTGGAAATGTCCAAAAAATGGTTTTCTTCCCTTGGGGTTTTCTTCCCTTTCCCTCTCAGGCATCCAAGTCAGGGAGGCTCCACCAGCCAAAACTGGCTCTTTCAAATGTGTTGTGAGAATGTGGCACATTCCCAGTGAAAACAAGAGCATTAACAACAGCCAAGCCTGCAGCCTGAATCAGTGTAATACCATTTGTCTTGGTTATTGCAGAATGTAACCTGGTGCAGAGCTTTGCTGAAGGGATCATAAAGTTTGGGGGAAAGAGCTGGAAACCAAACAGAAAAGGGTGTTACAAAAAAGGAATTAACTGGGCTCTGGCTGAGCAGAGGGGCCTGAAGGAAGGGGGTGGCTGTTGCATGTGTGGGGATGCTGGCACTGCCCCTCTCCCACTGCTCCTTTTCCATGCTGCTGGAATACCCTGGCTGGGCCCCAGATGTGTGCCCAGCTCCAGCTGCCATGCCCAGAGCCCCGGGGCACTGGGAGTTCCTGCAGGGTGCCTGGGCTGGGGAGGAAGCCCAGCAGCTCTTGTGCCCTGCTGAGCTCACTCTGCTGGGACTTTGGGGACAGTGGAGGTTTCAGTGAGGGCATCAGAGAGCTGGAAGGCCCCTCCATCCTGCCCAGGTGCCCATCAGAGGGGCAGGGAGCAGTGAGGGCTCCCAGAAAGCTGTTGGCAAAGGGGCTGTGGCTGTCCCAGCTCCAGAGGAGGAGCAGTGGGCACTGCCCAGCAGCAGAGGAAATGAAAAGCATGGCACTGAGTCAGGGAGTGATGGCTCTGGATGGATCTCCTGTGCCAGGGCTGTGCCAGCCCTGCTGCCCTGTCCTGGCAGTGCCTCTGGGCAGGACACAGGGAGGTGACACCGTGCTGACCCCCTTTGTGCTGGGGGGCACTCTGGGGGCTGCCCTGTGTGAGGGTCAGGTGAGGTGGCACCTGGAGCCAGGGAACACCCACCTCCTGCTGCTCCTGAGCTGGTGCTGGGGAGCTGCCCAGAACTCCTGTCAGCCTGTGCCCATCCTGCTGAGCTGCTGGTGCCATGCTGGGCTCCTGCAGCACCTCAGAGGGGCTGCATTTCCCCAGCACCTTCCTTTTTATCGAGATTGCCTTGGTCGGACCCCCAGGCTTTAGGGCAGGCCATGGGCAGGGCCATTGCAATGGAGTTACTGTAAATTGGAAATAATTTCCTTCCTTGGAGCGTTCTCTGTGCCAGTGGCACTCAGAAGTGCCAGGCTCAGCACTGAGCACTGGCTGGGGGTGATTCAGAGCTGCAGATCTGGCCCAGGTCAAGTGCAGAGGAGTGTCTGTAATTGCACCTATAAGGAAAAGTATTTTCCTTTCATCATTGTTGGGCTAATTACCTTTGTCAATGGTAGTCCTGCTCCAGAAATCAATAAGGAACGAAGCTTTGCTCCCAGAGAAGGTGCATTTCTACATCTTCCCTGGGCCCTGCAGCAAATAATAGTAACAACAAATCCTTATTTCTGCTTTTCCTGTTTTCTGTTATCTGGATCTCTTTAGCAAGATAGCACAAGGAGCAAGAAAAGTGGTGTTCTCTTTTTTTTCTTTTTCATTCTGTCTATGTGTTTTCATATTTTTTAATTAACCTCATCGACCCGTGTAGTGCTGGCTCTGCTGGCTCTGCAGGCTCTGCTGGCTCTGCTGGCTCTGCCTTCCCAGCTGGGCAGCAGCCTCAGGCTGCCTGAGAAGGGGCTGGCAGTGCCCTGCTGGGCCTGGCACCTCTCCTGGGGGTGGGTGCTTGGACCCAAACCCACCAGTTACAGAGTCAAGGAATCCCAGCCTGGTTTGGGTTGGAAGGGACCTCAGAGCCCACCTTGTTCCACGCAGGGACACCTTCCAGCAGAACAGTTGGTGCATTTTCATCCATGGGGATGAGTGTTCAGCAGCACCAGGAAGGGTTTGCCCTTTTACAATCAAACCCTGGGCTGTGGCAGAACTTTCTCCTGGTTCTGTCACCAGGTCTGTCTCTCCCCAACTCGTACCTGTCCCTGATGGAGCTGAAGCTGCTCTGAAGCTTCGTAGGGCATGGGATTATTTTTTCCCCCTCTTTAAGTGAGCAATATATATTCAGGACTAAAAGATACTCAGGAAATGAAATTGTTGGCACTGCTGCCACTGTTTCCATCCCTGCTAATGGAGGAGGGTCCTGCTCAGCTCCACAGGGTCTGGGGTGGGGGCACAGAAACACGAGGAGATATGAAAACAAGGGAGAAGAAAGGAAAACTAAACAAAGCCAGGGAGAGCCTCGGAAGGTTCTGGCATGTTGGTTGTGTTCAGGCTTTTCTCCACCCCCCAGTCTTTTCCTGGCCCCTGGAACAGCTGGGTGGAGGATTGTGACCAGGCAAACTGCTGAGGAAGCCCCACCACCCCCCAAAGGCTGTTTGTGGCCAATGGATTCACTGCAGAGAGGGATGAGCCTCCTCCGGAGCCTTCCAGAGCCTTCTGTGGACCCCTGTGAGCTGAGAGAGGGGTATCCCTGCCCTTCCCATGGGATGGACTTGTGTGCTTTGGCTGCCAGGGAAGGGGCAGGGCACAGAGGGAAGAGGTGGAACCCCACACAGGCTGTGAGTCCTTCTCCTCTCCAGGGGGGAGCAGAGGCTTTTCCTGCTGCCCCTGCACACAGAGCCTTGGGGCCTGGCAGGGCCGTGCCAGAGCCGTGCCAAAGCTGTGCCAGAGCCGTGCCAGAGCTATACCTGAGCTGTGCCAGAGCTGTGCCAGAGCTATACCAGAGCCGTGCCAGAGCTGTGCCAGAGCTATACCAGAGCTGTGCCAGAGCTATACCAGAGCTGTGCCAGAGCTGTGCCAGAGCCATACCAGAGCTGTACCAGAGCCATACCAGAGCTATACCAGAGCCGTGCCAGAGCTGTGCCAGAGCTGTGCCAGAGCTGTGCCAGAGCTATACCAGAGCCATACCAGAGCTATACCAGAGCTGTGCCAGAGCTGTGCCAGAGCCGTGGCTGCATCTCCTGGGGCAGCAGGAATTAGGAATGTCAGGTTAAATAAGCTTTTCTTGGAAAGGCAAAATCCTCAGAGTGAACGAGCTCAGAGTGTGCAAAGGCAGGGGTTGAAGCTTCTATTGCTGCTGCTGAATTGAATGTGAAATACAGAGGGTGGGGATGGGTGGCAGTTCTGGAGCAGGTTCAGGGCTGTCTCTGAAGGAAGGGCCAGGGCAGCAGCCTGAGGGGGACAGGAGATGAGCTCTGGATGACAGTGCAAGGCTGGCAGCTCTCTGGCCAGCTGCTGGAAAGGCACCTCAGGCAGCTGATGCTCCAGAGAAAGGCGAAGCAGGGAGGACCTCAGAACAGCTGCTGGTGCAATCACAGGGGCCTGGGAGCTTTTAGGTTGGGAAAGTCTCCCAGAAGGATGGAGTCCAACCTGTCACCTTGTCATGAGTGCCATGGCCAGCTGTTTCTTGGACACCTCCAGGGATGGGGACTCCTTCACCTCCCTGGGCAGCCCCTTCCAAGGCCTGACACCCCTTTCCATGGAGAAATTAGTCCTGATGTCCAACCTGAACCTCCCTTAGTGCAGCTGGAGGCCACGTCCCTCCTCCTGTCACTGCAGGCAGTCTGGGGGTCTTTGGGTTGATGGTTCAGACCCTTCTTTTGCTCATCTTCTAAAAACCTCACCCCTCTGTGCCCTCCCCCCCCC
>JAWWEV010000069.1:4158924-4169118 GCA_035583235.1 Hafferia zeledoni | reverse complement strand
TGGGCTCCATGGGCTGGGAGGGCTGTGCCAAGGTGGGCATTGGGCACAGGGTGGGCTCCATGGGCTGGGAGGGCTTTGCCAAGGTGGGCATCGGGCACAGAGTGGGCTCTGTGGGCTGGGAGGGCTGTGCCAGCCATGCTGGTTCTGTGGCTGTGTTTGCAGTATAAATCAGAGGAGGTGGAGGTGGGATCTTAACCTGTCAGATGAGACACCTGATAAATATCACAGACAGCTTTATGTGTATTTAGCTCAGAGGGGCAGGTTGGGAACAGTGAAAAATCATGTTTACTACAATGCTTGGCTAAATCTGCATCTTCAAGAGATGCCTTGAGATAGAAATTGTGTTTCTGAGCAGGTCTTTAGATCTCAGAGGTACAAAAAGCATCTGAGAAAATGTAAATAAACCCAATATTGTTACCAGGGAAAGGTCAGCTGAACAGAGTTTGTTGTAGCCGTGTTTGATCCTCCTGGAGCATCTGCTCCCTGTTATTGTTATAAAAATGCCACTTCATTAGATCTTGCTTGAATCCTGAATTAAGGAGTGATGTGTAGTAGAACTTGCCATGGGATTAGCCTTGTCAGGGAGCATCTGCTGAGCGGGGCTGGTGGCTCTGGGGGACAGCAGGATGGAGCCTTTCTGCTTCCTGAGCCCTGGCTGAAACTCAGCTGAGGGTGGAAAGGATCCATTTCTTGTCTGTGGGGCAGGGACTCGGTGAGTGGTGCCAGCCCAGCTCTGGGGGCACAGCTGTGCCCAGCTCTGACAGCACTGCCTGGCCCAGTCACTGCTCGGGCAGAAGGACGTGGAACTGAATGGTTTGGGGTGAGCAATAATGTCCTTCCTCCTCCTGGAGCAGAGTCTGCAGGGCACGAGGAGAGGGGCAGAGGGTCTGAGCACCTGCCTTTGGCAGTGCTGTGGCCGTGCCCTGGGTGGAGATGTGCACCAGACCCCCCTGCCCAGGCTGTCCCTCTGCCCAGGCTGTCCCTCTGCCCAGGCTGCCCCTCTGCCCAGGCTGGGCATGGTGGAGATTGAGGAGGACACGACTCAGGGAGCTCCTTGTGCTGTCCTGTCTGGAGAAGGCACAGACAGCCCTGACACTCCCTCCTGAGGGCAGGGCTCAGGCTTGGAGCTCACACACCTCTCACCCCAGAGCACCATTCCTGCCTCCTCACCCCCCACCTCTGCCCACCCCGAGGCCTGGAAGGTCACTGAGGTGAGTTCTGTGTGTAGGAGAGTGATAGAAATCTGCTGTTCCCCTCCCTTTGCGTTTCTTTGCCTCTGAATAATACCTGTTCTGGCTGTTACATCCTTAACTGCTGAGTGTTGCATTGAACTCTTTAACTGCTGAGTGTTGCATGGAAATCTGGGTTTGACAGAAGTTTGACACTGAACTCTGTTGCTCAGCTCTAACCCAGCTGCTCTCAGTGCATTTCCAGAGGGATAAACTCTCCTGGTTTGGTGCCTCTTGGGTGGGTGAGTTTTGTATTAGTGTAAGGAAAACCTGAGCATACAGGACAAAAATGTAACTGTTATGATATAAAGAATGTTTATCAGTCAGGATTGGAGCATCCCATGGGAAAAGATGTTTCCAGCCAGTAATTCCAGAGGAAAACTGAGCTTGTGCCAGTTCTTGAAGTTGTGGGACCCCCAGTGCCTGGGGAATCCTGAGCTGGGCTTTGCAGCTCCAGGTGCTCCTGTCTCTCTCTGAAACATTCCCCTCATAATTCAGAGAGGAACAGCCTAAAGCAGAGACATTTATTATGATGGGAAAGACAGAAGTGATTTTTGAGGGCAACAAAGTTCAGAGACTTTGCTGTAAGTCTCCAGCATTAAAGATTTACCTGATGCATCTTCCTGTATTTAATAGACAGGAGGAGATGAAAGGGAATTTCTGTGAAGATTTTCCTTCATACTTAATGATGCCACTATTAGATGAGCTCTGGCACTCTGTCCCAAGACATGAAGTTTTAAAACAAACCTTTTTTAAACATGAAATGACCTTTTTCATCCTCTAGCTTTAATAAATAAAGATTAGCTCAGCCTCATTAGTGGCTCAGTCCTGGGGGCTGGTTTAAGAGTTGGTAAAAGTAACCAGTGTCCCAAAATGGAATTGAGCACAATTTGCTGCTTTTCTGCCCCAAACCCCCTGGGACTGGGGAGCTGTGCTGTAGTTTGGTCCCTGTGTGGGTTCTGGGAGTGCTGCTGCCCCCTCCAGCCTGGGGCCAGGGGCTCCATCTCCATCCTTTCTGTTCCCAAACCTGCCCCCTGCTCTGAGCACTTTCCCCCTTCCTCGTTTATTTGCTCCCAAAGTTCAAATTCAGCCAGAGCTGAATAAAAGAGAAAGTTTGCTGTTGGTAATTTTGGGGGGTTTTTTGTTTCCCTCAATCATAGGGAACTTTTCAGGATTTCCAAAAAACAAGATTGGAAAATCCCATCCTGAATAGAGACAGAACAACCCTCTGTGCAAACCTTTTTTTTGCCCAGGTGGCCTGAGGAGATGATTCAAAATGCTTTGATTTCAACTATTTCATATTTAAAATGTGTTTAACTGTGCATTAGTGAAAGTGGATCTTGTTTGAAAACTGGTAATTAGGAATATACTTGCAAACATTTCCTAATTTAGTGATTTTGAAGCTTTAAATTAGAAACTAATGAATCTGAGAATGCTGACACACTCTCACCCCTTTGCTGTGTCAGCACCTGAGCAGGAGCAGCATTTTGGAATGTTCCTCAGACCCAGCACGTGCTTTACCCTTTCCTGGCAAACAGGGCTGAGAACTTTCCCCTCTGCTGCTTCTTTCCTGAAGGAATGGAGTCTGAGCTGCTTGTTGGGGCACGTTGTTCCCCCAGACACCTGAGCATGGGGTGCCACAAGGATTTGTCAGGGCTGACTGAAGTTCAGCTCCCGAAATCCAGGAGGAGAAGGAATCCTTGAGCATCAGTGGGGTATGGAGTAAATCAGGAGAGTGTGGACCCCCCTGGCTTCAGCAGTGCCAGGACTGGAATGCAGAAATGCTCTGCAGTTCTGTCAGGAGAGAGAAGATCCCACTGGGATGGGCAGAGCAAGGCTGGGGGGCAGAGCCTGAGGGGTCTGTGCCCTGCAGGGCTGGGGGGCAGAGCCTGAGGGGTCTGTGCCCTCCAGGGCTGGGGGGCAGAGCCCTGCCCTGTGCCCTGCAGGGCTGCCCAGCTGCAGGTGCCTCTCCAGGAGCCCCCAGGCAGTGAGTGCCACCAGGCCCCCGACAGTGTGGGTGGCTGTGCTGTGGCACTCTGACAGGTAGCACAGCCTCTGCTGCAGAGCTGTGCCACCCACCTGTCTGGCAGAGCCTGGGGAGGTGGCGGAGCAGCAGCAGGAGGGGCCGTGTGTGGGCACAGGACGCGCCGGCTGTGCCGGTGACGGGAGCGCTCGGGTGGAGATGCCAGAGGGATTGGGAACGGGGGGCTGGGGAGGGGCACAATCCCTGCCATGCCTGACCTCTGCCCACCCCTCTGCCCCCACAGCTGCCATCCTGGATGACCCCATGGAGTGCAGCAGAGGAGAGAGGCTCTCCATCACCCTGGCCAAGAACCGCATCAACCGCGCGCCCGAGCGGGCGGGCAAGGCGCGGGTGGAGGTGGATATCTTCGAGCTGCTGCGGGACAGCGAGTACGAGACTGCAGAGACCAGTGAGTGCCTCCCCCGGGGCTGCTGCTGCCCCACTGCCCCTCTGCCCGCTCGCTGGGGGGCTCTGCCACAGCTCCTGCACAGGGAATTTTGACACAGTCAACTGGGGGGAAACAAATCCCACCTCAGTGCCCTCTGCTCCTTGCGGAGAGCAGTTTCCATGGGGGTGGGAGGTGGGTCAGGGTGGGCTGAGAGGATCTGGGTCCTCAGGAGGCTTTGCCACCACTCAGCTCAGCGGCTTGGGACCAATTCTTTCCTTTAATCTGTGTCAGTAAACAGGCAGTGATAGAGGAGGTGCTGATCCTTTGTCAAGCACTTAATGGTGAGCAAATAAGAGGCTCTGGGCAAGTTGGGTGCAATTAAGTTCTTTTTAATTCCCCCTGGAACTCTGTGTGTGTCAGCAAACATGACAGCTCTTCCAGAGCCCGAGATTGGCAGCAGATTTATTTACACAAAGTGAAGTTTTCAAGTGATGTTTAAAAGCGTGTGGATGAAAAAGAGCTAATTTTGAAAGAGCTGTAGATTTCCCACGTCACTCCCAAGCCCCTCAATGAGACAGTTCTCTCTCAGAGCTGTTCCTCTGGATGCCCAGTGTGGCAGCTCCAGGCTGGGGAATAAAAAGGAAGTTGCTGGTCAGTGTCCCACAAACCTCTGGGGAGTCTGAGTGAGAGAAACCCCAAAGACCTGTAACACTTTATTCTTGTAAGTGGAAAAATCCCTTGGAATAGGATAGTTTCCCTTTAGAATCATTTTTAGGCTGACCTTTACAGTTCAAGGGAAGACTATAATTTTTTATTACCAGTTGGCTTGAAAAAGCTGGAGAAATCATTTCTAATAACAGGGATTTCAGACTCGTTTCCCAGTGGTTGTGATGGTGCAACGTGCAGGGGATCCCCAGGGAGTGGGGCTGTGTTGGGACCTGGGGCAGGCTGGTGTTTCCCCCAGTTCTGGGGTGTGTTCTGCAGAGCACTGAGCATGCCAGGGAGGCCTGTGGCACCCAGAGCTGCCCTGCAGTCCCTCTGGGCACTGGCAGAGGGATCAGCCCATCCTTCATTTCCTGAATTAGTTCTTTGCATTATTTATAGAAGTGTTCAGTTAATAAAGTGCATCTCAGCAAGTACCTGAATGGCTATTTATAGAGCCTGTCACCCACGAGGCAGTGTAGATTAGAATCATCACCTGCAGCAGCACAGACACTGCTTGAAACAGCAGTTCACTGGTTTGGATCCCTCAGCTCTCTCCTGTTTCCTTGGTCTTTCCAGCTGCCCAGGACTGGGCACGTCCTGCTTTGCCCCCCTGTGGCACAGCAGAGGGGCAGGTCCAGTCTCACTGTCCAGGGCAGGGATGGGCTGGGGCCAGCCTGGATTTCACACAGTCACAGAATCCCAGAATGGTTTGGGTTGGAGGGACCTTAAAGCCCATTAAATGCCACCCCCTGCCATGGGCAGGGACACCTCCCACCAGCCCAGGTTGCTCCAACACCTGTCCAGCCTGGCCTTGGGCACTCCCAGGGCTGGGGCAGCCACAGCTTCTCTGGGCACCTGTGCCAGGGCCTGCCCACCCCCCCAGCCAGGAATTCCTTCCCAGTATCCCGTCTAACCCTGCCCTCTGGCAGTGGGAAACCATTCCCCCTGTCCTGCCACTCCAGACCCTTGCAAACAGTCCCTCTCCATTTTCCTTGCAGCTCCTCCAGGCCACACTGAGGTCACCCCAAACTTCTCTTCTCCAGGCTGAGCAGCCCCAGTTCTCTCAGCCTCCCCTCCCAGCAGAGCTGCTCCAGCTCTAACTTGGTGATCTCTGGACCTGCCCCAACAGGTCAATGTCCTTCCCAGCACATCCCCCTTTGCCCCTGGAAGTATCCCAATGTCCCAGCAAGCCTCCTAGGAAACGAGAAGGTTCCTTCTTTGCCTGAGCTTTCTGCCTTTGAAGGGCTCAGTAGCACCTGGAGTTCCATTCCTGTTCCTTTCCCCTGATCTCCTGCCTGTTGCACCATTCCTGTTGTTGAACCTCGCCCTGGGCTGTCCAGTGGCACCAGAGATGCCCTGAGGACCATGAGCAGGATTTCTGTCTCACTTGGACACCCATTACTCTGCTCAGGGGCTTTTCTCTTGGAAGGTTTTTCAAGCTGAGAATGAAATGCTGTGCAAGAAATGGTTGATTTCAGCAAATGTGTTTGGGGAGAACGTGGGAATGGAGAAGGAGAAAGAGGCATCTCCCATTTCCAGTTTGCACCTTGGGGTGATTTTCTTTGTTTTCTGTACTTGGGCTTATGGAATGTAAAAAAGTAGAAACTGGAACAAACTTGACTTGATTTGGGGGAATTTTGCAGGATGTTATTTGCCTTTTCTTCAGAGGGAAAAGTGTCTGGAAGCATTTGTTGGAAAAGGAACAATCTGGATTCTCTGTGGCTCTGCTATTAATGTCACTGAAGTTATTCTTGATTTATGCTGGTGGTGGAGGAGAATAAGATCCTCCAACTTAAATTTCCAGGGCTTTCATGGCTTTCAGAGGCTGTAACCCAGCGCTGATGTTTGTTATGACACATAATATTAATAAAAGCTGTTGAGATGCTTTAACCTGTGACTGCAAAGCTGTTATACAGCTGTTCAATACTGTTCTCACATTTCCCACCCTTTGAATCACTGTTAAATATCACAGCTCCAGATTTAGCTGAGTGATTTGGGAACTACACCCCATCAGTGACATTCCATGTACAATTAGTTTGTGAAGAGAAGGGAGAATTTTGGGGAGTTCGTTTTTATTTTAGTCTCGAGCTGGTTTTCTTGGCTTTTCCCTCCTGACCTGCTCAGGCATCTCCATGTTGAGGGCCCCAAAATCACAATTGCTACAGCAGGTAAAACAGGAGCCACTTCATCCCCTCCCTGCCTGGTTTGCTGTTCATGAGTGAAGACAAGCCCTGCCTGTTCCTGAGTGGCACAGCTGGGAATTCCTGTGTTTTCAAGGAGTTTGCTGTGAAGGGTCACAGACAGAGCTTTTCTTTTTTTTTTTTTTTTTTTTCTTTTATAAGGAAAGCTTGTTCTCTCTTTGTGTTTGATGTTTCAACTCCTTTTATGGGGATCCAAAGCGACTTGTTTAATCATGTCTTTATCTAAACCACCTCATTCCTTTTGATGTCCAGGGAGGGACAGATTTTCTGCTTGTCCCCTGTCCCCTCTGGTCTCGTCAGCCTTTTAAGCAGCTCTTTGTTGGGAATCCAGACATCTTGGGGCAGGTCAGCAGTCAGAGCCAGACAGCAGCTGGAGAATTTTGCATTTTTATTTATTCACAGCAGTGTTTCAAAGTGCCTGATCCATCCTTTCAGTGACATTGGCTCGAAGGTGCCACTGCCTGTCCCCCCCTTTGTGTGGGGCGTCGGGTTTGAACCTGCTCTGGGAATCACAGGATGGGTTTGGTTCAAACTCCTCCAGTTCCACCCCCTGCCGTGGGCAGGGACAATTCCCACTGGACCAGCTTGTTCCTTGAACGCTTCCAGGGGCAGCCCCAGCTTCTCTCTGGGCCTCTGTGGGTTCCTTTGGGAAGCAGAGGATGCTGCAGGGGTCAGTCTGGAGCTGGGAGCAGGAGGAACTCTCTAGAACCCCATCTCTTTGTGTTTGCTGGCTGAGAATCCCATCCTGACCAGCCCCTTCCACTCCAGATCCTCTGGTATGTTCTGCAATCAAGGCAATGCTGAGATAATTGCACACCTTCCCTGCTCATTTATTCCCAATTAGAGGCAGGAATGTTCCCTGGTGCTGCTGGAAACCCTCAGCTGAGGGGTCTGTGCAGGGCAGGGGTTGCTGCCCTGTGTCCTGCCCCGTGGCTGGGGGTCCCTGCAGAGCTCCCAGCCCTGCTCTGGGCAGAGGGGGCCATGGAGATGTTTCTCAGGTGCCCTGGGAGCCCGGGAGGGGCTCTCTGACCGGGTCTGAGGGATGTGCAGACACACAGAGTGGGAGAGCTCCTCACTTGTGGTGCTGTTTCATGGTCAGATTATAAGCAGGGATTTCTGCCTTCAAAACATGCCTTGCTGTGTCCTGAGGGCCCAGAGCTGCTCTTCGTTTCAGAGAATCTCGTGGGAACTGTTGCCCACAGCCCTTTGCTGCTGTTGGGCAGCACAGCCCTGCTGGCACAAAGGAGGGGCACTGCTCATGGCACACACACCCGGCCAGGGGTGCCCACTGGGACCCACAGCCCATCTCAGGATAAAGAGGTTCTTAACGTGATGCCACTTCAATGCCTGGCACTTCTTGGGATTCAAATTCTGACCAACAGAAGAATGGGAAACCATCTAAAGCAGGAGTCAGCAGCATCAGAAATGTCCTGCCCAGCACACAGACCTTCTGTGGCACCAGGGCTGAAGGAGGAGGAGATCTGAGGGGCAGGGCCATGCCAGTGTCTGTGCTTGTAGTTTCTGTGATTTGCAGGGATGGATTTTTGGCACAGGACCAGCATTTCTACAGCTCTGCAGGTCCTTTTCTGCCCCTGCAGTGCCTGTGGTTGAGCCTTTGCTCCCTGTGGGCACCAACAGCACCAGGTAATGCTCTGAACTAGGAGGTGTGTTTGCATTACATGAGAAACTTCCCAAATGTGGTCAAACCCTTTGCCTCAGGCACCTCCACTTTGTTTTCATTCATTTTCCCTAATTTTAGTGGATGTTTCCCCCTGGTAGTGATAACCAGGTCTTTTTCTTCCGACAGTTGTTGCAACTCTGTTGCTATGGCTACTTAACCCACTCTTTGTTCTCCTGCCAGGGATGACAAGGAAAACACTCCCCAAACTTTCCCCTCTGTGCACCACAGAATTTTCCCCAGGAATTTTGCACTAATGACCTGTGGATAAAGGAGGGGACTTGGAGCAGCTCCCTCCTCCCTGCTGCTGAGTTGCAGAGCACTGAAGGGTTTGCTGCAGCTGAGAGGGGCTGCTGAGGCAGCAGGAGAGCCTCTCAAATTGCTGGGGCTCTTCTTTAAAAGCATCTTCAGCCGAGGTGTAAGTGCCTGTAAATTTTTAAGCACAGAGGAAAAGCAGCACTGGATTCCTTTGAAGATGCCACAGCAAAAATCTCCCTCGCTCTGTAGGAGATGGAGTTGTTGGAGGGTGAGAGAGCACAGAAGGAAGGAAAGCCCAAGAGGAGATGTTTGCATTTCATCAGCACTCGGTGGAAGAAGTGAGAGCAATCAGTGTGTGGAGAGACTGGGGGGACATGGAGTTCTGCCTTCAAAAGAGACGTAAAATCAATTCCCCAGAGTGACAAACTGATTCAGATTTTGGCCTCATATTCCAGTTGTGAGTCTGTGGAGACTTAAAAAGTTTGAGGGTAGAAATCACAGAATTATAGAATGGTTTGGGTTGGAAGGAGCCTTAAAGCTCATCCAGTTCCACCCCCTGCCCTGGGCACAGACACCTTCCAGTGGCCCAGGTTGCTCAGAGCTCCATCCAACGTGGCCTTGGACACTTCCAGGGATGGGCAGGCACAGCTTGCCTGGCCAACCTTGAGTAGCTGAAAACAGGCTGTAGATGTTCACTTTCCAAACTCTGCACTCAACCCCTTGGCTTATGCTCTAAAACCACCCCAAGGATGCTGTAGGCTCTCATTTCATCTCCAGCCTTGACTTAAAGGCTTGATAAAAACCATGCTCTGATCTCTAGTTCAGCAGTTTTGATGGTGAAATTCCCTTTACTACAAAAAAAAATATGTTCAGATTTGGATTTTCCCAACTCCTTTTCCAGCTGCTGAGTCTGGACAGTTCTTCACAACCATCACAAGAACTTGTCTGAAGGGTGAGCCAGGACCTGTGGTGAGGGGGCAGGTTTGATACCACAGAGGCTCTGCCTTTGAAATCCCAGCTTTGTGGTGCTGTGGTTTCACTTCTCCATATGAAAATGTTGTCAGCCAGAACTGGTGGGTAGTTTTGGTGCCTCCTTTCTCCTCTTCCATCCTCTGTTCCTTCAGGAAGACTCCAGAGAAGCAAATGTGGCTTTGCCTGTCTGGGGAGAAGAGCTGAGTGTTGGGGCTGCTGGGGCAGGTCTGGCATTGCAGGAGGAGCCGTGGCCAGCACATGTTCACAGGAGCTTCTCAGAGCCCAGAACTGAGGCACGAGGGGCTCTCACCTTCTGTTCAGGCTCTGCCTGCACGAGCTGCTCTGGGGGGGCATTTCTGGTGGGTGGTGGGATGGCAGCAGGAGGTGACACCAGCTGGGTTTGTCCTTGCAGTGCAATTCAGCCAAATTCGTGCTGGGATTTGAAAGGACAAAAGGTTTTATTTTAACCCCTGGAAGCTCCAGGGGAGAGATTGAACTTCTTCAGTTTGTCAGGGGGTTTTTATTGCTCTGCTGACCTTGGTCCATGGAGCCAGAAGATTAACCACAACTAGGAAAAGCAAAGCCCAAACCAGATGAAAAACAGTCATGCAATCCTTATTCTTGCACTGAGCTCTGCAGAGCACGAGGGGAGACGTTCACAGTAGGTTGGTTGGTTGCTGGATGGAGCTTTGAGGGCAGGTCACTCCTGGTCAGCATCTCCCATAAAGTTCAGTTCATGT
>JAWWEV010000069.1:4132196-4146855 GCA_035583235.1 Hafferia zeledoni | reverse complement strand
GGTGGCAGGGAGGGGACAGGGAGGGTGGCAGGGAGGGGAGGGGGAGGGTGGCAAGCAGGGAAGAGGGAGGGAAGGCAGGGAGGGGCGGGAAGGGAAGGAGGGGAGTCCTCCTGCAGAGCTGAGCATCACTCAGGGGAAGGTTTGCCCTGGGCTTGGGGAGGTGAAAGCCAACAGGCAGCACTGCTTGGTCCAGTGTAGGATTTGTAGACATCATGACTGTGGTGCAATGAGGTGTGCAGATCTTTGGGAAGCTCCAGAAGGTGGATGGTTCCTGATTCATGAGGACACTGGAGCTGTCACCCCCTGACCCCATCCCCTGGGCTGGGAAAAGGCCAGGCTGAGCATCCAGAGGGCATCACAGCCCTGTGCTGTCCTGCTGGGTGTCTGGGAGCTGCTCTGTAGGACAGAGGGAGGAGATGCCATGAATGCTGAGGGCAGGGCTGGCTGTATCCCCAGCGTGGTGGCCCCTGGAGGTTTGGCTTTATTGCTACTAATAACGTGGATGGGGGATCGTGTGGTGAAATCCCAGAGCACTGTGCTAAACAAGGAGTAATGGGCTTAGGCAGGAGCAGGGGAAACCCAAAATAAACAGCAGAGAAACTTCTCTTGCTGCAGCAGCTGCCACGTGGTGTGAGGGAAAGGCTTCCAGGAGAGCAGAGACCTGATCTCAGTGCTGGTGTGGGGCTGGTGGAAACCTGAGTGCGGCGGGATGGGCTGAAGGACTGAGTGGAGGTGCCTCCCAACCCCAAATAATACTCATATTCTCTAATTTCTATTAATATTTATGCCAGGGTGTGTGTGCCAGGAAAGCCGAGAGCTGAATCACGCTTTGTGTTTGGGTGGGAGACAGACGGGAACGGATGGAGCCAAACGTGTGGGCAGCAGAGTGGAGTGGAGAGGAGGGGAAGGAGGGAAGTGGAGGGGTTGGAAAGCCAAGAGAGCAACTGGGGCAGAGAATGGAGAAGGGAAAGGAGATGGCAGAAAATGAAAAAAATAACTAGAAAAAGCCTCAAGGTTCCTGCCTGAACTACCAGGATTGTGGTTCCTGCTCAGTGTTCCATCCTTGCTCCGTGTCAGCCCAGCAAGAACAAGCCCCGCTGCTCCTGTTCATCCCCATGGACTGGAGCAGCGCTGGGCAGGGAGGGCAAAGGCAGGGAGGGGTGTGCCAGGAGGGGGTCAGGTAGTGATGAGACTGGGGTTGTGATTCCCCCATCCTGTGCCAGCCCCAGCCAGTGTCACTGTGCTGCTGGCAGGGACAGTGCTGTCCCCATCCCATCCTGTGCCAGCCCCAGCCAGTGTCACTGTGCTGCTGGCAGTGACAGTGCTGTCCCCATCCCATCCTGTGCCAGCCCCAGCCAGTGTCACTGTGCTGCTGGCAGGGCTGGCAGGGACAGTGCTGTCCCATCCCATCCTGTGCCATCCCCAGCCAGTGTCACTGTGCTGCTGGCAGGGCTGGCAGGGACAGTGCTGTCCCCATCCCATCCTGCCCATGATTCCAGGCCACTCCAGCCAGTTCCCCCTCACAGTGAGTAGTTTGCCTGTTGCAAATGGTCCCAAGAGCTGTTTCTCCTTCCTCTTGCTCTGCCCAGTCCTGGCAGTCTCCGTCCCACAGACTGTGCACGTAGCAGGGGGTTCTCTTTGCACATCACCAGCACAGCAGAGTCTGTTCACAGATAACAGAAATAACTACAAAAATTAAGCTCCCACCTCCACCCCCAGACTAGTTGTGAGCACTGGGTGTGATTAAGCATTTGCTGGAGGTGAAATTTGTCTTTGAAACTCATTCATCTCGTGCAATGCAGTTCTGGCAGGTGAGAAAGAAATGAGTTTGTTGCCATTCACTCTCACAAGGTATTAATGTGTTTACCCAGGTTATTTTACCACTTTGTCCAAAAGACCAGCCCTTAGCAGAGCTAACAGGATTTTTGGCAGGGCCCATTACAGAAAGGTGACATCAGACAAAACCTGGGCAGATGGAAGGGATGTTTAAGGAAATTAGTAATATTTAAATGGGGATTGGAGATGGGAGTGAGCAATTTAGAGTCATAAATCTGGAGGGATTATCAAGCTCCTAATGAACCCTCTGAGGTTTTGCAATCACTGCCTAATAGAGAAGATGAAATCAGAGTGAAGTGCTGTCAGGGGGAGCAGGCACAAAGATGGCTTGAAATGGGGGACCAGCCATCAGAGGGGGAACAGACAGTCTGTGCAGCACTGAGCTGCTTGGAGATGGCAGAATATTTCAGGCAAAAAAAGAGGAGAAAATAGGATAAAATGCTGAATTAAACACCTGCCCTGCAGCAGTAGAGGGGAATTCTGTTTCTGTCTTTTAGCATTAATTTTATTTAATAAGCACATGGCAACCGACAGCTCTGGTGTCTCAGCCCCGCTCTCTCTCAGATGGAGGGAAGTTGTGGGGGCTCCCCATGTGCCAGGGCACAGATTTGGGGCTGATGGCCCCTCTGTGCCAGCCTGAGGGCTGCAGATCTGGCAGCAGTGCCGGCCCAGCCTGGGGCAGGGATGGCAGGAGCCCCCAATGCCTTTCCAGCAGAGCCGAGGAGAGCAGCCTGATGTGAAAATATCCACAGGCTCATTTACTGCGTGCAAATCCATTATCAGGCTCCTCCAGCACCTCAAGGGACCCTTTCTGGCAGCAGCAGAAGCTCAACAGATTCTCCAGGAGTCCTGATGAACCTCAGAGAGCAGAGCAGGTCTGGGGCATTTTCCTTCCCCACATCCATCATCTGTGGCTGGGGTACCCGAGGCAGCCAAGCACCCCCTGCCCTCCACCCCTGGCACAAAATGCCACCTGATCCAGGTTCCCTCCAGGCATCTCCACACAGGGATGGACCCCCTTGCTCTGAGAGCTGCCCTTCTGGGAAGGGATTTCCTGATGGGCTGCTGAGATGAGCTCAGAGGTCCTTGTTGTCCCTTCCCTGCTCCCTGGCAGGGCCCAGCTTGGCTGGGGATCCACAGAGCTCATGGCCATGCTGAGGAGTAATGGTGTGAATAATAATAATAATAATAATAATAATAATAATAATAATAATAATAATAATAATAATAATAATAATAATAATAATAAGAATAATAATAATAATAATAATAATAATAATAATAATAATAATGCAGAAATAGAGCATTGCACACAGCCTGCTGTGCATTGAAGAAAATGTTCCTTCCAGCACTGGCAGTCCCTGAAATCAGCAGCACAGAGTAGGAGGGGTGTTGGATGCCTCCAAAATCCCATGCTACAATTAATTCTTTTAGCTTGTTAATTCTGTGTAGCTTGTTGGGTTTGTCTTTTTTTTTCCTCCTCTCTGTTTGCTTTTTTTTTAATAGCATATGGACCTCGGGCTGGGTTTAAACTTCAAAACATTTATCAAGGAGATTAGATGGAAATAATTGAAACAATTAAAATTATTACTGTAAGAAGGAAGGTGTAGAGGAGTTTTAGTGGTGCTGTAAGTCAGGCCATTCACTGGGTGCAGTTTTGTTCCCTGGCAATATTGTGTGCAGGTGTTGTGGCTGATAAAACAGCTGCTGTGTTCAGTTCCCAGAGACCAGATAAATCAGGTTGGGGCTTCTTTGGTTCATTTCCTGTTGTTTCTTCTTTGTTTAGTGATTTATAAAGAGGTGATCACATAGGACGAGGTGTTCAAAGCTGGGTTGTGGCTCTGGAGCTGGAGGGGAAATGAGTGTCAGAGTTTCAGTGACAGGTTGTCATCTCAGTGACATCCCCTGGCAGGAGGGAGGGAGGGACAGCAAAGCAGAGGGGACAGGGAGCTGCAAATCAGGGTTTGATTAGTCCTGCTTTGTGAAATTACCTTCTTGTGGTGAAATAAATGTCTGGGTCTGGGTCTGGGTCTGGGTCTGGGTCTGGGTCTGTGCTGGGAGTCCCACGGGGGGTTTGGCCTCTCTATCCAAGGCTGGGCCCCCTCCCTGCCCCTTCCCAGGGCTGGGCCCCCTCCCTGCCCCTGCCTAGGGCTGGGCACCCTTCCTGCCCCTGCCTAGGGCTGGGCACCCTTCCTGCCCCTGCCCCTGCCCAGGGCTGGGCCCCCTCCCTGCCCCTGCCCCGGGCTGGGCCCCCTCCCTGCCCCGGCCTAGGGCGGGGCCCCCTCCCTGCCCCTGCCCAGGGCTGGGCCCCCTCCCTGCCCCTGCCTAGGGCTGGGCACCCCCCTGCCCCTGCTCAGGGCTGGGCACCCCCCTGCCCCTTCCCAGGGCTGGGCCCCCTCCCTGCCCCTGTCCCTGCCCCTGCCCGTGCCCAGGTGAGGAAGGCACCCTCTTGTTATCCTCTGACAGATACTCCCCTGCAGCCTTTGCTTCCCTTGCTGGTTCCCAGCAGCTGATGCAAAGTGCTTTGTAGGGCCCTGATCATTCCCTGGATTTATGGTTCATATTTTCAGTGGCATGTGGTAGCAGGGCAAACAAATCAGGTTTTTGCAAGGCTGCCAAAGTGATTTCTCCTCATTCTGGTGAGCATGAGAAAAGGAGGATTTAGACAAAGCAATAACTGCACTTGCCTGTGCTTTGCTGCCTGTGCTGTCTGAGCCTGTGTGAGCATTCTGTGCAGTTCAGAGTCCACCCTGGGCTTGATTCCCAGTTGTTGAGGAAATGATTCTCTCAGATACCTCCCAAGCCCTGTGATGTGAGAGCAAACTCCTCTCCTTCCCTCTGCCCTCATGCTGTCTTGTCCTATTTGGCTTTCAGACTTCCTACCCCTCATTTTCCAGAGCTGTGTTTTTTCAGGTCCCAACATCAGCTCTTGACCTCTTTCCTCCCTGAGGATTTGTTGCTCTCCAAAGCTCGGGCTCCCTGCAGGGAAGTTGAACTCAATTGCTTTCAGTAAGGATGTATTTTCCTAAAGTGCTCTTGTTTGAAGAACAGCCTCCAAAATTTAATAGCTCTCTTTGCAAGAGGAGGTTAAAGGCCCATCCTTATGTGGCACATGATGCTTTTGTGATGTGCCAACTTTGTAAGAACAATGAAATTTTATGTGTATATATTTATGGATGGTCCCCCTAAACTGTCCCTGAGATCACAGTTTCTCTTTCACTGCATGAATGGCCAAGGAACGTTGCCTTGAGTAGATCTACCACATCCACTTTCCTACTCAAAAGGCCACAATTTGTTGCAGTGATGACTTTTTTTGCTTCCAGAGGAATTGATTTTTACATGTGGCCCATTATAAACTTATTGACTCTGTCAATAGTTTATAAATAAATTGAGCCTTTCAAGAAAGCCATAAAGCACTTAACATAATATTGTCCACTTGAGTAAATAAATAAATGTCTTCTTGGAGCTTTGGAATGATTAACAGACTTGGCAGCTCAGCAATGAGGGCAGCAGGACCCAGAGAGGCAAAGGCAGGGATTTTCTCCACATCTGACAGAGGAGGTTTGGTGATCTTGGGGTAGAAATTGGTCACTGGGGTCACGGTGTGAAGAACTGCCCATTGCAAGGTCAGTGTCCCATCGTGCAGTGAGTCCAAACCCACTCACAGGGCTGGGAGTGAAGGTCAGGTGGTGGTGCCTCAGGTGTGGAGAAGAGTGGGAGGTACCACGAGAGTCCCCTGGGAAAGTCAGTTTTGTTCTGTGTCCTTTGTTTGTGTGCATGTTTATCTTCCTTTTTGTGCTCTTGCTGCTGGGAATCATCCCCAGCACAGTGAGGGCTCTGTAGGGGACCAAAGTGACATTGGACTTGAAGATCTTGGAGGTCTTTTCCAACCTTACTTTTGCTGTGACACGGGAGCCTGGAGTCTTTTCAAGCTTCTCATGAGCAATCCATGTTTTAGCCCCTTTTTGGGTGTCCCTGGAGGAAGAGCAGTCCCTCTGCTCCCCTCTCTGTCAGCAGGTCTGGCTCTGCACTCAGCAGGTTTGTCCCTGAGCTGTGAAACCCCAGAGTGTTCAGCTGAAATGAATCAGGGAATTGTTGGGGTTGGACAAGACCTCTGAGAACAAGGCCACGTTGGATGGGATTTGGAGCAACCTGGTTTGGTGGAAGGCTCAGGGCAGGGGGTGGAACAAGATGATCTTTAAGGTCCCTTCTGACCCAAACCCATCTGTGATTTTAGAACCATCAACCCAGCAGAACCACCATGTTCACCACTAAACCATGGCCTCAGGTGCCAGAGCCACAGGTTTTTTGAACACAAATAGGAGCAGGATGGTCCCCTCTGCCCTTTCTGGGCTAAGTCCACTAGTTCTGCCTTCTGGGACCTGGGGAGAGACTCCCTGGAGTTCTGTTTGTCCAACAATCCTGAGCTGGAATAAAATGTCTCCTCTCACCAGAGTCAGCAGGGCCGTGCTGACTCTGCACTGGCTGCAGGTTTGGCTCCTGTAAGAGCTGCCAGGCAATCTCAGGATGGACACTGAGCTCTGTGTTTGGAGCCTGAGAGCTTTGCTAAGTACCAAACACTCTGGACAAGGAAGTTTTGCCAAAGTCAGGGTTTAATAGAGAAATGGAAGCCTTGGCCCGGTGCTCTCCTTCTCATCCCACAGGGAAGGAACAGTACGGTGTGTCCTGGCCCCACAGCAAGGCTGTCCCTGGTGTAAATCAGCCCCTGGGGCTGTCACAGGGGCCAGACCTTTGGCTGGGACTGAGGGGATTGAGTTGCTGAGGTTACAGCAGTGAATTCCTCCTGCTGAGCACTGGGCTATGACAGTGTCAGAGGATGTTTGGGAGGCTGTTAATCAGCAGATCCAAAAATCCAATAAAGTCCTTGCAGTGATTAGGAGAGGAAGATAAACACGTGTGTGTGAGCAGGAGGGAGAGGCAGCCAGACATCTTGGGGTTGGTGTAGGCTGAACTGAGCAAATCTTGGTGGCCCTGAGAATGAAACAAGCCCCTCTTTAGCCCTGCCTTCAGCCTGCAGGCTGCTCTGTGTCCCTCTGCCTCCTGGGCGATCCAGCTTATTAAAATGTGATAAGAATGGGGTAGGGAGTGAGGCTGAGCTCACACCAATACCCACAGCAGTATCAGCAGCAAAATCGATGCAGCTGGAGGGAGCTCAGGGCTGATGCAGAGAGTGCTGAACAGCAAACTGGGCTCTGTGGGGGCAGCACAGAGAGCCACTGGGAGCCACCTGGTGCAGTGAGACACAGCCTGGCAGTGCAGGGGGGCAGCTCCACACTGACCCACCTCTGCTTCCCAGGCTGCCTGCTCTGACCCCAACAATCCTGCCAAACCTGGGCTGTGGGAGGTGTCCCTGCCCATGGCAGGGGGTGGAACAGGATGCTTCTTAATGTCCCTTCCAACCCAACCCATTCCCTGGTTCTGTGATTTTAAGAGCTGTGCTCTCAGGTATTGTTTCACTGGCTGTTTTTTACTCAGTTTCCTCCCCTGTATTCTGGGCATAATAATTTCCTGGCAGGAGTCCCCAGGGTGCCAGGACAGCCTTGATTTTGCACACTGACCCAGCTCTGTGCTGTGACAGTGTGAGGAGCAGCGTGGCACCACTGGTGGGCACAGAGGGGCAGGGCAGGAGGGGCATTGCCATCAGAAACTCAGGGGGGTGTTGCAGGAGCCCCAGTGCCAGCTGAGGGGGCAGAGGGGCTTGTGTGTGCAGGGTCCTGGTCAGGCTCAGCTGCTCCTCCATCCAGAGCTGCACGTCAGGTCTTACACTGAGTGATGCTCTTGCACCTGGTGGGGCAGAGACCGCAGCCTGGAAATCTGGGTGTAACAGAGCCAGCAATGCTGCAACATCCCAGCTCCTGGTTTGAAAATCATGGATTGCAGAGCTTGGCTGGGTGTCTTTTATCAGCCAGGTCCTCCCAGTGATGTGAGAGGTGAGGTCACAGCACAGGCCGTGGGTGCTGCTGGAAGGGGGAGTGCAGGTCGAGTGCTGCATGAAGTGCAGAAACCCAGGAGTGGCTTCATCCTCCAGTAACTCCTCAGCTCTGTCTCCCAGGGAACCCCTTTGTATTCAATTAGCTAATGTGTGCTTAGCACTTGGAAAATATAGAGTGCCATAGAATTGCTAAGTGTTGTTATTTAACTGCACGTATTTAGTGTTTGCAGCCCTGTAGTAGCAGTAAGGAAATCTCCCCTGTCATTGCCTGGTGCTGCTGCTGAATTTGCTGGGCTTTGGGCAAAGCCTGGGGATTTTTCACCTGTAAAAGTTCATTAATTTTGGCTGCAGTCCCTCTGGGGCCATTTTTTCTGAGATCTCTTGAAACAGAATATTGACTTTTGGTGGGTGCTTTTAAAAGAGTGAAAAGAAGGGGAAGATTTCAGGCAGACAGGATTTTTGTCCCCAAAATTCTCCTCAGGGTCGTTTCTGGTGGCCTTCTCTGTGCTCCAGGTTGGACTGAGATGGAGAGCAAAGTGTTGGTCAACTATTGCAACTGCTTCAGTGTGGGAAAGGGGGAAATCACTGGTAGTGGAATAGGAGATAATAAGGGAGATGCTGTTTGCACCCACCTCTTTGATTCACATCCTCTTGTCTGTGGTTCCAAAGCTGTGTTTGCTCTGGTGGAGGAGCCTTGGAGTCCCCTTGTAAACAGAATGTGAGTTATTTTCCTAATGACTCCTTGGTCTTACTGCATTGGAAAGTTATTTTCTAACCTGCAAAGGCACCAGCCAGCACTGAGGATAAGGAAGAGTAACTACAGGAGGAAAGAAAAAGCAGCTGTGAAGAGTTGAGTGCAGGAATTGGGCTCCCCAGCTCTGTCTGGCAGCTCAGGCAAAGGGGTAGCTTAGGCAAAGTCAGCTTCAGAGTGTCTCAGTGAGAAATCCTTGGATCTGCATCCAAAAACACCCCTGAGATCGGGGTTTTCCACCCCTTGTCCTACCTGTGTTTGCCTCTTGCCATGGGAAATCAGCTGAGAGGTGCAGGTCTTGAATGGCAAATGAGATTGTGTTTGCAAAACGTGGGGTTGGAAATGTCAAGCATGGAGAATGAGTGTGTAAAAGGAGAAAAAAAGCCAAGCAGGGACAGAAGCTGAGCTGAGTATCAGGATGTTCTCACCCCTTTGCCCTCCATGGCAAGCCTGACCTCACCAAATCTCTCTTATCCCACTGCAAATGGAGTGTGTCCCCCAAGGGGTTTGTGAGCAGCTCATTGCAGAGGCAGCTCATGGCTCGGTGCCTCCTGCCCTGGCTCTGCTTTGGTGCATCTCTGATGGCAGAAGGGCAGAGATGGGAGCTGGGGCAGAGGGAAGGGCCGGGGAGCAGTGAGGGGAAGGGTCGGGCACAGGCCGTGCCACCCCCTGTGTTCCAGAGTGATGCTTTATGGAATGGCAGTGACAGAAACAGTTCCTGCAGCTGGAGGCCTGCCTGGAACAGGATGGATATGGATGGAGTGTTGGCTGGAGCAAAAGCCCAAAGCTTGCACAAAGCAGCCAGTGCTAATGAGAGCTGGGAAAGGCTGCTGTGAACATTTGACCCAGAGCAAATCGCTGTCCCTGGGGGAGCCTGTGGGGCTGTGTGTGGCTGCTCTGCAGGCAGGCTGGCACTGCCCCAGCCCTGGCATTGCCCTGGGGGAGCTGGGCTGAGGCAGGGGGGGATCCCTCCAAAAGCTGGGCCAGGTGCCAGGACTGCCCATGGCACTCAGACCTGTGGGTTCAGCTGCATGGTTGGAGCAAATCATCCCCTGCCTCCTCTGCCCACACGAGGTGAGACCAGAGGGGCTCTTCCCTCGCCCATTGAGTGCTGATTTCAGGAGCAGAGCACAACAAACCTGCAACCTCCAAAGCTTAGGAACACTTTCAGGGCAGAAAAGGCACAACAGAGAAAGGCACTGACTTGGGACTGAGGGAGTGTGGCCTGAGATGAAGCCTTGGGCTGTGTGGCTGTTGGGTGCCAACCATGGCATTTCCCTCTCTGCACAGCAGAGCCAGGGGGCAGTGGGGCAGCTCGTGCCCTGCACTGTGCCCCCAGCTCTGGCTGCAGGGAGATGGTGTTTCACAACCTGCTGCTCTGCCTGCATGGGGCAGCTCGTGCCCTGCACTGTGCCCCCAGCTCTGGCTGCAGGGAGATGGTGTTTCACAACCTGCTGCTCTGTCTGCATGGGGCAGCTCATGCCCTGCACTGCGCCCCCAGCTCTGGCTGCAGGGAGATGGTGTTTCACAGCACTTCTCCCTCTGCTCTGTTTGTATTCAGCAGCTCCTGGGCCCTGCTCCTCCTCAGCCACCTGCCCTGCTTGCAGGGCTGCCAGGGTGGGGAATGGAGAGCCTGTCAGGGAGGCAGGAGCAGATCATCACTCACACAGATCAGGAGCTCACAGGCAATTTCGCGTTCCCGGTGCTAATGCCGTGGTGTCCAACACACACTTAATCCTGTGCCTGATCACAGCCCCCTGGGAACCTGCAATAGGCTTGTAACTCCACGTCTGGGAGATTTACAGGTGCTGCTCCTGGTGCCTGGACGCAGCAAAGATAAAAAATGGCTTGGCTGCCTGAAAACCTCCTGCTCCACCGAGCCCAGAGATGTCCGTGGTGGTGATGGAGGAGAATGGGCACCCAGCAGGTTCTGAAACTATTATTACTCCCACCTTCTCACTCCATTTTAGCAATTAGCAAAAGAGAAATTAGTGAGGAAGGTGCCATTGTTTCCTGCTAATAGGACAAGAAGGGTTGGACTCTTCTCCAGGCATCTGGCTTAGTCCTGTCACTGCCTCCACTGAGGTGAGTGGCAAAGCAGAGCTTTGATGCTTGGATTTTTATACACCTTACCACTTTGCCTTTTAAAACTGTATGAGGATGCTCTCAGCTCCAAACCCCACAGCCAAAGCACCTTCCCACCCTCCACAGGGCACTGGGGTGTCCCATGAGTGGCATCTCCTCCTGCTGCTTGATGGCAGAAAGGGCAGGATCGGGTTGTTAGATGGGGTAGGTCAGGGTGAGGTTCCTCCTCCTGTGGGAGGGAACTGATTTAATTCAACAGTTTGAACTTGGTGGGTTTCAGCTGCAGTGTGGAGGGAGGTCCCACAGAACTCCCTGGTCCCATCTTCCCTTCAAGGCTTGAGTGGTTTGGAAGCTTCCAGTGCCTGTTTTCCTCCCTAACCCCACCTTCTGTTCTGGGCTGCTTTAGGAGTTCTCCCTCCAGCGCTTGGACAGTTTGTTGGACGACCGAGTCAACATCCTGGGATTTTCCATCTTCAACCAGTCTCATGCTTTCTTCCAAGAGTTTGTCCAGAGCCTCAACCAGTCCTGGCAGGAGAACTGTGACCATGCTCCATTCACTGGGCCAGCAGTAAGTAAGATTCTCTCCCAACACCCACAGCCTCCCTGGGCTGGAAACAGTTACGGACCACCAGGAAAACCTTGGGAGAAGAGGTTCAGGATGGTCCTGAGCACAGACTGGCAATGCAGAGGGGGAAGCTCTGGTCTCAAAGGGTAGAGTTTTTAATTATTAAATTTATTAAAATGATTAAATAATTGAATTATTTAAGCCACGTAAAGGCCCTGCTGAGGAGCTCAGGCCCAGCCCAGGCTGCAGCTCCACTGCTGCACTTTGGGTTGGGGTTGTGGGGAGAGCAATGGGAAGGATGAACCAGACAGGGCATCTTAGTTTGGGTAGGAGAGGAATTGGGGTGTCAAGCTGTGATTGACACTTGGAGAACACTAAAATAAACCTGAAAGACAGAGGCAGCCCAAAGGAACCTTGGGGAGCCACAGAGGTGCAGGGCATTAGGGGGATTCTCTGTGTCCCAGTGGGTGTACAGCTTTAAATTCCAGCCTAATCCTAATTTTAATTATCTTTCATGGCAGTGCAGGGCATGATGCAGCTCTGATTCAGTGTTTTCCCTGTGAAATTTGTCCCTGTGTATTTTAGCTCCAGGAGAATGGCTCGTGGCAGAGGGATGGTGAATGCAGATGGCACAGGGAGGGCTGGGCTTGGCAGATGCCAAGGGGTTGTGTTGTGTTCCACGCTCCAGCATCTCCCTGATGAATGTGCAGATCAGCCCTGAAATCTTCCCTGGGGATTCTGCTCAGCTGGGAAGGTTTGCAAAGCAGATTTGCTCCATCAGGGGTGCTGTGCCTGGAGCTGGAGGAGGGGGGAGAGAAAACCTCAGCAGTGGAAACCCTTTTTATGGTTTTTAATGCCCTCAGAGTCCCCTTGTGGAGCTGAGGCAGCTCTGAAAACCTCATTCTCACCACAGAGTGAGCCTGAACAAGCAGAATAAGGAGCTTTCTGCCCTTTGTGTGCACAGCCTGTTGGATGTGCCTGGGACCATCCTGCCCTCCCTCCTCCCAGGGTCTGCCCTGCTCAGTCTCCCTGGCATTGCTGCCAGGAGACTCCTATTGGGATGGCAGGTACAGGGGATGTTCAGAGGCATTAAAAACAAATTTCCTTCTAATAGTACAAGCAGAAATCAGTAGGAACAGGAGTGTGGCAGGTGTGATGGGGAAATTAGAATTCTCATTGGGCCTTCTTACCCTGTGTTGTCTTGAGCCACCAGCAAGATCTGCAGGTGGAAGGAGGCAGGACTGTGCCTGGAGGGAGTGGAATTCTTCAGAATGCCACGTCCCAGGTGATGGGAGAAGGGCTTTGCCCTGGGGGGGAAGATACAGAGCAGAGGTGGTGTGAAATATTCCCCAGCAGAGGTGATGTGAAATATTCCCCAGCAGAGGTGGTGTGAAATATTCCCAAGCAGGACATTTGGTTCCTTTTCTTTGTCTTTGGGGAAAATTCTGCCAGGCATTGTCTCTGCTGCTGGAAATCTTGGAGGTCTCTTCCCTCTGTGTTAGAACTTGTAGTCCTGAGGAGGAGTCAGTTCATGGGATGGCTCGTGCTAAAGAGAGAAAGGGAAGCTCAACAGCTGGAAGTGACAGGAGGGAGGATTCCTGTGAGCTGCAAAATCCCGGGGCTTTCTTGTAGCACTGAGGAAGCATCTGACAAAGGAGGAGGGAGCTGCCTGCTCTAATGCCATTCTCATTAATCACATTGCAAAGAAAGGAAATCAGAGAAAATCATTCAAATTACAGATGGCTAGATTTGGTAATTAGAATTTAGGCTAAAACAGATGTTTGTAATTAAGTGTTTATGTCATTGAATAAAATCCAGCTTGTAAAGTCTATTTCACAGGGTTTTAATGGCTTTAATTCTCCATGTTGTGTTTGGGGGCAAAGATACAGATGCTAATGGTTCAGGAAGAAAAGGGAAAAAACCCACATTGCAAAACCCAGAGTAGCCAAATCTGTTCATGTTTCCCTGGAGATAACTCACCTTCAAACATGCCCTTTACATGGGAGAGTTCTGTAAATGAAACAAGTGGATTGTTCTCCTTGCCTGTGCTGTTGGTTCTGGAGGGGCAGATCTGTTGGTGGGAGGAAGGAGCTGCCTCCAGCAAGGTGGGGCTCAGGCCCAGGACATCTGATGGGGTTCACTGTCTGGAAGACACTGGTTGGAAGGTCCTTCCAGCTGATGTGCCCAAGGGCTGGAGATCTGCTCCAATTAGTAACAGAGTGGAAGCCAAAGGTTTATTGGGATGATTGAACTGGAGGGATTGTCCCTGCAGGGCCATGGACAGCAGAGAATAAGCTGAGCAGGCTGTGGGAGGAGAGAGGATTCCACTGCAGGCACAGCCAGGGGAAGGTGGGGAAAGGAGCCCAGGCTGGAGGCTGAGCCTGTTGCCAGGAGCTGGCAGGGTAAGAGGATGGTCTTGGGAGTATCCATGAGGAAAATGTGGCCTTGATAGTAATGAGGTGCAACAGCTTAATTCCAGCAGAGTCAGGAGGTGACAGTAATTAAAAGTGAAATCTTAGTCGCAACAGTGAACACGAGAGAAAGTGTCTGATTATTAACGGGCTCAGAGGCATGGAAACAGTTGTGCTTGGGCAAAAGGCAGTTTGTGAGGCTTGGGGGACAGAGAGAGCTGATGAAAGGCAAGCAGAGCCAAGGTGAGGAGGAGAGGGGAGGAGCTGTGGGACTCTGGCCATGGTGCAGCAGTGCCCTTACAGCAGGAACAGAGGGGGGAACTGGGGGCTGGGGCACAGGACTGGGGGCTCTGTGGGGCTTGAAAGGCAGGATTTGGCTGCTTGAGAAACAGGTCTAACAAAACCTCATTCCATGTGGGTCTGCCTGTCAAAGAAGGGCACTGGTGCCTAATAGTGCCAGAAGAAGCAAATCATCTTTCCCTCTGTGAGTGCAGGCACAGGATCTCCATTCTGCCCAGCTGGCTGTTCCAAGAACAAACCTGGTGCTGGCAGGGGCATTCCCACCAGCCAGCAGATTGATCAGTCACCAGAGCACCAAAACCCATCCATTGATAGGAAAATGTTACCCCCTTTAGGAAACTGAGATTAAAAAGGATGGGAAGGGACAGGGCCAAATAGAAGGATGACAGCAAGGGAAGGACCTCTGAGGAACAAGAGAGCACAGAGGGTGTCCCAGTGGAAGGGCACTGTTCTGCTCGATGCAGCACCCTCAGGGCACAGGGGGGCTGGGTTTTGTCTCCCCAGCTCAGCTCTGCCCAGCTCAGCTCTCCCCAGCTCAGCTCTGCCCAGCCCAGCTCTGCCCCTCTCCCCAGCTCTGCCCCTCTGCCCAGCTCTGCCCCTCTGCCCAGCTCTGCCCCTCTGCCCAGCTCAGCTCTGCCCCTCTGCCCAGCTCAGCTTTGCCCCTCTGCCCAGCTCAGCTCTGTCCCTCTGCCCAGCTCAGCTCTCCCCAGCTCAGCTCTCCCCAGCTCACCTCTGCCCATCTCAGCTCGCCCCAGCTC
>JAWWEV010000069.1:4109138-4124722 GCA_035583235.1 Hafferia zeledoni | reverse complement strand
AGAAGTGGCTCTGAAAAGGGGGAATGACTGGAGAAGTGGCTCTATGAAAAGGGGGAATGACTGGAGAAGTGGCTGTATGGAAAGGGGGAATGACTGGAGAAGTGGCTGTATGGAAAGGGGGAATGACTGGAGAAGTGACTCTGTGCCAAGAGGGGTTGGGGTCTGTGTGTCCTGCTGTGACTCAGTTGGAAACAGCCCTCAAAGCAGGATCCCTTAGCTCTGCTTTGTGTCCTAAACTGGCACAAATCTGCTGCTCCTCCACCCAGCAGAGCCCAGTGAGTCCCAAACAGCTCTGATGGCTTTACAGCACCTGCAGTCCCGAGATTTCTGTACATCCAGGCTGAGTTGGGATGATTGGGGTGCTGGGGCTGGAAATGCCTGTGTGAGTTCTGCCAGCCTGGCACTGCCCTCCCTGCTCCGTGCTAAGATGGGAATGACAGCTGCCCAGTCTCACTGCAGGAAAACCCCTACTTAATGCTGAAGTGGAACCACCAGGAGCTGGAGGGCAACGACCGCTACGAGGGGTTCTGCGTGGACATGCTGCAGGAGCTGGCCGAGATCCTGCGCTTCAACTACAAGATCCACCTGGTGGGGGACGGAGTGTACGGGGTGCCCGAGGCCAACGGCACGTGGACAGGGATGGTGGGGGAGCTGATTGCCCGGGTAAGTGGATGAGCTGCTCCTTTTCCCTCGGCCCCGGCGGGACTTGGCACTGCCAAGCCCTGGTGCTTTTGTGAGTGCTCCAGGATGGTGAGGATGGAGGGGGGTTGGTCCGTTTGTGAGGCTTGGAGGTTTCTGTTTAGTGTGTTCTCCCCTGGCAGGGGTGTTTGTGGTGGGGATGTGAGAGCAGGGCCAGGGGTGCTCCCAGGGGTGCTCCCTGTGCTGCAGAAGAGCCCTGGACTCTGGGATGCTGCATTACAGCTCATTACAGAATGATTGGGGTTCTCCCAGGGGAAAGATTAATGAAAACCTGCAACAGGAAAATACACAGACTCTGGCAAGGCTTGGTAGAAGCTGAAAAAACCAAAAACACACTTTGGGAGAGACACAGTAAGAATCACATTTCTACCCAGAAAGGTTTGGGGAGATTCAGTTCAGCTCTTTAACTCTGAGTATTTTTTTTTTGGAGAAGAACATTTTCCATTTGCTTGAAGCCTGTGGATTGAGGTCTTTTCTGTGCTCCAGGATGATGCTGCCCAGCAGCCAGGCCCAGAGCTGGGGCCTTTGCTGGGTTTGACAGTAATTCTGTGTACACCTGTGCTCAGTCAGCCTGTTCCCCCCTCCCTGCTGCTTGTGCTCCTCAGCAGCTGAAGGCAGCCCTTCCCCAGGGCTCCTGGAGCTTAAATAGAGCTCACAGAATGCTCTGAGATCCTTAGTAAAATAGGCTTAGCCAATGCTAACAGTGAGATTGATGCTATTTAAGCCAAGATTTCCTTACTCCCTTTTTTCTGCCCTGTCTCATCACTACTGTAAAAACCCAGTGACACTTTCTCAGCTGGTGGCAAATCCTCACTGAGGTGTATTTGTGATAATCCCACCACTCTGTGAGAGGAGATCCTGAGGCATTTACCCCCTGCAAAGCAAAAGAACAAGGGCCCAAATGCACCTCCTGTGGCTCCAGGCAGGGGTCTGGGGCTCCTGTCACAGCTTTCCTTCCAGCTGTGGGAGAGGAGTGAGCATGACTGTAGGGTTTATTGGGCATGGTGGTGTTTGGTTGAAGGTTGGACTTGATCTTGGACATCTTTTCCAACCCTTAATGGTTCTGTGATCCTAGAAATGCCCAGTGCCATCTGTCTGCTTCTGCCCTGGCTGGGGAAGGGAACCTGGCTGATGCTCATCCCACCACAGCAGCTTCACCTGAGTGTCTGAGGTCAGGTGGGACAGCCCTAAGTCACCAAGGGGGCTTTGGGGATTTGCTGAGGGTCAGAGACAGGGCCCAGAACAGGCTGGAGATTCCCCTGAGCTGTCTCATGTCTCCTGGGTCGCCGTTCCCCGTGGAGCGACAGTTCCCGATGCCAGCTGAGATCCCACCTCCATCTGCTCTCCAGAAGAGCTTCTGCCTGGCTGTTTGCAAATGCTCCAGGCTACTGGCAGAGCTTTAATCCATCCTCTCTGGCTGTGTGTGTGTGTGTACACACCCAATTACACTCCTGCAACGTTCCTTTGGGGAGGTGAGAGAAGGCGCCGAGGGCAGTGTGTGATCTGTGCCAACAAAGGACGGGAGCAGCCACCAGACTTTTGGCCTCCTCACCTTGGCAGTGCCCCTCCATTCAATGGGAGCTTCTGCAGGCTTGTTTTGCTTTGGTGGGAAGTGTTTTAACTTCATCTTCACATGGAAACCATTTGTTTCTTCTGCAGCTCGAGCCTTATTTAGGAGGATTTTTCCTTCTGCTTCCGCAGGGCAGAGCTGGCAGAGCCTGTGAGGCTGAATCACAAATTGGAGAAGAGAAGCAGCTTTCTCTCCTTTGTTCTTTCTGTATCCCTTGGAGTCTTTATAGTGGTTTCTGCAACTTTCTGTTCCATCCCAGTGTCTGACACTTTGGATCGGGTCAGCCAGGGCAGAGCTGGTTTGGTGCTCGGTGTTGGGTTTCCTCAAGGCTGCCTGGGACATGGTTTTCTGAGGGCATCTCACTGTCCAAGGTGTTCCTCTCTGTCTTTGACAGCCCCCAAGGGAGTTTTCCCTTGGTCCCAGCCCCTTGTTCATCCCCTGTCCCATGGGATCCAGCAGATCCTGTGCTGGGTGCCCCCTCTTTGGGGGGATTTAACCCTTGGACACTCTTCCAGACAGTCTTTAGCACAGAGAGGGAACACAAACCTTCCCCAGGGGCCCCAAATCCTGCCCAAAATGCTGCACCTGCCTCTGTGCAGCACAACATTATTGTAGGAAAGTGATTCCTTCTTGACCCTGCTCATCTGTCAGAAAATAAGGTTTGACTCACACACACTTAATGTGCAGGACCAAAAGGTCAGAGAATTATCCAGCTCCATGCAAAGCCTTTCCTGTAATCCCCCTGTGGCACTGAATCTTCTCAGAGCAACTCTGGGTTAGATGGGAAAAGTGTTTCATTTGATTGCCTCTAAATTAACCAGCTATTGATTTATTCTTAAGAGCTGAAAATTCCATTACAGCTAATTGTGCACCATGATATGACTGAGCAGGATGCTGTATAAACATAAATCTGTGGTTGACCCAAATTTTCCACTACATATTTTATCGACCTGCTCACAGAACAAGTGGAGAGGTGAGGAAAAGGGGGCTTGGGGTGGCTTGGGAGGAGCTGCAGAGACACCTCTGGCTGTGCCTGCAGCCTGACTTGTTGCCAGGTCAGGAATCCTGAACTCTTTGGGATCGGCTGCTGGAGGTTTGCCTTGGGTGGAATCACTTGGAAGGGCTCAGAATCAGAATAACAGAGTGGTTTGGGTTGGAAAGGCCTTTAAAATAATTCAGTCCCACCCCCTGCCATGGGCAGGGACACCTCCCACCAGCCCAGGGTGCTCCAAGCCCTGTCCAACCTGGCCTTGGACACTCCCAGGGATGGGGCAGCCACAGCTGCTCTGCCCAACCTGTGCCAGGGCCTCACTTCTGTCTTAGATATGAAGAATTTCTTCCTCATATCCAATCTAATTCTACTCTCCTTCAGTTTAAAGCCATTCCCTCTTGTGCTCTCCCTGCAGTTCCTGATGGAGAGTCCCTTGAGCCCATTCTTTAGTGAAAGATGTTACAAACTTGGAAAACCCCGGACTAATTTGTCCCTCTGAGCAAGCAGAGGGCAGGGGGATGGCCCACTCTGCTCCTGGTGGCTGAGCAGGGCAGTGAAGCTGCTGTGCCCCCCCAGCTCTGCTCACACTCTCAGCAGTTCAGCTGACACTGCACGTGTGTTATCCACAGCAAACAAACAAGGGGCAGCAGCAAACCTTCCCAGCTCCTGGATTTTGGCACCAGAGCCTTAGGGGACAATTGGGCTGGAAGAATTACATCTCACTCCTTCCTGCTGCAGTGCAGTCTCTGGCTCAGAGTCCCTGATGCTTGTCTGCTCTTCCCTTTCTCTCTCTCTCTCTCTCTCTCCAGCACATCCTCGAGCTGAAATGAATTCCCTGGCATGGTACAGACCAAGGAATGTATTTCCACAGCAATGTGACAGCCTTCTCCTTGTTCAGCACCCCTGCAGCTGCTGGCCTGGCAGCACAGGGCCATGGGGGCTGAGCTCAGAGCCTGCCCAGAGCCTCACAGCAAGCCCTGGGAGCTCTGCTCCCTTCCTCCTCCCCGAGGAGGTGGAATTGTGTCTGTCTGAGGGATCCCTCAGCAACACTCCCTGAATTTACCCATTGCAGGAACGCCCTGGGGAGAAGAGCAGAGATAGTGTGGTTTGGGTTTGATTTGTTGGCAGGATTTGATGCTGCAGTTTTGATAAGAAACCTCCCCAAAACCTCCCTCTGAAGCAGCCAGGATGCCTCTGGCTGGCTCTGCCTCTGTCCTGCCCACCTGTGGCAGGGTGTGAGGGGTGGAAAGGACTGGGGTGTGTTTGTGCAGCCTCTGGCAGCTGCCCAGGCTTCCCTCATCACCTTTGGTGGTGCCAACACAGCAGGTCCAGGAGTGTTTCCAGGGCGAGTGTCTTGGGCGAGGCTGGTGCTGCCATAGAAGGCATCTCAAGGTGCATGGAATGATGAGGGGGTGACTGTGCAGGATCTTTGGGAAGTGAGATGATGTGGAATAACCCTGGACCTTTGGTGTCTGTGTCAGTGGTTTGGATCTGGCCGGGATCAGTGATGATCAAAGCTCTTCTCAAAGAGAGGGAGGTGAAGTTGTCCAAATCCTGGAAGGGGCAGCAGCAACACCCAGAGCTGAAAGGACCTTAAAGCTTTGGGGTGATGGTTTTCCATCTTCTGTTCTGGTGGCCAGGTGGTGCTTTCCCTTCAACTGCTCCAAAGATGGCAGGAAGGGGAAAGGAGGGAGAAGACACTTGAGAATTGGCAGAGTCCTGCTCTGCACTCACAGTGGGTGTTGGTGCTCAGTGAGAAAAGCTGCTGGTGGGTGGGGGGAGGGAGGGAGGGAGGGAGGGGGAGTGTGTTTGCACCCTGTCTGTGCTGGCAGGAGTGGCATAGGGGGGCAGTGGGAGGGGTGTGGGTGGTTGTGCAAACACACCCAGGGGATGGGCAGAGGGGTTTGTTTTGTGCTGCTGGTCCTGCCAGAATCACACCCAGTGTGGGCACCGTGCTGGGGGCTGGGTTGGCCTCACTCCATGCTTTGGGTTCCCCCTTCCAATGCCCTTAGCTGGCCTTTGCCACGGGCACGGTGAACACCTGGCACCCACCTTGTCCTCCCACCCAGAGGTGGCCCAGCTGAAGGAAGATGGGTGAGGGCAGACTTGAGGCTTGACATCTGCTCTGGTTGCTGGTCATCCCACCCCTGACTGTGGCTGGAGGGACGGGCTGCAACCTCCAAACTGTTCAGGCTGGCACTTCTCATGTAGCAGAATTCCTGCATGTCCTTGAAAAAGCCCCAGCCCCCAGTTTGGGGTGACCCTCATCTGGCCCTGCCTTTCAGTGCATCTGAGCACACACCTGGGTGCTGGGCGCCCCATCAGGAGCAGCTGCACAACCCAAAATAGGTTTCCATGCCTCCATTTCTAACTGTGACTGTGCTGGAAGGCTGAAAACCAACAGTGCTTGCTCCTTCTTCACCCCATCCTTCTCCTGCTCTCCCTTTCCCCAGAGGTGCACAGAGTGCAGAGGCACCAGACAAACCCCATTTCTCCCCCAGTGTAATACTCAGCCTGTGGAATCCCAGCTCTCCCTGCTGAGGTTTGCAGAGCTCCTCTGGAGCTCAGTGAATCACAGCAAGGTTTGTGAACATCAGGAAGCAAAGTTGAAAGCATGAAATGGGTGATACTCAGGCAGAGAATTCTGTGCATGCCATTCCCAGATCAAAGTTTGTTGCTGTCAGAAATCAGCTCTGGTGTGACTTGGAGGCTGCAGAGCAAGAGAGAGTGAGGCTCTGACAGCTGAAGTCCCGAGGAGCTGCTGCAGAAATGCTGGCACAGGAGAAGGGAGATGTGACTGGGCACAGGAGAGGGGAGATGTGGCTGGGCACAGGAGAGGGGAGATGTGGCTGGGCACAGGAGAAGGGAGATGTGGCTGGGCACAGGAGAAGGGAGATGTGGCTGGGCACAGGAGAGGGGAGATGTGGCTGGGCACAGGAGAAGGGAGATGTGGCTGGGCACAGGAGAAGGGAGATGTGGCTGGGCACAGGAGAGGGGAGATGTGGCTGGGCACAGGAGAGGGGAGATGTGGCTGGGCACAGGCTGGAGCTGGCTGAGAGAGCTGCACCTCTGGTGTGGCAAAAGTCCTGAGGAGACAAAAGTTGACAGGGCAGGGAATGAGCAGAAGGAAATTAATGGAATGGCAGGACCCTCTGGAGAGGAGAGGAAGGAGCTGGGCACAAAACCAGCGTGCCCAGGGACAGACCCAGCGTGCCCAGGGACAGACCTAGCAAGCCCAGGGACAGACCCAGCGTGCCCAGGGACAACCAGTGTGTCCATGGACAGACCCAGCATGCCCAGGGACAGACCCAGTGTGCCTTCTCTCTGCTCTGTGGGCAAAGGGAGGGGGATGGATTTGCATTCTGTTTTGTGTAGGGAAGAGCAGCTTTCCAGATATTGCTGGTACATCCAGCAGCATGAGCTGCTCAGCAAACAGCCAAGATGGGGCTTCTCCCCAGGGCTGTGTCCTGGCCCCAGAGCTCAGGGAGCGTTGGGACAACCCTCAGGCACAGGGTGGGGTTGTTGGGGTGTCCTGTGCAGGGCCAGAAGTTGGACTCGATGATCCTTGTGGGTCCCTTCCAAGCCAGAATATTCCATGATTCTACATGTTCTGGAAGAGTCTTGAGGGGTGATTAGTTGGGGGAATAATTGGAGCTTTTTATAATTGCCAAGTTCAGTGGTGGCCTCCAGGTGCTCCATGGGAAGGTGGTGACTGAGCTGGGTAAATCTGAGGATGGAGTTGCTCTTTCATCACCAGCTTTGTGTTGGCCCTTGGATGGGGATGGAAATGGCCTTAAAGCTTTGGCATGAAATACCTTTGACGTGGCATATTTACCATCTTTTTAGTCTGGGACTTTGATGCCAGAATTGTGTTTACTTTGGAGAAATCCATTGTCAGACTAAGCTGTGTCTTCAGCAGGGGCTTTGCTGGGAGAGCTCTCCCAGGACAATGGCACCTGCAAACCCTTTTAAGTCGAGACAAGAGAGGTTTAGGAAGCTTTAGGCTTTCCTTGTAGATAAAATTCTTCCCATGCCACGTTCCACAGATGAACTGATCCCATTTTAGTAATCTGCTGGTGTTTACACAGGGCTCAACTGCTCACACACCACGTTGTGATTATTGGTGTCTTTTAAAAAGCCTGTGGGTAAATGTCTGGCTAGGCAGAAATTCTCCTTAGCTCATCATTCATCCCAGCCTGAACCTCTCAGGAATCTGTAATAGCTGCTTGGAAACAAGTGCCAAAACCTGGCACTGAGCATGTCCAACAACGCAGCTCCTGCATGGGCTGTGATGTGTCACCTTCTCCATGACCCCTTCCCTGGGACTGAGGATCACCTTGACTTTCTTCTCCCTCTCCTTCATCCTGCTGCCTCCAGCACTGCTGCTCTTCCCTCTGCAGCTCCAGCCTCTGCCAGGACCATCAGCAGGGCCTGATGGTGCTTTGGCTTCTGCACTGACCTTGTCAGATTTAGGGACAACGAGTGCAAACAGCTTTTCTTTCCCCTCCTTCTCTCTTTCCACATAATCACCCTCCTGCAAAGCAGACAAACACGTGGATAAAGGAGTTGAGGAGGTTTCATTTTTACAGAAAGCAATTACGGACATTAAAAGAGCTAAAGTAATAAAAATAATATTTAACATTCAAATGCCTTATCTATGTTACAAAGGTATTAACATGGGAAGAAATTTTTTTTTTTTTTCTCCCCCTAATCTCATTTGCTTTGCAAGTCAATCTGCAAAGGTTCATGGCAGCCCTCTGAGTTTTTTGGAGGCTGATGTGCAGTTTCAGAAGTCTGAGGTTGGCAGGTTTGTAAACCTCAGGACTCAGGGGATGGGGGGTGATGCTGCTGTTCTTTCTCTGGCGCTTGCAAGGGGGGAGGAAGGGGCAGCTGAGCTCAACAGGGGCTTGGGAAGGGAGAGGTTGTGTCTTTTGTAGAATAATACATGTATTGGTTTGCTGGCTCCTGGTTTGCCAGGTTTTAAAGCATTAAATGACCAGGAGTGGCAGTCGGGCTGTGGGCACTGGGCTGCAGGGCTGTGGTGTCTGTGTTGGCACAGCCCCTGCCACAGCAGGTCCCATGGGGAGCCTGTGAGTGGAGAGAAACATCCAGGTGAGGGAGGGGAGGACGAGCAGAGTCTCTGCAGCACAGGGTGGGTTAAACTTTGGAGTGTGTTTGAGCAGGGCTTGTGTGAAACCCACCCTTGGAGAGGGATGTGGAGCCCAGTCTGGACCCCACAGCGCCTGGTTTGGGATGGCCCAGCACGGGGCACCCCCACCCCCAGGGCAGGTGTGCTGGGTGGGCCAGGGGTGGCTCTGCTGCTTTCCCAGGCTCAGGGTCTGACCTTCTGCCTCCCTCTCCCTCCAGAAAGCTGACCTGGCTGTGGCTGGGCTGACCATCACGGCGGAGCGGGAGAAGGTGATTGATTTCTCCAAGCCCTTCATGACTCTGGGGATCAGCATTCTCTACCGAGTTCACATGGTAAGAGACTGACTTTGCAACCATTTATGGCCCTCCAGGATTTGCATGCAAGTGCCTGGTTAGAGCAGAAACATGAATGACTCGTAAAAATAGTTTGGTTTCTTATTTAAACGTGAATGTGCTCGACCTTTATTTGCAACAACAGAGAATCCCAGCATGGTTTGGGTTGGAAGGACCTTAAATATTATCCAGCTCCACCCCCTGCCCCAGGCAGGGACACCTTCCACTGGCCCAGGTGACTCCAAACCCCATCCAGCCTGGCTTTGGACACTTCAGGGATGGGACAAAACATTTTTCTGGAACAAAAGCAGCTGTTCAGCATCTCCCTCTGGTTGTCTCTGCACTGCATTCAGGGATCTGTAGCAGCTCCAGCAGCAGCATCAGTGGGGTGGGTTTCCACTGCCACCCAAAAAGCAGGTCAGGCATCACATTTAGCAGCACATGGATCTGTGGCTTGAGCAGAACAGCTGGGAATGCACCCAGGGGGGTTTGTGTGCAGGCATGTACATGCTGTTGTGTCGTGTCTTTGCTCAGGCAACACTTGTACTCTTAAATTCCCACAGATCCCCTTTTATTTGCTCCCTCCATTGCTTTATCTTCCTCCTGAAGCTCAGAGAGGGCAGATTTCCCCCTGTTGCTCCCATATGGGAGCCCCAGTTTCCCCAGTCACAGGAGGAAGGCTCTGGCAGGCAGGCCCTGTGCAACAGGATGGCTTGTTATTCCCCCTGTGCCTTTTGGAACGAGCTCTGCCCAGGGTTGGGTGTGATGCAAATCACAGTGCTTTGGTTTCTGTCAGCTCAACAGGAGCAGCCAAGAGGATCAAACCACTCAAGCTGCCTGTCCCAGCCCCCTCTCCATCCTGCTCAGGAGGCAGAGTTGGGTATGAACAGACACAAATTCACACATATATCTCTTGTGCTGAGTGGCTCCTGCCAAGAGCAAACAAGTAATTAAAATCTAGTTAAAATTCTGGTTCTTCTGGTGTGTGCAGAATTTAGGATTGATGACTTCACTGATCGAAAAAAAGGGTCTGACTCTTCAAGTTCCTGGAAATCCAACGTCCCCTCCTCCCCACAGTTGGTTTGTCACACCAGCAGCTCCCTGTGGATCATGGAGGGGTTTCTGCCAGTGTCTCCTGACTGGGATTGTAATGGAGCTTGGAGGTTGGGTACTGTGCCATACTGGGAAGGAGATCCTTCCCTGGGAGGGTGGGCAGGCCCTGGCACAGGTGCCCAGAGCAGCTGTGGCTGCCCCAGCCCTGGGAGTGTCCAAGGCCAGGCTGGGCAGCGCTTGGAAGGACAGGTCACCCCAAAGTGAGCCCCACTTGGCTGTGTTGAGGCAGTGAGGGATGTCAGGGCAGGGAGATCCCCATCAGGGAAGCTCAGAGTCCCCCCTTTCCTCTCCAATACTTGGCAACTCTTTGTCCAGCCCTTTCCTGCTTAGCTTGGGGAGAGTGTCTGAGATCTGTGTGGCAATTATCTTATCAAACTGGTAAATACTTGTCTAAGAAGAGTGTTAATTGCTGTGGTTTTCCTTTAAGGCTGTGGTTTGCAGAGCATCCCCCTCTGCTTCCATCCCCTCCCTTCCCCATCCCCATCCCCAAACCCACCTCTGCAGTGTCAAAAATTGCAGCTGACGTGTGTTAATCACAGCACAGATCAGATGTAGCCTAATAAATAACCACAAATGAGTTTCTCTCTTGCTGAGGGGTTGTTTCCACACCCTGGTCTCCTCCCAGTGGGATGACATTTTGTTTTGATTTCCATGTAACTCCAGTGGCAAGTGATTTCTCGCCCCTTTCTGCTCCCCACGCCACCTCAGAGCCTGAGCCTCTTCTCACACAGAACCAAAAATGGCAGCTTTGAGCAGGGCTGTCATTTTTCTCCATTTCCCTTGCTGTGATATAATCAAGTATGGATTTCTGACACGGGCACTCTAACAGGCTCTCTGAGCTCAGGCTGCTGAGAGAAAGGGCTTGTTTGGGTTCATTGGGTTCCCTTTCTCAGCTGGTGGGACCTGTGGGTGGCAGGGGGAGCATGAGCTGAGCCCTGGGCAGTCCCTGGGCTTGGCAGAGGTGCCCAGTGCCATTTCTGCACAGAGGGATCTGTCAGCTTGGTTTGTAGCATGCTTTGCTCCCAGACCTGCCTCTGAGGCAGGGAGGGAGGGATTAGACCTGACTCTGGCCTGTCAGCCCTGACAGTCCTTCCTGTGCCCCCCTCAAGATGAGGAAATGTAGATTTTGTGAGTACCCTGGAATAGCTGAGTTTAGGCCAAGTGAACTGAGGCTTGAAGTGTTTCTACTTGGTTGCTGCACAGGACACAAAATGGGAAGGATGGAAGGAAAAGCTCCTTCACTGCAGCCAGAGGAGGTTTGAGAGCTGAGGCAGAGGGGCTGAGAGGGGCTGAGAGGGGCTGAGCACCCTCCTGGTCAGCATCCTGCACCCCTGGAGCAGGGCTGGGAGCAGCTCTGGCCCCAGCTGTGCCTGGGACATGGAGCCCAGGGGTTGGCTGTGAACCATCTGGTGACTCCAAGGGAGGCTCAACAGCAGCCCAGGTTTGGTTCTTGGCTCCAGAAAAAGCACCTTGGAGAAGGAGGGTCTGGAGCAGGGTCTGGGTCAGAGATGGTCATCCCAAAACACTCACACTGCTTTGGTGGCACCAAACCCACTCCAGTTACACCAAGCACAAACCAACGTTTCTGCCTGTCCAGGAAGGGTGTTCTTCCTTTCCCTCTGACTTCCTGAGGCAGCAGAGAGTTCTCCTGCCTGCCTTTCTGAAGGATAAACATCTGTGAGATGGTTCCTTGGCCACCAGCATGTTCCCAGAGAGCTGGTTCTCACTGGCTGAAAATGAAGACCCAAGAACGACTCAGGAGGGTAAAAGAATCTCTCCCACTTCCATCTGAGGGTTTGCAGGAGACCTTCATCAATTATTGGACATTTTGAACGTATCTATTCCAGGAAAAATAGCTCTTCCAATTAACTAAGCTGTACTGGGACCAGCCAAAAATATCTGACAGGCTCCAGATCCTGTCATTGCCATCTTCAAAACAGACAGATAAGAGAGAGTTTGTGCCCTCCGTGGGAACAGAATATCTTTATTCTTACCCACAACTGTGAATGAAAGGAATCTGTGGCAGCAGCCTGCAAATGGCTGTAGCTGAAGAGAACCAGAACTACTACACTGTACAGTCACAGGAGAGATTCATTGCCAAGCTGGAGAGTTAAAGCTTCCAACGCAATTTCCTTAATGAGAGTAATTTATTGACAAACTGCCCCAGAAATATAAAGAAGACATCAAGGCCTTAATTGCAGACAGGAACTTTGTTACAGGAGCATCTCACGAGGGAGCCTGAGCCAAGGCACTGCCAGTGCCTGTGAGTTTGCTGCCAGTTCTGGGATGCCAGGGAGGATTAAGCTGCCTGGAATGATATTCTCCAGCTTGCTCAGCGAGGGCAGCTGGTGCCCTTCACAGCTGCAGCTTCCCTTTGCCTCCTTTCAGTGCTGAGTGGGGAAAAGCCTGTAGAAATACAGAGGGACCTGAGCCAGTGTGGGTGCAGAAGGAACCAGGGCCTGTGGGGCATCCAGGGCAGCGCTGCAGGCACTGAAGGGAAGAGCTTTGGCTTCCTGGTGGCACTGGGAGATCCACAATCCTCTGGATGGGATCCAGGAGAGGGGCAGAGGGAACACACCTTGGAGCCTGCAGAGCTGTGGGATGGTCTCACCCATCTGGAGAGAGGAGCAAAGGGTGTTCCTGGCCATGGGGGTGTTCCCAGCAGTGGCTCTGGCTCTGAGAGCCCTTGGCTTGGGTGCAGATGCTGCTGGAAAAGCAGGACACAGCAGCAAAATGTACCAAAACGCAGGGAAAGGGCAGAAATGTGGTATCTTCCACTGGTTTTACTTCACCTGCTTGTACCAAGCACACTCAACCAACCAGGTACAGAAGAGAGACCTTGTTTTAAAGGGAAACTCTGGAATTATGCCCAGGAGAACCTGGATCTTTGCTTGGGAATTGACTTAAAATTAATCTGGGAAAGCTGGATGGTCTGAACCACTGATTCTTAACTCATCTATTTGTTGAAAGATTCTCTAAAAATGTAATCCCAAATAGTTTGGGTTGGAAGGGACTTAAACCTTCCAATCCCCACTATGGGCAGGGACGTTGTGGATCCCAAACTCAAACTCATCTTGTCCTTAAGGATTCAGGGGTAGGATGTGGTGGTGTGGAGGGTCTTGGCTTCATGCAGGGCAGGGTTTGCTGTGGAAGGTTCCCGAGATGTTCCAGTCCCAGCTGGTGTCTGGAGCTGAGGATCTCACACTGCTGCGTATTTTTAGTAGAGGGAGATTTTTGTGCAACAACTGTTGCCTTTTCTGGCAACAACGTGGAGCCTCCAGAAGAGCTACCAAGACCTTGTGAAATTCCAGTTTTGCATAAGGAATAGGAATAGTTCAGTAGTAAAACTTGGGGTTTGTTGGAAATGGAATTAAAAGTGCTGGTTGGAGTCTGGAGAAGGAAAAAAAATATTCACCACCTTGGATGAAACACAGCTCTAAAATTTCAGGACTCTGGGTTTGCTTGGGTGTTAATTATTGCCATCTGTGATTAGTGTATGTGATACCACAGATGGGCAGGTAAGGCAGAGGATTAGGGGGAAATGAGGCCTCCGTGTTAAAGATGATCTTTTTGTGTAGAGTGAGCAACCCAGAGCAGAGCAGGGCTGGGAAGCAGCTGCTGGAGCTGCTCTGAGCAAACACAGACATTTCAGCTCACAACAGAGAAGTGCCAGTTAGAAACACACTGACAGCCTGGCCAAGATGTGATAAAAGGCTGTTCCACTCTGGCTTTACAGCAAAAGCCTTCACAGAGCCCTGACTTGGGGGAAGCTTCCTGGTTACAGGTGCTTGGGGAGCTGGTTGAGTGATGCCAGGCCTGACTCTGTGGTTTGGGGCAGAAGGTACAGACTCCTGTGAGCCAAGGGATCAGCACCATCGTCCCCTTGGCCCTCCCAGGGGTTGGGTGTGCTCAGCACTGTCAGCTCTTTGCACCCAGGCAGGGTGTTCAGAGCAGCTGCATCCACAGAGCTGGTGGTGGCAGGACAGACACATTCCCCCAAATGGGAGATGTGCAGCTTTTGAGAAACCCTTGCTAGAAATTAACCCTCCCTTTGCACAAATTTTGCTGCCATTTGACAGGATTTCAGTGTCCTTGTTAAAATTTAAAGCACTTTGAGAGAAGCCCAACCTGCTTTTTCCAGCAGTGAAGCCTTATTTTTTTCAGGGAAAGGTGGTTTGCTGAGAAAAAAACAGGAAATTCTGACGCATCCTGGAGATAAAAATATCTCATTCCCCGAGATAAAAGTAATAATTTTATTGGGTTTTTGTAAAGAAGTAACATTTCAAGGCTGAAGAGAGAAAAACAGAAGTACTGGAAACGTATCTTTTTTTCTTTTTCTGCACAAAGATAATTTGCCACCCCCCTCTGAGCTCAGGTGGGCCCTGCCGGGGGAGCCCCTCCTGCCCAGGGAGCATGGAGAGCATCCTGCTGGGGTGGCAGGGCTGGAGGGACCCCCTCAGAGCTCAGGCTGCTGCTTATCCTCCCATGGGCAGGGCAGAGCACTGGAAATGTCTCAGTTTTAATCTCAAATCACCTGGGTTTGCCTGGAGACCAAACGGTGGGTGAGTGGGGAGAAGAACAGCCCCAGGAGATGAATCCCAGCAGGGAAATGCTGCAGGACTCGCTCACAGAGTCACAGAACATGCTGAGTTGGAAGGGCCCCCAAGGACCATCGAGTCCAACTCCTAACCCTGCCCAGGGCACCCCCAGAGGGGTCACACCGTGTGCCAGGCAGAGTTGGCCAAACACTCCTTGAACTGTGCCAGGCTGGGGCCGTGCCCACTGCCCTGGGGAGCCTGTTGGGCTTCCTTGTGGTGCTGCCTCCTGTTTCTCCTGCAGGGCTTTGCCAAAGTTCTGTTTAGCCCCTTCTCCCATTTATTCCCCTTCTCCCATTTATTCCCCTTCTCCTGTTTATTCCTTCTCCCTTTTATCCTCCTTCTGTTTATTCCCCTTCTCCCCCGTGTCCATCCACCTTCTCCTGTTTATCCCCCTTCTCCCTTTTATCCTCCTTCTCCCTTTAAACCTCCTTCTCCCATTTATTCCCCTTCTCCCATGTATACCCCTTCTCCTGTTTATTCCTTCTCCCTTTAAACATCTTTTTCCCATTTATCCCCCATCTCCCTTTTATCCTCCTTCTCCCGTTTATCCCCCTGGTCTCGTTATCCCCGTGCCCTCCGTGCCCCTCTCGCCCCGTCCCCCAGCAGGGCAGGTGTGTTCGCTGCCATTCCAGCCCTGCCTCTCGCACCTGAGGCAGCAGCACCCCCTGCCACCCGTCTGTGTCCCCGCAGGGTCGCAAGCCGGGCTACTTCTCCTTCCTGGACCCCTTCTCTCCGGGCGTGTGGCTCTTCATGCTGCTTGCCTACCTGGCCGTCAGCTGCGTCCTCTTCCTCGTGGCTCGGTAATGTCGCGGTGCCCTCTAGCGTCCCTGTGCCACCCGGAGGGGTGCCCGGGGACACGGGGACAGCCATTGCCCCCCGGGCACCGCCGGGCACCGGGCGGGATGGGCACAGCCCCTGCCAGCTGGGGACTGAGTGCTGTCACCGAGTCCCCACGCCCTGGTGCGTGTGGAAGTCTGGCATGGGCACTGGTGTGCCTGGCAGGAGTGCCATCCCCTGGTTGGGGTGTGCTCGGTGCCCAAATCTGCGTGGGAAGGGTGTGGGGGGCGTTGGGAGTGGTGTTGGTGCTCCACAGACACTCCCCGTGGGTGCTTTAAGGGTCGGGGGCGTTGGG
>JAWWEV010000069.1:4091377-4108654 GCA_035583235.1 Hafferia zeledoni | reverse complement strand
TGGAGCTCCACAGACACTCCCCGTGGGGGCTTTAAGGGTGGGGGAGGTTTGGGAGTGGTGTTGGAGCTCCACAGACACTCCCTGTGGGTGCTTTAAGGGTGGGGGGCGTTGGGGGTGGTGTTGGAGCTCCACAAACACTCCCCGTGGGTGTTTCTGCCCCTTGTCCCGGGCAGGGAGGGTGAAGGTTGGCAGGAACCACCCAGAGATGTTAATACCCAAATTCCAGGGGTGATGGTTGGTGCCCCTGGCCCTGAGCAACCCAGTGAGTGTGGAGGCAAAGTTCATTCCTCTCTTTCCCCAGCCTCTTGGCTGACATGCAGAGCCTCCCTTGGCAGCTCTCAGTTCCAGTCCCTCATGACTAATTTAAATCAGTGTTAAAATACATCTCTGAGTGCTTTCCTGCAGTGCCCCCCATGGACACCCAAGGTCTGTGCCCCACTGCTGTTCCCCTGACCCCCCAACAAGCTGCTGATTGTTGGTGCCATGGAGGGGCTCTCACAGGCAGAGCTGAGCTGTGTCCTGGCAGTGTGTCCCAAAGATGTGCTCGGGGCTTATGGCCCTTTGGGGACACTGAATACCCAATTCTCATTCCACAAATTGGAACTGTGCTGTCACCTGGTCCCTCAGCATGGCTAAGGTTGTCATCCTGACAGAGCTTTAATGGGTTCTTCGAATGCTTTTACAGCCTCAGAAAGGCAGGTCTGGAGAAACCACTGAATAATGCAGCCTGATGCTCTCTGCAGACCGAGAGCTGGTGCCTCTTTAGCCCCTTCTTCATGTTTTAAACATGATCCTCCAAAAAGGTGCCTTTCTCCAGCTCCCCACTGGAGGTGAAGGCTTGGCTGCTGCTCTGCCATGCTCAGCTCTGAGGAGCTTTTGACCCTGTGAATGGCAGAGGCTCTCCCAGAGCAGTGGGGTTTGCTGCCAGTGCTTGATCCACCGTGGAAAGCCTGCAGGAAATAACCTCCTCCTCCTCCTCCCTGGCATCACAGTGAGGCAGGAGATGCAGGAGCAAAAATAACCCCCTCATCTTGGTTTGATGCTGTGTGAGCTGGCAGAGCCCTGCAGCTCTTTTGGCAGCAGCCCCAAAATGACCCTCCCAGGCCTCAGCTTTGTTAACCATGGTAATATAATGAACTGCAGCATAGAAATTAGAAGACTTTCTTAGTAACCAGGGAAATGAGGGTTGGAAACAGCAGGAAAAAAAAAAAGAGTGAGCTAGGCTGCAGTGACTTCAGTGACAGGCTGGAGCTATTGCACATTCCCACCTCTGTCCTGCCCCTGAAACACCAGCACTTGGCTTCCAACGAGACCTTGGCAGGGCAATCAGCCCTTCTCAGGGCACCCATCTGCACCACTGCAGTTGTTGTTCTGGATGGTGTAATGCAGTCAGGCCTCACACACTTCACTTTTGGACTTCCCATCAGTGCTCGTGCTCCAGCAGGGAGCTCAGCCAAAGATGTTTGAGTTCAGTTTCCCATCAAGCCCCTGCACATGTGGAATCGTTGCTGCAGTGTGAATTTGCTCACAGGGCTGCGGAGTTGCCTCCCCACAGCCCAATTTTCAGCAGAGCCTCTGCTGCAGTTTTTGCCAATGTCTACAAGAAAGTCTCTGCCTTCTGAGTCTTGGAGCAAACATTTCACACAGCTCTGAGCCCTGGGCATCAACTTGACAGCAAAGTTCTTCCTCCTCAGAAAGCTCTGCCTCCAGGAGAGTTAGAACTTCACAGCTTCTCTTATTTTTCTCTTTGCTGTTTCTTTCCCAAGTGTCCCATTTCCCAGTGAGTTCCCTGAGTTCCGTGTCCTGTCCTTGCAGGCTGACGCCGTACGAGTGGTACAGCCCCCACCCCTGCTCCCAGGGCCGCTGCAACCTCCTGGTGAACCAGTACTCGCTGGGCAACAGCCTGTGGTTCCCCGTGGGGGGGTTCATGCAGCAGGGCTCCACCATCGCCCCCCAGGCGCTGTCCACGCGCTGCGTCAGCGGGGTCTGGTAAGGAGGGACCCCCTCTGCACAGGGCGCTGGGCACAAGGGGTGGAGGAGGAGTTTCTGCATGGAAGGGGTTGTTGAACACTGGGAAGGGCTCCCCAGGGAGGTGGTGGAGTCCCTGTTCCTGCTGGAGGTGCTCAAGGAATGGCTGGATGTGGCACTCAGTGCTCTGGGCTGGTTGGTCAAAGGTTGGACTTGATGGTCTTGGAGGTCTTTTCCAACGTGAATGATCCTGTGATTCTGAGAGGTGGAGGGTGGGGATGGAGAGCAGGTTCAGTCCCCAGGGAAACCTCCTGTCATCACCTCCTCTTCCCCTCTCCCTAGGTGGGCATTCACCTTGATCATCATCTCCTCCTACACGGCCAACCTGGCCGCCTTCCTGACCGTGCAGCGCATGGACGTGCCCATCGAGTCCGTGGATGACCTGGCTGACCAGACCACCATCGAGTACGGCACCATCCACGGCGGCTCCAGCATGACCTTCTTCCAAGTAAACCCCATTCTTTGGCCAGCTGGGGTAATGCAGAGGGCACCCTGTAGTCAGGTTTGGGTGTCACTCCAGCCTGTCCGTCCTGTTTCATTCCCGTTTCTGGCATGGACAGGATTTCTGGAGAGATCCCTCCCTGCCTGGTTGCACAGGGCTGGGCTAGACCCACAGTGGGTGAAGGTGGGATGGGTGGTGGGAGAGGCATGGGGAAGGACAGGGAAGGAAATTTGACAAGGAGCTCAGGTTTTCCTGTCTCCCTGTGTTTTTGATGTGATCTTACCTTTTACCTGAGAGCTTTTCAGCAACGAAACTTCAGCCAAGCCCAGCCAGGCCCACAGATGTCCCAGTACTGGAATCTCTGTGTGGTCAGTGGCACTGAAAATAAATAAATGAAGTGTATGCAAACTTATGTGGGCCATTTAGCCCAATTTAATTTTATCCTCCCAGCTCTATTCAGAAGGGAAATAAATGAGTGAATCTTTTCTGCAGTGCTCGGAATGCACAAAGAACTGCTTGAGGATAATTTATTTATTACTTTTTGAAATTGTGGAAGGCAAGAAAGCTTTTCTCACTCCTCTCCCCACCCTGAGTCTGAAGTGGATTTGGAAGCCTGAGAAATCTCTGGGCTTTTCAGCCCAACTTTATGCTCTCCAGGGGTTTGGCAAGAAGCTACTTCTAAGGCAAACATTGCATCTGCAATGAGCTGAGCAGAGCCCAAGTGACCTGAGGTGGTTGTGTACGAGACACTCACTTAAGGGAGGCTTTCAGGCTTAAACCCCTGCCTGGCTCTGCACTGCCTGGTGGGGACTGGAGGCCCTGGGATCAGAGAGGAGATTAGGAAGAGATGTTTCAGTGCCATTTGCAATGCTTGAGGCTGTGTTTGGATCCATTTTCCCCTGGTGTGAGGATGGTGGGTGAAAGCAGTGCTGGATTACACAGACTGCCTCCTCCACCCCTCCCTCCCTGGGTGCATGAAGTGTGTCCACTGCTGGAGCATCTTGACTTGTAACCTGTCCTGGCAGCGTTTCCCTGTCTAAAGCACACAGGGGTAAGGTTTGAAAGTGCCATGAATTGGGCACAAACACACCCCCTGCTCGTCTGTCTCTTGCCCAGAGGGCAAAGCTGGACAGATGAGGACAGGAACTAGGTCAGCAGCAGATTCCCTAAAGCTCTCCAGCATTGCTTACCAGTCCCAGAAAATGAGCCCCTGACAGTGTGAAATTCCTAATGTGGACTAGAGCATGTTTATATTCAGTCTTTGTGCAGGCAGGTTTCACTCTTTGCTCAGTGCAGGCAGCAGAGATTAACCACAGTCAGCTTTCTCTTCATCAGAGGGGCTGGTTGAGCTTTAGTTTATTGTCATCAATGAAAAGACTCCAGTTCTCTTCAGCAGAATCTGGACTCAGGGGGCAACAAACTTCAGAGAGCTTTGTCAATGCTCTCAGCCTTCAGTGGCCTCTGTGGGGTGCTGGTGTCTGGCTCTGACACTGGAGAACTGTTAGGACAAGGTTCCAGTGACAGTCAACAGGGTGTGAGCTCTACAAGGAGCATTCAGAGGTTTCAATCAGCCTATTTCTCCTGGATTTTTTGGTCTGTCACAGAAACTATGAATTTTTCTAGAATTTAATTCATGCAAAGAGCTTTGCCAGACCTACTGGAATTAGGTATGCACTTATTGCCAACAAAGTCTCAAATCCACCAAGATATTTGGGCCTCCAAACCTCATTGATGTAAATGGTGAGGCATCTAAACCCTTCCTGAACTGGGCACCAGATGTGCTTTGACTCCTCTCCCCGTCACGGCCTTTTGGTGGTGGGTGTTCAATTCGAGGTTTAGCTTTGGGTGAGGCTCCCTCCCTCCAGCTGTGCCTGGTCCCTCCCCTGCAGAACTCTCGCTACCAGACCTACCAGAGGATGTGGAACTACATGTACTCGAAGCAGCCGAGCGTGTTTGTGAAGAGCACGGAGGAGGGCATCGCGCGCGTGCTCAACTCCAACTACGCCTTCCTGCTGGAGTCCACCATGAACGAGTATTACCGGCAGCGCAATTGCAACCTCACGCAGGTCGGGGGCCTCCTGGACACCAAGGGCTACGGGATTGGCATGCCCGTCGGTAGGCAGTGACAACGACCCCAGTCCTTCGCCACGCTGAGCCGGCTCTGCCTCGCGGCTCACGGCTCTGCCCGGGGGGGCTGCTTTGTGTCCCGGGGGGGAAACCCAGGGGGTTCGATTGCCCAAGGGGCACCCTCAGACCCTGCTGTGGTCAGAGCCGTGTGAGACGTGACTGCGGCTCTTGAAATGGTTCATGTGAAAGATTTCTCGAAATTGCTGTTTATTTTCTGCATAAATGCTCTTTGCTGGTTGTCCCCTTCTCGAACCAGAGTTTGGGCATCGTTTTGGGCTCCTTGTTCTAATCCAAGCAGTGCTGTGATAATGCTCTTGCAACTCATGTAGTTTTTAGCACAAGTTTCTTAAGAGCTGATGGTTCTTAAAACTCCAGGACAGAGAATTGGGCAATTCAGTGCCTATCTGAGGTAATAATCAGGTTTAACAAATGCAGGGGGTTTGTGTTTCAAATGTGAGAGCTGGCAAGGGAACATCATCTCTCAGGGCAGCATGGAAAAAGGATGTAGTACTTGTTATTCCAAGGGATCCGCTGCTCTGTCCTCCAGTCCTGACCTTTAAGCACTGGCACTCAGCAAGACAAAGTTAAGGTGAATTACATAAGGCCCATCACACAAACAGTCACTCTAGTTTAGGTAACATGGGTAAGCTTGTAAAGTCACAGTAACCTAATTGTGAGTACAAACCCACACTCTCAGGGCTAAATCTGTTCTGACATTGTCTTGTTAAACAGTGAAACTGTAGCAGATAAGAAGAGCAGAAAGCTGCTCTCTGGGACAATAGTGCAGAGAACTGGAGTCTTTCCCACGGCCCTTCCTTGGGAGCTCTGGGACCAGCAGACTCCAGGACTGCAGTAGAGCTCAGTCCCAGGCACAGAAGGGAGCTGCTCTACCATGAACATTTAGGCTTGTGTGTAGGTTGAACTTGCTGCTGTTGCAGTGCACCAGGAGCTGGACTCTGGTGATCCTTGGGGTCCCTTCCAACTCAGGATGTTCTGTTCTGTGACCAGTTGGAGGGAAGGAGTGTAGGAGCAAGGTTGGAGTTGTTGTGGAATGACAAGAGAGAGACCCCAGTGGTCAGTGCCATATTGAACTGCCCATTCAGGTCCTGCAGCCAAAGCTCCCCTTGTAATGGACCTCCTCAGGTGGCCTGGGTGAGCCTTGGTGGGCAGCAGAATCACCTCCTCCAAGGGGCATTAGGCAGGTGACAGTCCCAGCAGGGAGGCTGCAGGTTCTCAGGGCCCACACAGACTGGTGCCCCCTCCAGACCATTCTAAGCTGGGCTGTTGTAGCTGGGCACACTGAGGGGTGAGTGGGGAGGATGAGTGGGGAGGAAGGCTGGCCCAGGGGCTGCCCTACCACATCCCTCTGGGTGTTGCAGGCTCCGTGTTCCGCGATGAGTTCGACCTGGCCATCCTCCAGCTGCAGGAGAACAACCGCCTGGAGATCCTCAAGCGCAAGTGGTGGGAAGGAGGGAAGTGCCCCAAAGAGGAGGACCACAGAGCCAAAGGTGAGCCACACCCCTGGCCAGCGGTGCAGGGACAAACCTCCATCTGCACACGAGTGTTTCTGCCTGAGAAATCCTTTTTCCCCTTCCTCTGACCCGGGTTTCCTTCCTGCCCAGCTCAAGGAGAAAGCCAAACAGCTCTGCTGTGCCTCACGCTGTGTGTTTTTGCCTGGGGCAGAGATAGCAGGAACAACCAAATGACAAATATTGGAGGCATATGGAGGGTAAATTAGCTTCTAATGAATGCCTGGGAAAATGGATGGCTAAAGGGATCAGCCCAAAATCCTGAGTTCCTTGAAGGGAGATGGATCTCCACCACAGTCCTGCTGGTTAATGGCTCCGAGTGAAAGCGTCTTTTAAACAGCCAAGGGAAGGGACACAAGGACTTTATTAGTACATCTGTAAACTGAGGAGCAAATTCTTTTGGGTAATGCCATGCAAATTGCCATAAAAGCTACCACATTAGGCTGATGTCCCAGCGTGAGAGCAGTTGCCAGCTTAACACAGTTGCTGCATTTTTTAGTTCTGGCAGTTACCCTTTTCTCAGCAAGGGTTTTCTGGGCAGCCAGCAGGTCCCCCAGTTAAAAGGACAGTCCTCTGACCTTTCTGAGGGCAGGGATGGAAAGCCAAAGTGGGGCTGTGGTAGGTATTTTGGTTTCACTGCCCTTGTAGCAGCTGTAGGGGGGTCTGTGCGGTTCGTGGCTGGGACCCCAGGGGGCTGTGGGTTGCTGCTCATTTTGGGGCAGTGCTGCACTGCAAGCAACCCCAGCTGTTAATCTCGAGGCTGAAGGTGTTGGCCCAGTGTAAGACATCAGGTTATTGCTATTAAAGAAGTTACTTTGAAGGCAAGCAGGCACATGGGAGACTTTTCCTCCACGGACTGTGCAAAAATTTGCTCTGAAGTGGAATCTGGGCTGTGGGCTGTTTTGAGATGGCTTTGGAAGGGGGCAGCTGGAAAGCTGGGCTGTTTCTGGCACTACCTCGTGTGTTCTGGGACCCTGGACAAGTTTTTCTCCTGGTTTGCTCCCTCTGTGATGGCTCATTTGCTCAGCCTGTGAAATGAGGAAGGCTGTAGCCTGCTGGGGTGTGTGTATGGAGGGAGGAGATACCTGAGAGCCTGGGAATGGGGGCCTCAGGTAGCAGTCAGACAGAACAACAGCAGCATGTAGAGAGAGGTACTGGCCCTAAATTCAGATCTGAGAGCTGTTGGGGGAGGGGATGGTCTTTATCTTAGGTCTGAATTGTGATTATGGGCTGTGTTTTCTGCCTTGCAATTTGCTGCAGAAGCATCTCTGCAAAGGGCTGATTTACAGAGTCACTGGACTGCTCCAGGGGTGGTACCAAAAAATGAAGGAGGAGGAGAGAGAAATGTGACCTCTTAAGTTTTAGAACAAAGCAGGTCAGCAATTTACAAGGATTTTGGTGAGATTTTATGTTGAAAAGCCACGCAGAGATTAAGTCAATAAATCATTGATTCTTCACTTTGATTTAATGCTACAGAAGGAAGAGGAAGATTTTTATAGATGTTTTAGTTGAGTAATGGCCTCAGTCAACCCAGTGCAAAGCAGCACATGCTTTTTAGTAATCAATCCAATCAGGGGCCCAAACCCAACAAGCACAGGAGGGAAGAGCCAAATCCTGGAGAGCAAACGCTGAGGGCAGCACTGCCCCCCAGCTCATCCCACAGTCCAGCTCTGCAGGGCCACAGGTGCAGTCTGGGGGCCAAGGGCTGGGCTGGAAAGTGAGAGGTGACAGCCTCAACACGTGGGAAGCTCAGGCTGGGTTCTTGAGGGGTGGGTTTCCCTCCGGCTCATGAACTTGCTGGGTTGCAGCTGGGTGGTTGTGGTAGTTGTAAGCAAGTTGTCCAAGGGAGGGGAGATGAGTCACTGCAGGGAATGGGCTGTTTCCTCCTAGAGAGCACCCAACCCATAACGAGGTACCCCTGGGTGGCAGGGACCCCATTCTGTCACCCTAAAGTGTGGAACAGTGGTGGGTCCTGGTCTTGTTTGGAACCTCTCCTTGCTGCTGCAATAGAAGCAGCTGCAATCATCTCCCCCCAGCACTTTAATGCAATCAAAGGAGCTTTTCTTGGTGCCAGCTTCCTTGAAAACCCTTTCCTGTCTTCTTCATCTCTGCTTCTAAATCAACCCTGCTCATCTTCCTTTGAGAAGTTCAGAGCAACTGGAGCTGGGTGAATAATTTGCAGGGATTAATGTGCCCGATTGATCTCGCATTTTTCCCTCTTGTTTTCAGTTTGTCCACAAATTGCTTTGTGCTTCCCTTCAATGTACTTGCTGTTTATCTGCAAAATCATCATTTCTGAGAAGGGATCTTCGATCCTGCAGCTATTGCAAGTCATTCACTTTGCTATCTGAGTCATGAGGGGAGCTATTAATAGGCCAGTGCTGGCTCTGTGGTTTTGGTCCCTGGCTGGGGATCTGCAATGCCAACAAAACAGCAAAACTTGGGATTTCTGGACAGTGATACTTGTGATTTGTGTCATCTCTGCCTCTCCACATTGTCCCTTCTGCTTTGTTTTAGGCCTGGGAATGGAGAATATTGGGGGAATCTTCGTGGTGCTCATCTGTGGCTTAATCGTAGCAATTTTTATGGCAATGCTGGAATTCTTGTGGAGCCTCCGACACTCTGAACAGTCAGAGGTAGGGCCTGAAAATGTCCTGAGGGGATGGGTGTGTTTATTGCTGTCTGTGGGGTGCTCAGTGGGTGCTCTGAAGCAAGTCATGCTCCCAGGCTGAGGGGAATGACCAGCCTTGATACCTCAAACACAAGAGCAGGTTTGGTCCTTTGGGCAGAGTCCAGAATCCACGAGCTTCTCGTGCACTCCTGCCAAGAGAGAGGCTGCAGGGAGGCTCCAAGGGCTCCTGGAGGGTTCAAGGATGGGTGTAACATCCAGGTACCTTTCCTGGAGATGCAATCACCTGAGAGGTTCTACTTGCACTGGGTTGGGTCTCGTGGTGTTGTGGGGATCCAGAACACGGGAGGGGCTCTGATGAGAGGCCAAAGCTGTCGGGTTAAATCAAGTCCAGGGACTGATGCTGAAAGCCAATGGCACTAAGGCTGTAACAATTTGCCATCAGAATCATGTTACAGAGTCAGAGATTGGTTTGGGTTGGAAGGGACCTTAAAGATCATCCAGTTCCACCCCCTGCCATGGGCAGGGACACCCTCCACTAGACCAGGTTGCTCAGGATCCCATCCACCCTGGCCTTGAAGACTTCCAGGGATGGGGCAGCCAGGATTCCGTGGGCACCCTGTGCCTCCATCACTGCTGAGCCCAGAGCAGGCACAGCCCTCTGGGTCTCTCAGCTTACTCAGGTGAGCAGCAGGTCTGGCGTGTCCCTTCCAGGTGTCGGTGTGCCAAGAGATGGTGACGGAGCTGCGCAACATCATCCTGTGCCAGGACAGTTTCCACCCCCGGCGGAGGCGCGGGGGGATCGTGCGGACGCGCCCCGTGATCCCCGAGGAGCGCCGAGCCCGCAGCACGACCACGCTCAGCAACGGCAAGCTGTGCAGCGGGGGCGAGCCAGACCCCCTGGCACAAAGACTGGCACAGGAGGCCGCCCTGGTCGCCCGAGGGTGCACCCACATCCGCGTGTGCCCCGAGTGCCGGCGCTTCCAGGGGCTGCGGGCACGGCCGGCCGCGGGATCGCCCGCGCGCAGCGAGGAGAGTCTGCAGTGGGACAAGAACACCAACAGCAGCGAGCCCGAGTAGCGCTGGCACTGCGGGCACGGGGGGGGCAGAGGGTCCTGTTCCATTTTACAGAACACGGCCTTGTCCAGTGTCAGCTCGGTTTTAAATGGACAGCAGGTCCCCAGCTGCTCCAGCCAGGCAGACCTTTGGGCTGGGCGCCCGCCTGGCCACCTGGACACCCTTGGCTTCGGTGTCCGAGGGGGCACGAGGCTCGCTGGAGCCTGGTGGGGCAGCAGGGAGGTCCTCGGTGGGCTCCAGTGGCTGTGTCCGGGCCGCTGAGGGAGCAGGAGGGATGTGGTGGGAACTGGTGTAGCAGGGATTGCCCACCCAGGGGCCAGGGCGTTGTTGGGACTTCTCCAGCCCGAGCCAGCAGGAAGGAAGGACACTGGCGCTGTCTCTCCATCAATCAGACTTTCCAGGGGGTGTTCTCAAAGGGTGGGGGGAGGGACTTTTTATTTGACATGGATAAGGGATGGGAAAGGAGGAGTCACTGTTTCGTTTTGGTTTAATTTGGGTCTCCAAGGCACCAGGTTTCAGATGCTGAGCTCTTCTTCCTTTTCAGAGTGGGGCAGATGGACTGACAGAGGAAGGGCAGGATGGGATGGGATGGGACACGCTCCCTGGGAGAAGCAGCATTTGCTGAAAGTCCATCTGAGGAGTTGTTAAAATGACATATATATACGAATATATCTATACATAGATATAAAAATATTAAAATGCCAAAAAACCACAACCAACAAACACAGTGAACTCAAAGAGGCCTTGAAACGCCTGGAATTTCAGGGGTTCTGTGTCTTTTGTTCCGTTTTGGGGTTATCTTTTGCTTTTTCTTTCCATTCTGTTTTTGGAATGAGGGTGGGGGAGCCTTTGGAGGAAGGAGAGGTGGGAGCAGGCGAGAGGGGAGCCCGGGGGGGGCTGCCCTTTCCCCCCAGTGGAGGGAGGTGGTGTTGGTACCCCCAGAGTGGGCACAGCCCGTGCCCTGCACACTCCTGAAGTGACTCTGAGCTCTGTCCCAGCTCCCACGAGCCACAGAGCCCCCTCAGCTCCGAGGGGGGCTGACAGCCCATGCAGCAGCCACAGCACTGGAGAGAACCACTCACCCAGGAGCTCATGTAAGGAAAATATTGACTTCCCTAAAACAGCAGCAGCAGCAGCAGCTCCAGCGCACCCTCTGCTTGGTACAGACGTGGGGGGTTACACTGATGAATTTAATTTTCTGATTGAAAAACAAATTCTATGCAATTTCTGATTGTAAAAGGAAAGAGATGACAATGGAGAGGGGCAGGGGAGATAAAGCCTTGAGTGAAGGTACATCCTGTTCTTGAATTGTTTTCTTTTCTTTTTGTCTTGAATGTACTGAAATAAAAGATGTCCTTGTATAATCATGCTTTTTTTTTCCCTTTTCTTTTTCCTTCCCTGTCCACAGTCAGAAAAGTTGAGACAGTTTGAGGCCCATCTGCTGAGGGAGAACCCCAACAACTGAAAGGACAGAGGTGCTTTGGCTGTTGCAGGGCTCTGCTGCCTGAGTGTCCACATCCTGTCACCTGTAGCTGAGTGGAAAAAGCAGAAAGAAAGCAAAGGTCAATGAAAGAAAGCCCAAAGGTGTGGGGATAAGGGGAGAAACCCCATAACTACGAGCAGTGAGGCTGCCCAGGGTGGGCAGGTTTCCATGGAACGTGGACCGTGGCAGTTCCATCCTCCCCTGGTTGGGGGCTGAGGGTCAGGTACAGCTGGGCAAACCCAGGAGCCTCTTTCCAGGAGTTCCTGAGGAGGAAGTGCAGGGAATGAATGGGCTGTGCTGCTGGGCACCTTAGGGCTGTTCTGTTCTTCCAGCAGGTTGTGAAGATAAATGCTTGCCAAGCAGTAACATTAAAACGTGCAACAAGGAGAGGATTTAGAGCTTGTTATGCAGGATGTCATATGAGATGGCCAGAGAGGTCCTTTCTGGCCTTCAAAGCTCTAAACCCACAGGATGTTCCTCTCTCCCTGACTAAACAAACCGTGGGACAAGGTAAGACTTCACCAGAGCCCGGGAACCCGGGGCCATGGAGTGGCAGAGGCAGAACCTCAGCTGAGGTGAGTTCAGTGAAACTCCATCCCTGCACTCTGCAAGGAGCCAGGCTGGGCCCTTCAGAGCCCTGACAGCAGCCCCAGAGCCATCTCAGGGTGCCTGTGTTGGGTTTAAAGGCCGACATGTTTTTACGAGCAGTGGAATATATTCATCAAAGAGAAGCTGCTTTTTAAAATTTATTTACAGATTAGCAGAAGAAAAGGCTCCATGAATCATTTATCAGACCTGATGCTTTTTTCACCGTTTCTATGCAGTGCATCAAGAGAAGTCTTGACAGAGCTAGACATTATTCTGCATCTCCAAAGATCCTGCAGTCATCTGCTCAGACAGAGGATGTCAAGAAAAAAAATGATAGGAAACCACCTGGTTTCTCAGTGTCTTTGCTTTTTATCTCTCCTCTTAGCTGCTCCACCCACATGATATTTTAGATCTGGGTCTGTATTTTAAGGAGATTTGTTACATGTCCCTTTTGCCCTCTTCTCTCTTTTTTATTTTTTTTTTCTTTCAATGTTCAGAGGTTTTGCACTCAGAGCAGAAATGGACCTCAGAAGAGGAGGATAAAAGCTGCTGTAATTTAGATGCCTTTTATAATGTGTCTGTGTCCTGTATTTTCTGCTCCTTGGCAAGTGCAGGTTGCACAGTGGGGGGAGCAGACAGCATTATTCATGTGCCTGAGTTTGTGCTCATGTACATTTGTGTGCCCAGGTGGGTTCACATCTCACATGTTCCCTCTGTCCCCAGGTGTTTTTCCTCTCATCTTTGAAACCATTGTGGGGCTCTTTTGCTCAGCCAGTCCCAATGCTAATGCAGTCCAAGATCTGGAGCTGGTTTGCCATGCAAAAGGCACTTTCCCAGTATTGCTGTCTCCTGATAAAACTCGAGTAATTCTAGTAAGATATCTCTGCAAATTCCACCGGGAGCCAAAGATTAGATCAATTCAAATGTAATACTTTGCTTTATCCCCTCTGAGTGGTTTGTTTGAGGCTCCTGCAGCCCCCTCTGTTCGGGAGCCCAGTGAGGGGCCGAGGGCTCCCATCTCCCCTGTGCTGGCAGCCCGTCCATTCCCCAGCCCTGGCTGAGCCCACAGCACTCTGGCAGGTTCCTCTCTGCAAGGCCTGCAGTGTCTCCCATGTGCTAAACCCCGTGTTTGTGCTGTTGTTTCCAGGCACTTCCATTTTCACCCAATGATACAAAGCTGTGTTGGGTGAAGGCATCAACGACTGGCCCAGGGGGCATTCACTGAGCTGAGTGGCACAGAAAATAGGAAAGGGTTGTTGTGTGAACACAAGAGCCTGCAGGACCTTGGGAAGAGAGATGGGGAGCTATAAATTATAAACTAGACACTCAGCCCTCCGTGGTCCTGAGGCAGGAATCTTTTTAACTGTTTCAGAGCCACAGAAATCCTCCCTGCTCCTGTCCTGTCAAGTCTGTTCTCTCCTTGAACCACAAGTGCCTCACCAGGTAAGTGACCAAAAAGGTGCAGGAGGAGGCAAAGGGAATAGCTCCTGGTTTGGTTTGTGTTTTTGGCAGAGATCCTGAGTTACAGAAAGGGTTTGGAAGGGGGTTGAGATCCCCCCAGCACTGGGAGCTGCAGCTGTGGGCACAGAGTAATGGGGGTACACACAGCAATGTGGGGAACTGGTTTGGGTGGTTCTTGGGTGATGACTCTGAATGGCAAAGACATCCCTTGGGAAAAGGAAGGGACCTGAGGGTGAGGTCTGCTTGGAGGAGCCTGGATGGTGTCCTGTGTCTAATGTGAAGGAGCAGAGAAGTAATGATGGACTGGTTTGGGGTGAAGCTGTCAGGATTTGGCCATGACAAGGCTGGTTTGGGCAATCAAAGACCCCTCATCAGCTCATTTAATTTACCTCTGAAATTAATTACCTGCAAGACAGGTGTTTCTCTCTTTTACTGCACTTGTGAATCCCGTGAAGGTGTTGAAGTTCCTTGCAGTGACTTTGACTTGAGGGAAGAAGCAGCACTGGTGGTCAGGAGAGGAGTGAGCCATCTGCCCAGGGCAAGGGAAACAGCCCCAGGGGGCAGAGCCAGGCAAGTGATCTGCAAAGGCAACTGCAGACTGGCATCAGAAATGGCAAAAAGTGAGTCTGGGCTGAGTGTTCAATAGTGAGGAGCTGCAGTTTGGACAGAGCAGAGGAACAGCTGAGTGTGCCCAAACGCCTGTGAACAGAGGAGAAAACACCCACAGTTCCAGAAACCCCATTAGGGCCTGATGGCCACTAACTGATTGAAAATACAGAGCTGAACTCTGCTGGGCACAAAGTGCCACTGATAAATTCAGTATAAATGGGCTCCTCTGGAACTCGACACCACACTGGGAGAATCGTCCCTGTATCAGCTGGGGCGGACAATGGGCAGGTTTGTGCATCCTTCAGGGAGGGTTTTTCCCCTCCAAGGAGGAATCTGCTGTGCTCCACTTGAGTTATTAGTCTGGTTTGTGGCAGGACTGCAGCATTTCATCCCAGAAAGCATTCCAGGCTGCAGATGAGGATCTGCAGCTGTCTGGGGGGACTGTGGCAGTCCATCAGCAGCACAAAGGGCCACACAGCAGGAGCTCTCTGAGAGCTCTGCCGAGGCCAGATCACCAGGAAAATGAAGGAAGCTTAATTAACAAAGGCTTTCTCCTCTGCTGTGTTTAGGTCTGCAGTTATCAGTGTAGTTCTGGCAGTTCTCAAAGACTGAAATGACAGTAGTTGGCTGTAAAAGAGATAACTGTCAGATTAGCTGGGACATATCTCTGCTGAGGTTTTCTATATCATACCTATCTTGAAGCATCTCCATGTATCAAAGGCACTAGTTGGCCATTTGCCTCTCCAAAGTACCCTTTCCAATGTGATAAACAGGGCTCTGTTACAATGGAAAGACATAACATTTCTTGTTTCTTGACTCGGGCTGTTTTGGAATAGTGTTTTTTGCACTTTGATCAATATGTAGAGACATTTTTTCTGTTGTTTTCGGTGTCTCACGTATTGAGTGAGGGGTGCAGGGATAGCAAATGTCTGTTGGGGTGTCAGGGCAGGGAAAGGGCCATTCCTGGGAGATGGAGGGTGTTCTCATGGCCCATCAGGACTCCTACATAGCCACATCCTCAGCTCCTCTTAATCAACTGGGTTATGTCTTGGGAGTTGGCCCAAGTGGCTGCTCAGAATCCTGACTGGGGTGCAGCGTGGAGAAAGTGAGGACTTGCTGCTTTGTCTGGGACAAAATGTTGGCTGAGTTAAAGGGGAATTTCACTGACATTGGTGAGGGAAGGGCAATCTAGACCAGCATGGATGAGATCTTTGTTTTTTTCAAACCTGTTATCTTCCATGTTTCCCTGTCTCAGAATCCCAGAATGGTTTAGGTTGGAAGGGACCTTAAAGGTCATCTCCTTCCACCCCCTGCCATGGGCAGGGACATCTTCCACCAGCCCAGGTTGCTCCAAGCCCTGCCCATCCTGGCTTTGGACACTCCCAGGGCTGGGGCAGCCACAGCTTCTCTGGGCACCTGTGCCAGGGCCTGCCCCCCCTCCCAGGGAAGAATTCCTTCCCCATGTCCCATTCCATGCTGTCCTGGGACACTGCTCTGGCTGGCCCACGCTTTGCCCAGGGTTCTTTGTGTCCGTGGTGGCTGCTGTGTCCCAGCAGCAGAGCTGTCACACCACTCAGCCTGATTGTCAGACTTTGGGCTAAGCCTGTATCCCTTTCCTGCATTGACTTTCTTGACAATGAGATAAGGATGACGACCTGCCAGGCAGAGGAAGGATGGGGCAGGGTTGGAGGCCACAACCACTCACTGTTGCTGCACCAGCAGCACTCATTGGGACCTTGGGAACATCCTTTTGCCACCCTGGGCCTCCCTTCTGCTGTAAAATAAAGGTGACCTGAGCACTTCCCAACCTGCCCATATTTGCTAAACACCCTGTCAGACAACAGAGGTGGAGGGAATTCTTTGGATTCGTGGGTAGGACTGGAGGGGGTCTGGCAAGGTTTAATCTGTTCATGTTTGCAAAGGACTCTGAGAGCGGGTGGGGATTTGCCAACTGTTTGCTGACATTAATGGTTAATTATTCTGGATGCTGGCAGCCCCCAGGCACAGCCAGCATCGCTCTCCAGGAGACATCCAGACCTGGAATGGAGTTGTTACACACATAAGATGGGAACAGGCAGCTTCTCCCTCTGTTTTGTCCTGTTCTCCCAGCCAAAGCCCCATTCCAAAATCAGACAGCAGTGGCACTTTGTCTCATCACAACAACTAGTTATGAATCCAGGGCATTTGGCAGAGGGAGGCTCAGCCATTTCCACGTCTGGGCTCATTCCTGTCTGCTGGTGCCCTTCTTGTCTGACTGAACAGGATGGGAATTGTGGTCCAAAATGAGATGTGTCCGGAATGGGGCAGCAGGTGGGGGCCAGGCCGTGCTGAGCTGCAGGGACAGAGCCAGAGCCAGCTGGAGAAGGGCACTGAGCAGAATCCATGCCCAGCTTTGCTGCTCTTGCTGCTCAGGCTGGGGCAGCTCCCTGGAGCACCTGCAGATACCACACTGAGGGCTCACAGGAGAGGGCAGGAGCTGGCACAGATCACACCTGGATTTGGAGCATCTCCCAGGCACCACATCCTGAGTGCCCAGAGAATCCCCCCGGTGATGGAGAGGGTGAGGCAGCAGCCAGAAGAGCGAACCAGCCCCGAGGGTGGGAGATTGGATTTGCCAGACATGATTTGATGCCAGTGCCATTGCAGCGGTACCTGAGGAAGTGCCTTTACCTAATTTTAGCCATCCAGAAAATGAAATCAACTGGATAAAAGGCTTGAGGTCCATTTGGTCCCATGAACATGCCCAGCAATTGCCAAATTACAAAAATCCAATAGATCTTGAGATGACACCGGTACTGATTTATTTTTGGTTTCTACGTTCGAATGCACAGCCTCAATTTCTGAAGCTGAAAGCTGCATTGTGCCAATCTTTGGGCTACTGGTAATATTTCAGAGTGATGGCTGTGGAGTAATGTTTGCTCTAAAAGGTAACTTCAAGGTGCATTAGTCTCGGATAATTGACAGACTGAAGAAGTGATTTGGGAAGCGCTTGAGTGGAACCAAAGATCTTAGTGAATAGTTACCTGAAATTAATGGTGTAGGGAGAAACAGCTTGGAGTTGATCAGCTGGCAGTGGTGCTAAATGAAGTCAGACTCTGAAGTTATTAGCAAAATATCTAAGACAGCTCTGCTGGGGATTTATACTCCAGCTCGAGCCTTGAGGGGTCAAATCTGCAATGTCTCAGAGTCCACAGGACTTGCCCTGCTGGGATGGGAGTAGGGAGTGCTCAGTGCTCACACTGGAATCTCCAGCACTCTGGAGCTCAGGTCAGTGCTCAGACTGGAATCTCCAGCACTCTGGAGC
>JAWWEV010000069.1:4041204-4086840 GCA_035583235.1 Hafferia zeledoni | reverse complement strand
CATGATCTGGTAAAGGGACTGGAGTTGGACCAAGGGTTGGACTTGATGATCTCGGAGGTCTCTTCCAACCCAATCCAGTCTATGACTCTGTGAACTGTCAGGGCCGAGCGGGGCATCCCCTCTTGGGGACACCGGTGACGTCACGGGCGTCGCCGTCTCCATGGCAACGGCGCTGGGGAGGCGGGCGCGGTCACGTGAGCGCGTCACGTGATGTTTTGGAGCTGCTTCCGGGTCGATGCGGGACGCGGCGGCGGGGCCTGGGTGAGAGGGACGGGGGACAGGGGGGGACAGGAGGGGACACGGGGGGACGGGGACGGACGGGGACACCCCGGGACACCCCGCGGCCGCCGGGCACTCCCCCGGGAGCAGCGGGGCCCGTGCGGGGGCAGCGGGGCCGGGCTGTGCGGGCGGGCCGGGGGGCTCGGCCCGTCAGGGCTGTCTGAGCGCCCACTGCCCGCACGGACATGGACTCGGACACGGCTCCCCCCGAGGGGCCGCCCCGCCGGGGGCACTCCCGGGACCATCCCCGTGTCCCCCGGGCGGTTCCGGCCCTGCTGCGTTCGGGGGTCCCGCAGGGGCGGCTCGGCCTGCCCGCTCCGAGGGTCGCTCTGCCCGCCCCGATAAACTCTGAGCGCATTTCCCTGCTGGGGGAGCTGCCAGGTCCCATTCCATGCGTCTGTGCTTCACTCTGTCTCTCGGGATCGCTTCAGAAATAATCCCCCCGAATCACGTCCTTGGGGAAGGAGGTTCCAGCTCCTTCCAGGGGGTTGTTTGTGCTGTTTGTCCTTCCTCTCGCTTTGTTTTCCGTGAGTACAAACATGTCGTGTCAGGATGTGTTTGCCGTGTGACCAGGCACGGTCTGCCCCGAGGACACTCGAGGAGCACCGGAGTTCATTAGCGTGTCATTAGTGATGTCATTCTGCTGGAGGGTCTGGTGTTCTCCTGGCGGGCAAAGGGATGGGATCTCCTACAGCCGAGGGGTGGGAATGTCTCTCGTGTTTGTGTGTTCTCCTGTCACATCCCCCGCAGCTGCAGCAGCTCTCTGGGTTTCCCTGGAATCCTGGGGCAGAGCTGGGCTCTCTGCACACACTGCCCAGAGCTGCCTCCAGCCCTGGGCCCTGCAGCTCCAGAGGGGACCGACAGGATGGGCAGAGGCTGGAGCAGCTCCAGAGAGGACCAACAGGATGGGCAGAGGCTGGAGCAGCTCCAGAGGGGACCAACAGGATGGGCAGAGGCTGGAGCAGCTCCAGAGGGGACCGACAGGATGGGCAGAGGCTGGAGCAGCTCCAGAGGGGACCGACAGGATGGGCAGAGGCTGGAGCAGCTCTGCTGGGAGGGAGGCTGAGAGAACTGGGAGTGTTCACCCTGGAGAAGAGAAGCTTTGGGGTGACCTCAGTGTGGCCTTGCAGTGCCTGAAGGAGCTACAGAAAGATGGAGAGAGACTGTTCACACAGGCCTGGAGTGACAGGACAAGGAGTGGCTCCAAACTCAGAGAGAGCAGAGTTAGATGGGATATTGGGATATTCCCTGGGAGGGTGGGCAGGCCCTGGCACAGGCTGGACAGAGCAGCTGTGGCTGCCCCATCCCTGGGAGTGTCCAAGGCTGGACAGGGCTTGGAGCACCCTGGGATAGTGGGAGGTGACCCTGCCCATGGCAGGGGTGGGATTGGATGGTTTGGAAGGTCCTTCCAGCCCAACCCACCCTGGGATTCTCTGTTGTTTGTCACTCTGCAGCCTCCCAGCAGAGCATTTGAGCAGAAGAGCAGAGGCTGTTTGTCGACATCCTCCAGGGGCCGAGGGCAGGGCTGCAGTCTGTGCTGTCATTTGGAGTTATTTTGGGCTGTGAATTGTTCCTCGTGCTGTCAGCAGGGAAACACTGAGGAATGTGCACCTTGGAGTCACCCTGTGCCCTTGCTCTGGCAGCACTCCCTGCAATCCTGTCATCCCTGCTCTTCACACGGAGCTGCTCCGTGCCCTGAGGTGACTGTGGGGCTTCAGAGGTGCCATGAGAGATGATTGTAGTGGCTGTGACACCCCACAGGAAGGGAAGTGGGAGAGGTGACTGCCCACCCCGTGACATTTTTGGCATCTAACAAAGGCTGGTGTGCAAATTAAAGCTTGAGAAAGAAAACAGTGGTGATTCAAAGCTGTTGAGGGTGCCTGTCTTTAGTTTCTTTCTCAGCTCTGTGTTGCTCTCACACTGTAGCTGAAAACACCATTTTTTGCCTCTGGTGTGATGTCAAGGTGAGTTCCTCTCGTGGAGTTTCCAGGTGGTGTTTGCTCAGCAGACAGAGAGCAATGGGGGTGGCAGAATGGCCGTGTGAAGGACAGAAAGGTTTGTGCACAGGGGAGTTCAGAATTCTCCGAGCAGGAGCTCTGAGGGTGTGTTTGGGCAGCACTGTCTGTGTGGGGGACAGCCCTGAGCTCCCCAACCACTCTGGAATGAGACCTTTCAGCCTCAAACCTGGGCGGGCAGTGCAGATTGTTCCATGTGGAATGTCTGAGTCTAAAATTAAATGCCTTGTTCCTAACGTGGATTTCTTTTTTGATTCTAGATAGACTGGTGACATGAATTAAGTTTGAGATATGAATCAACCCAGTTGCTGAGGGCTAAAAATAGTGTGGGGTTTTATTTTTTAAAGCAAAACCAATCCTTTAGGCTGCTGTTTGTGACATGTAAACTTTATGTATAGTATAAAAATTCCAACAGGCTTCAGCCAACTTGCTGTTTGTTGTGCTGAAGTCCTTTGTGACAGGTGTGTTTGAGATGGCCTGGGCATGGGGAGGTGAAGAAGAGCTTGTTAAACAGCAAAGGGGGCCTGAGCTCAGTGAAGTCACTTCTGGGCAGGATTTTATATTTGCATTTTGTATTACAGGACTTCTGGAAACCTGAGGACAATGTGATTCTTGTTGTGCTTGTATCAAGCTCTACTCCTTTGTCAGGAAACCATAAATACCAAGTTCAGAAAGCAGGACAGAGAATATGAGTCCCAGCTGGGTGTCAGAGCAGCCACTGAGGGGTCCTTGTGCCAGACACACTCTCAGCTGCCCCGTGGTGCCTTTGCAGGCAGCTCAGCAGGCTGGGACGTGCCAAGCCCTTGTTCCTGGGCTGTCCTGGGGCGTGCCCAGATAGGAAGGGCACAGTTATCTCCTGACACCTTGGGCAGCTGCAGGATGGAGTTGGCAAAGCTGCTTTTGGGGCTGGCCAAGCTCTGCTGGGGAGTGTTTGGTGACACAGCAGAAAAGGGCATTGGTAAACAGGTGTTTGAGCAATCTCCTGCTGACACACAGCTGTGTGCTCCCTGCTCTCCCTGCTGCCCTGCAGTGAGCTTGGGAACACTGTGGGCTTCTCACGGTCCTCCTGGGAGCTGCAGGGCACCTTGGGCAGCCTGGGGCGTGTTGGAGCTGTGGGGTAAGGAGGTCTTGGCATGGTGTGTTTGTGCAGCTTGGCCACTCTGCTTTTGGTTTCTTTTCAGGTAGTGTTTTAATTTAATCTGGAATGTGGATTTGACTTGTTAGACTTCAGAAATAAACCCCATCACCCACCTGGCTACTCCTCCCCTGTGTTCAGCACCACACATGGGGTGATTATTGGCTGCTGACTGTTCATGTGCTGTGTTTTTCCCTCCAGAAGTCCAAGAAGGGAGCATGGACCAGCCCAGTGGAAGGAGTTTCATGCAAGTTCTTTGTGAGAAATACAGCCCAGAGAACTTCCCGTATCGCCGTGGGCCTGGCATGGGGGTGCACGTGCCAGCAACTCCCCAGGGCTCCCCCATGAAAGGTAGGCTTTGGTCTCCTGTGCCCCTGGGGGAATCAGATGGAAGAGGAACCCCCTGAATGGCCCAAAAAAGAACCCTCACAATGTGTGTCAGAGTGGTGGGCTGAGAGACTGGAGTGTAACAAAGTTGATCAGTGACTGAACTGGTTGCTGTTAAAAACAAGCAAATTTCTCTGCAGCATAACAGGGTCAGAATCCTGGAATTGAACAGAATCATGGAGTGGTTTGAGTTGGAAGGGACCCTAAAGATCACTGAGTTCCAGTTCTGTCAGTGGGAGATGAAACTAAGGCCCTGTACAGAGTTTTAAAGGTCTGACAGTCCCTGGAGCTTATTTTCTTCAAACTAGTGATCCTGTTCTATTATTGGCTGCAGCAACAGGTATTTTGGCAGAGATGGCTTAACAAATACATCACACATGGTCTAAATTCAAGCTTGGTCCCCATGCCAGTGGTGTCATTCAGTGCCACCAGCTGAGGTTTGGTGCCTGCAGGAACAGGAGCCCAGTTACACAGGAGGGAACATAAAGGGGGCAAAGGGAAGAGTCCCTGAATCCCCAGCCAGGCTGCTCTTGTGGCAGGCGACTCACATGAATTTGCAGTGTACTTTGTCTTGTCGAGGCACCAAGTGCTCTCTGACCTGGTGGAGAAATCCCCTCCCCTGTGCTCCTGACCTTGCTGCCTTGGGGAGTGTAGCCAGATGTGTGTCTGAAGGGCTGTGCTGCTCGTGGCTGTCCCTGAGCCTCCCAGACTGCAGGACCTGTGTCACTGTCTCCTTGAACTGGATCCATTTGACACCCTTCAGTCTCCCCTCACTCTGATGTTGGACTTTGGTTCTTGGTTTATACAGAGCAGCCTGAGATTGACATTCATCCCCCTAGAGCTGCCCCTTCTCTGTGTCACCTCTCGCCCATCGTGATTTGGCCGAGTTGTCCAAACACCCATCAGGTCAATTTGTGTCACAACCAGCCCCAAAGGGGAAAATAACCACGGAAATCAGCTGGGTGAAGTTTCCAATAACTCAGTTTGACAGAGGAGAAAAAAGGGCCCGAGTTCAGTTGAGGATAAAACACTCTGTGTGTCTCTGAAAATAAACATGAATAGAAGACTGGGCTGATGGGATGTTCAGTCAGTGCTCTCTGTCAGGTGAGCCCCTGCTCACCTGAGCTGTTTGGAGGCTGGAAAGAGGGCACAGCTGAAAATGTGACTGACATGACAAATTCCCAAAGTGCAGTGCAATCCTTTAAAGAAGCCAAACACTAATGAGCCAGAAAACTTGGAGACTGAGACCACTGCACAGGATTGTCTGCTGCAGGAACCCTTTCTGGTGGTGTAGCTGTCAAGTGTTAAGGAGAGATAAAAAGGGCCCCCTCTTTAGGAAAAAGCTGGTTGTTAAATTTTAATAGATTGTGATGCTCCAGAGAGCTGGGAAAGCCATATTGTATGTGAGGGAGTGTAAGACTGATGGCTTGCCTTGCCTTAACACGGATTTCTTGTGTTGAAATCCACAAATCCACGACTTTCTGCCTTGTTTTGGCCTTAGCACATCAGGCTGTGATTGAGGTCCAAGTCCTTGGTTGCAGAATAGCCTTGAGAACATTGACCTGCCTGAGAAGGAATTAGAACAAAACTGAAGCAGAAATGTAAAGGCAGAGTAGAGACCTGAGTTTTTCCAGGGTGCAGGAGTGCTGAATGCTTTATACTGAGCTTGGAGAGGGTCACAAGCTGTTCAGATCCATCCTTGCTGTTGTATCCCCATGGGCTGAGGGCAGGAGGAGAAGGGCTGAGCAGCAAATGCTCCACCTAGCCCTGTGCCCTATCTGCAGCAGCAGATGCCTGGGCAAGAGCACAAGTTCTGGCAAGAACTGATAGGAGAAATAGCATAAATGACAAAGGACTGGCCTGTCCTTGCTGGCACGTGGACAGCAATGCCTGTAGGAACAGAAGAGCACTGAGACTGATGGCACTGCATGGTTAGAACCCAGAACGCCTCCTGACGGTGCCAGCTGTCCCAAAATCCAGTGTGTCCCGAGCTCCCCAGACCTGTGTGAGCTCTGGGATGGCTGGTTTGCTGTTGCTGAGTGCCCCCCTTGGAGTGCTGACAGGGCAGTGTGTCCCCTGCAGACCGGCTGAACCTGCCCAGTGTGCTGGTGCTGAACAGCTGCGGCATCACCTGCGCCGGCGACGAGAACGAGATCGCGGCTTTCTGCGCGCACGTGTTCGAGCTCGACCTCTCCGACAACAAACTGCAGGACTGGCACGAGGTAAAGGGGACATCTGCACCTCCCTGAGTGTGTCTGAGGGCTGTCACTGTGGCTTGGCATTTATGGGAGTGCTTGGTTAATTCAAAGGAGAGGGAGTTGCGTGTTTTGTGGCTGATTTTTATTTACTTCGACAGCAACTGAGCGATAAATGTGATGAAATTAATCCAGTTTGGCACTTCCCTCCATTTACCTTGTGACTTGCAATCTTGGCCTGTGGTTGAAAAATATATATTTTTATTTCATTTTATCGTGCAAAGCACTGGAACTGGCACTTCTGACATCAGGAGGTTAATGGGCAGTGCAGTTTTTAACAGTGAGAGCTGAGGAGGTCTCAGGAATGGCAGTTGATTCCCAGCTTTGCTACTGATTTTGTGATGGTGGGCAAGGTATTTATTCCTTCTCCACTTCTGTTTCCTTATCTGCAAAAACAGATTTAGTAACATTTACCACAAAGGGTGTTTCTGAAGCCTCGTTAATTAATGCTAAATGATATTGTAAAATCCTTCAAAGTGCTTGGATGAAATAAATTTGATAAATGCAATGTAATATGAGTAAAACAATCTCAGTCTCTTCAAGTGTCATTAAGTTCCTCACCGGATTATGCTCTCCTTTTATGTTGGTGTTTATTGTTGAAAATATGTGGAAAAGAATGGGATGTCTTGTGTTTTTTTGTGTCAAGCTCCTGTCCCTGAACGAGGGAGGGAATGCAGGGTTTGCAGGCCTGTCCCAGCTCAGGGGGCTGCCCTCACACCTGGCCAGCAGCTGCAGAGCTGCACAGACACTGCTCTCTCACAGGCTGCTTGTCTTGCCCCCTGCTCTGTGTGCAGCCTCTTTGGACTGCCCTGGAACTGGGAGCCCCCTGTGCACACTGGCCCTTCCTCTGAGACAGGATTGTGTTTTCATAGCCCATCCACAACTGATAAACATCTCCCCCTCTTACAGACTGCCCGTGGAGGGGGTTCAGATCCCTGGGTGGCCTGTTGTCATCCTCAGCTAATAACCTCAGAGTCTAAGCTGTGTAATTTCAGCCTCCTGTGCTGCAATTTAAGCCAATTACTCCCTGCCCTGTTCTCAGCAGGCACAGAGGAGCATCCAGTGCTGTTCCTTAGACAACAGCCTTTATACTTATTGAGAAATTTCTTGTCTCCTTTTATTATTTTAGCATAATACTGAAAAAGTCCAGTTTCTCCAATCATTCATCATAGGCCAGTTTTGCTCAATCCTGTTTTCTGCTGGGCTGATGGCAGCCAGTCTGTCTGCTTAATTCCTGAGGTGTAGCAGCCCAAACATGCCATCACCTGCGAGGAGGTGTGAAGGGACTGGGTCATTACCTCATGTTTGCCATGTTGAATTCAACCTCTGCATGAGACAGGGCCCTGTTACTGCCCTGTCAGTGTCATGGTCTGCCCATCTCCTCCCATACCAACTGTTTGTGGAGCAGAGCTCTCCAGACAGGTGCTCTCTGATTCATAATTATGTTTTAAATTAAAGTCTTTTTCCCTGAATGTCAGTTCTTTGACTGTTCTTGAACTGAACTTCCATCTTAGGGGTCTTAGGTGGCTTTGCTTTGGCCTCTGGGCTTGTAGGAGCCTTTCCCACCTGTAGAATCACCCACAGATTAGAAAAGCACAGTGTTAGTTATTCTGGTCATGGAAAACATGGCAAGTATTATTGTTCTAGAGCACTCCCTCAGCATGTGTGCTGGCTCTGGACTGAACCCTTCACTCACAGTGCCATTCCAGGCACTATAAAGCCCCAGTTTGCCAAAGCAACTGGTGTGTGTGTGGTGTTGGGAGCTGCCAATCCCTGACAGTGCTTCCCACTGAGTCAAAGAGGAAAAGGAGATTGATGTGTAGTGTCCTTTATGAGCTGACTGAGCATTGTGGGGAGCAGTGGAAAGCTGAGCAAGTGGCCAGTGTTGGTGCTGAAGTCCAGAGCCAGTTGCATTGTCTGCCTGCTGAGAGAGTCTGTCCTGCTGGCTCCCAGAATGTGCTGCTGCTCCAGCTGGGGCTGAGGTGGATTTTATGACCTTTCCCAAGGGACTGGCCTTCTCTTATCAAGCTGCTCAGAGAGTGTAATTAAATGAACTGTGGAGGCAAATGAGCAGTTAACCAATCCATCTAGATCAGGAGTAGCTGGAGGATGAATTACAGGCAGATAGGTATCCAGCAGCCTTGTGTTTTCCCCCCTGTCGTTCCTTTGGCTTGTGGCGATTCCGCAGGGCCCCCTGTTAGGAGATGGGATATTACTGCCTGAGCTCTGATTACTGACTGACACACATTGTTTCTTTCTCTCTTGTTTTTTCCCCCTCCCCATTAGGTCAGTAAAATTGTGTCCAACGTTCCCCACTTGGAGTTTCTAAACTTGAGTTCCAACCCTCTCAGTTTGTCCGTTCTAGAGAGAAGGTGCGCTGGGTCCTTCGCTGGCGTCCGCAAACTTGTGCTCAACAACAGCAAAGCTTCCTGGGAAACAGTGCACACAATCCTGCAGGAGCTGCCAGAGTAAGCTGGGCACAGGGGGGTACAAAGGGCTGTTTGCTGCACACAGCTCAGCGCTGGGTTGTTGAACTTCTGGTAAGGGGTGAGAGCGTCGTTGATTTTAGAAAAGGGATTTATTTCTGTGGGAGTTTGGGAACTGGCCAGGTGAATGTTTTACATGGCCTTAAAAAGCTGAACTTGTGTGGCACTGCAAGGTCTGGAGCTTCTGCTCCAAATCTAAATACCAGAGATGGATAATCATCCAAAAAAAATGGTAGGAGGTGACAGCCTTCCCTCTGAGTCACTGCACAATGAGAGCAGTGCATACCTGGACCAGCAAATGAATGGGATGCACCTCTGAGGGTCTGGCCACTTGCCAAGTAATATTTCATCCTGCTTTTCTGTGCAAAAGTGTTGATTTCTGTGGCTTGGCCATGGGCCACCTGGGCATTCTGCATCTATGGATCTCCTAGTTGGCTTCACTTTGATGGCAGATTCCTCTTCCCATGGCTTTGTGAGCAGAGATGATGACAACAGAATATCCTGTGTGGTCACCCTGCACTGCCTGGGATTGGGGGAGCCAGTTTAGTTGTCTGAAAGCTTGGTAGGACCTGTTCTTTCTCTAATGGGAATCTCTGGCAGAACCAGTGATGTGGAGAAAAAATCATCAGTGTTGTATCAATACACCATTTTAAATTAAATGGTGAGCACTGGGAGCAGGTACCAATCAGCTTTGGAGTAGAGTTGGTGGCTTCTTGGGCACAAATGTGGAAGACAACCCCAAACAAGGTGTTACAGAATTAATCCTGGGAGGTCAGGGGAACACTCACAGGGGTTCTTTAGTCTCTGGAGAGAGTTTATGGTTGGGAGCAGAGATGCAGTGGAAACATTCAACATGGAGCTCTCAAAGATTCCAGATCACATACCAAATGTTTCAGAAAAATGTGTTAAACCCCCATAAAATTGAAATACAGTTTCTGAAGGTGTGTTGAGGTGCTGACAGGCTCCTCCTTCCCTGTGCAGCTTGGAGGAGCTCTTCCTGTGCCTTAACGACTACGAAACAGTGTCTTGTTCTCCAGTTTGCTGCCAGTCCCTCAAACTGCTCCACATAACTGACAATAATCTTCAAGACTGGACTGAAATTCGAAAATTGGGAATTATGTTTCCATCCCTGGACACACTTATTCTGGCCAACAACAACCTCACGACCATTGAAGAGTCAGAAGATTCCCTGGCCCGGCTGTTCCCCAACCTGAGATCCATCAACTTGCACAAATCAGGTGAGAGCCTGGGAGCAGGGTGGGCTTTGTTCTCAGGATCAGTGACAGTGGTTGATCAGTCTCACCTCCTGGGTAGGTGCCAAGAAATGAACTTGCCCATCTCTGTGGGCCTTACCTGCTGCTTTTGGGAGTCAGTTGTTATCAAAAGATGAGTCAGAGTAGTTGGACCAGCAGTTACTCCAAATGAACTAGCAAAGGGTTTTTATGTGAGTAGTTTCCCTCTGTTTCCCATCCCTGCCTCAGGTGCTTCTGGCTGGGGAAGGATAAACAAACGTCTGGCAGTGGAGGGGATGAAAGAATCCCATTTTCCTTTTATTCCCTGTTTTATCTTGGGTGAAATGAGGGCATGTGCAGGTGTGCAGCACAGACCAGCCCTTCCCCAGCAGAGGCTGCCTGTCATCTCTGCTCAGGCATTAGGAACACACCACAAGCTGTGCTTGAAGCTGCTTTTACACTCCAGCCCCAGAGAATTTTCAGCCAATGCTCCAGAAAGAGAATGAGCGTGTGGAATACTGGGAAGAGCAGCCTGTGCTCAGAGAGCAGGAGCTGCAGGGCTGTGACATGTTGATGAGATGACACACACACCACAAGCTCGTCTGCAGGAGTACCTGATGCATCATCAGCTTTTGTTCCTTACAGCTTTATATGCTGTGCAAGTGCTGGTTAAGTGTCAGGCAGGTAGAAGGTGCTTTATTAACATGCTCTACAATGTAAGCACCAAGGAATCCCTGTAATAAAAGCTTAAAGCTAACTAGAGGAGGACAAGCCTGCTAAGCTGGATTTGAAAGCACTGCCTCACTGAGGAACAAGTGCTCCTGTGGTAAGTAGTTTGGCAGTTCTGATGCCAGGTATTTAGGCACTCTGGGTTCTGCATTGCATTTAGATGTTTTGGGAGCTGGAAGTCAAACAGAAATCCCAAGGAGCATGTTCAGCTTCTTGGGTTGTTTAGACAAAGCTGCTGCACTGCAGAGTTCTGTCACGTGAAGATTCTGCCTCAAATTATGTTGATCTCTCAGGGCTCTACTGGTGCACAATCCTCAGGGGTTTTTATTTTACCTTCCCTGCTTGCTTTGTTATCCCAAGTGTCAGGTCTTGAGGGGGCTGAAATTGAGTTAAAGCCTTTTTCATTAAATGCCTGGGTGGCTTCTGGGACTGTTTTACTGTTGGGTTGTGAGGAGAAACAGGACCCAAGGTGGTCATGTGTGTGAGGTAAAGCCTCTTGATGGCCGTTCAGTGATGCCTGGAATGACAGCAGTCCTGGAGACTTTAATGCTGTGAAGGCAACATCCCTTTATAGGCACAGCCATCATAACTGATGCTGAGCAGTCCTCAGCAGCAAGGCCAAAGGCTGAGTGGCCCATAAAAAACAAAGCTATGGAGAGCATCCTTTTAGACTTGGGAAACAGCACAAGAGAATTTCAAATACTCCATCTTGTAAGCAAAGGAAGGGGGTTTTTTTCAGCACTTCATGAGCAAAGGAACAGCAGTGACACTCACCTGTCACACGTGTTCTGTAGCTGTCTCTGATTGTCTCAGAGATGGTGTTTTATCTGTGTGTGTTCACACAAGCCTTTCCTTCTGAGCAGGTCTGCACTGCTGGGAAGACATCGACAAGTTAAACTCCTTCCCCAAGCTGGAGGAAGTGAAATTGCTGGGAATTCCTTTGCTGCAGTCCTACACCACTGAGGAACGGAGGAAGCTGCTAATAGCCAGGTCTGTGTGTGTTGTTCTGCTCAGCAGGAGCCTGAGGTGGCACCAGAGGGGTGGGAGCAGGTAATTGTGGTAGGAGATGGAGTTCTGTGTGAATTCAGCAAGACTGGAGCTTGGTTTTGTTGTGTGGGAATAGTGGAAATGTTAAATCTGACTTCTCTGCTTCTCAGAGAATTTTTTGAGTCTCAAACATTCCTGTGCACGTGGTGCAAGTTTGTGGTGAAAGGAAAATGCTTCACTTGGAATTTGCTTGGAGAAGCTGCATGGAACTTGCCTTCCCTGTCCAGGGGATCGAGGCTCAGCTTCCTAACAGGATTCACCTGGTGTTAATTAGGGGCAGGTGGCTTTGATGGTGACAATGTTTGGGCAGCCCAGCTGGGTTTCTGTGCTTGCTGACTGTGCTGGGTGTGTGCCTGCAGGTTGCCATCCATCACCAAGCTCAACGGCAGCATCGTTGCCGACGGGGAGCGAGAGGACTCGGAGAGATTCTTCATCCGATACTACATGGAGTTCCCCGAGGAGGAAGTGCCATTCAGGTGGGAATTCTTTGTTGTGCAGGGCAGAAGGGTGGGGAGGCTAAAGGAGGGGGCCCTGGACAGGTGATGTTACATGGAAATCCGTGCTCACTGTTCCATCCTTCCTCCTGCTTTGCCTTCCTTAGGCTGTTCTAGCTAAAATTGTTACTTTAGAGTGTTGTCTGATGACTTGTAGGGTCACTCCTGACTCAAATTTGGTCTTAAATTCTCTTTGTCAAGTGCCATTAAACAACATGACTGCTCAGTTCATGATCTTTGTTGTTTTCCTGGCCTTTCTGATGTCTCCCTTCATAATCCACCTGTGTTTGGGAGTGCCCAAAGGCCAGTACAGATCGTGCTCTCTGGTGCCAGGCCAGGGCATCTAAACCTCTTGACCATCTGGTGTGTGGAATGTGACTGGCAACAGGAAGCTGTCCCCTCACTTTCAGGCCTGCACATCACAAGTCTGCTGGGTTTCCTTTGCCAGAAAAGTATATCCAATGATCCGTTCCTCTTGGTTAAACTAATGAACTTGGACAGATGCTGTTCAGTCTGTGTCCTCTCTGTGCCAGCACCCACTTACTGCTCCTGATGGGCTGAGGAAGGATCAGGAGCATCAGGCCACTGCCTTTACGTGCCTTTTGCCCTGGAACCCTCATGTGCTTTTTGACAGCAAAGCTTCACAGCCCTTTTTTACAGGAAAGGGCAGGACAGGGGGGTGTGTGACTGAGGGGACAGACAGAGTTAGGGACACACTGAAGGTCAAAGGCATGGCCTGGAATGGGTGACAAGGGTGCAGATTTAATCTGGTCAGTGTTTACATTGGCTGACCAGTGTTTTCCCCAGCTTTTTCTTGGGTAGAATGTCTCTTGTTTTCCTAAAGCACTGGATGTGTGACCTGCTGGTACATGGGAGGGCATGGGAGGCTGGAATGGGGCCTGGTGTTCTGTATGAATACTAATGGGGTCAGTGATTATAACATTTGTTAAAGGTGTGCTGGGGTCAGCTCAGAGGCAAAGGGCATTCATGTAGTGAGGGAGACAAGACAGCTGGTGATCCCTCTTGTGCCTTTTTCTGAGGACAAGTCCTGGCTGTAATTTTAGAAGGCCTTGAAGCGGAAAAATTGAAAGAAATATTGGAAGTGATAGCAGCAGAGGCAGAGAATGCAGGGGAGAGGGAGGGCAGACAGGGACTGTGTGAGCTCATGGTGCTACTCCCAAAATGGATTATTTTCCATAACATTTTGTTCCTAAGAAAGCTGTTTTGTGTCTCTGGTGGTGGCAGGTACCTTGCATGTCCACGACCCATAAGTTGTTGAGAAGGACACAGAGGGGTCCAGCTGGTTGAGAAGGACACAGAGGAGTCCAGCTGGTTGAGAAGGACACGGTGGGGTCCAGCTGGTTGAGAAGGACACGGTGGGGTCCAGCTTGCTGAGAAGGACACGGTGGGGTACAGCTTGCTGAGAAGGACACAGAGGAGTCCAGCTGGTTGAGAAGGACACGGTGGGGTCCAGCTTGCTGAGAAGGACACGGTGGGGTACAGCTTTAGGCACACATGAGGCCACTGTTAGGAGTGGACCTTGGGAACAGGCTTGTGCACCCACCAAGTTACACATCACCACACACCACTGGGCTCAGTTTTCAGGTGGGAACTTATGTAAGAGATCACTAATATCTCACCCTTCCAAGAAAACCAGGCTGATTTTGACCAAAACACTTGGAAAATTACCTCCCCCTCTGATCTCTTGACCTTTAAACATTCTTACTGCCTTTTTCATGGTCAATGGCCTCTTTGTCTGAATCCCTTCATCTGTGCAGCGTTTCCAGGAGACTCCTGCAGCTACTAAAGAGGGTTGTTCTGTTCTGGAGGGTTGTGTGCCACTACAGACCATTTTCTGGTGAGGCTGCAGATGGCTGAGTGTCCCTGGTGCTGGGGGCTGGGTTTCAGCTCCTGGACCCTTGGCAGCAGCCCCTGTAGGAAGGGAGACCCGGCATTCTTTGCAGAGGGATTTTGTGTCTGTTTGTTGCTAAAGCTTTCTCTTCTTTGCTCCCAAATCTGGTGTGGTCCCTCCTTTAATTAGAATCTAATGAGGACACACATGGTGGTGGTGGGGGCACAGCATCTGCATTGCAGCACTGCCTGGAGCACAGGGAGGATACTCTGGAGCACAGGGAGGATACTCTGGAGCACGGGAACTTCCAGTGGGAGCAGCCCCCCTTGACTGCCAAGGGGCAGCAGGAGATCAGCTCTGCCATGAGAACCCCCCTGCACTCGTGTCTTCCCAGGGTGCAGCTCGAAGGGATCAGGAAGGGAGGGGAGTGGAAAGAACAATTTCTCTCTCTGGGTGCTGTGGGTGAGAGGGAGCACTGAGTGTACAATCCAATACTGGCTCTGGCTGCTGGAGTGACGTCGCTGTGTCTGTGGGGTTTTAATGACTCCTCTGCTTGTCTGGGCCTCTGTTTATCTGCAGAGTATCAGAGACACTCTGAGCCAGGCTCAGTTCTTCAGCATGCTCTGCTCTGGCAGTGTGTCTGCAGGGGTGATTAGGAGAGTCTCCAGGGTGCCCATTATCGGGGTACAAAAGAACCTCCCAAGCAGTGCCTTGGTCCTTACTGATTTGAGGGAAGGCAGTCCCAGGGCTCCTGAGCTGCTCTGCAGCTCACACACAAGGAGCAGACTGCACACCTGCTTCTGCCTTTCCTCAACACAACAAAATTTAAGATAGCATTGCCTGCCTCATGTATTTGCAGCACATACTGGGTTAATCTTAGCCCAGTCACGGTGCTTCTCTCTCAGCTTGCTCGAAATTTGTCCCCTTCTTTTTACTCTCCCCCCATCAGCCCAGTTCACTGCAGTTGCCCTTAGTGCACCAATCATGGCAGTAATTCTGGTCAGCACATCAGAAATTTTTGCTGGTCTGCAGCAACAGAGATGGTGGGAGTTAAAGAGATGTCCCAGAGTGGGCCAAGGGCTTGGAGCAGCCCTCTTTTCCTGAGGAATCCCTCTAGACTTGGAGGAAACTGCTCCAGAGAAACCCTCCCTGTTGGTCACAAATGGGTTGGCACTTGCTCTAACTGCAGGAGGGATAAATGTGGGGAGTGTGTTGTCCTCTCTCAGCACTGATGGCTTTCCCAAATAAACAGGCCTGCTCCTGTCCCCAGGTGACTGAGCAGGGCACTGGCTGCCTTTGGACGCTCTGGCCTGGGGAAGGCTCTGTTTGTCCGTGGGACTGGGGAAATCCTGGTGTGTTGTGGCCCTTACCTCATTTCCCAGCAGACAGAGGGGCTGCTGTTCTCCGGGAACATTCCTGCCCTCAGCAGGACTCCCTGGGGTGGCCCAGCCTGCCAGGTCCCATCATTTCTCGACAGGGGCCGTGACACAGCAGGGATCGCATTCGGCTCAGACTGGGGTGGGGAACAAAAAGTGCTTTCTGTGCTGGGCAGAGTGGAGGGGCTCTGAAATGTTACCTTTCCTCAGCAGCTCTGCCTTTGTCATTTCAGTGCCATTGTGTTCTGTGCTGCCATTCCACCTCTTTCCCAGCCAGGCAGGGAGATGCAGCCCTGCCTGATGGGAGTGATACCTGCTGAGAGTGGGACAGACTTTCCATTGCCAGGGAATGGCTCCCTGGGATGGGCCTTGGGAAGGGCATTAGAGAACTTGGCTCCAAGGAGGAAGTGACACTGGGGTGTGTGGCTCTGCTGGTAAAATTCCCATCTTGTTTTAGAGTAGGTGTGAAGGATTGGTTGGCAAGAAGTCCCATTTTGCTGTCAGCTTGCAAACTGTGCAGCAGCTCACCTTGATTTCTTGATGATTCTGAGCTCAGTGGAGTGTGACACTTTGCACCTAGCTGGCCTTTAGGAAAGCAGCAGGGATGTCTGAAAAGCAGTTAAACCATGAAGCCACAGATCCTGGGAATCTAAACTGAGGGCCATGTCCTTTGTGTGAGCACTGGCTTGGTTCTGGCACTCTGGTGAAGTGCTGGCACTGGAGCAGGAGGAGTAGAGTTGTGAGTGTAGCATCCTCTTTTTCTTCCAAATGCCTTTTCATCATCTCTTGCCTGAGAAACACTGTGTGCTCTCTGAAGTGTCCTGCTGGCAGGGGACAAACCAGGCCTCATTCCATCCACATTTATTCCTAGTGAGTGTCTCTCCAGGTCATCAGACTTGAATGAGGGTCAGTGTGACCTCATGTGAGGAACATTCAGGCTTGTGAAACGTGCACTGGCTGTCAGAGCAGCTGCACCATAATTGTGGCATTGCTGAATTTTTCAGGTACCACGAGCTGGTCACGAAGTACGGGAAGTTGGAGCCCTTGGCAGTCGTGGACCTTCGGCCCCAGAGCAGCGCCAAGGTGGAGGTTCACTTCCAGGACAAGGTGGAGGAGATGTCCATCCGTCTCGATCAGACTGTGGCAGAGCTGAAGAAGCACTTAAAAACTGTGGTGCAGCTGTCAACAAGCAACATGCTGCTCTTCTACTTGGACCAGGAGGCTCCCTTCGGTCCCGAGGAGATGAAGTACAGCTCCCGAGCGCTGCACTCCTACGGCATCCGCGACGGGGATAAGATCTACGTGGAGCCCAGAACGAAATAGCCTCTCCCCCACACACGTCCCCACACACCCACACACATGCATTGAGGAGTTTCTGCAAGGTTTTTGTTTCGGTTGGTTGGTTGGTTGAGGTTTGGTTGTGTTTCTGTAGCAGGTGATTTCTGAGCCCGGAGGGAGTGCCCTGATGAGAGAACCATGCCCACCACCCACTGCAGGTGGCCTTGAGGTGACAATTGACTTCAGTACGTGTGTTTCAGTGTGGGCAATACCCTGATGTTTTCTTTGATGCTCCGGTATACTCGTGATTTGGCATGAATGGTCAGTTGTTCAAGCTAAAGAATGCCAGGGTCCATAAGGGAGACAACAGCTCGGTGCAGAATTTGACCTGTTGTTTTCTTTTCCCAAGTTTTTGGTGTTTTGCTCCACCAGAGCTCCCTTTGGCCTCGCTATCTGACTGTGGCTCGAGCTTGCTCAAGTATTTTCTTGCAGCTTGGTGCTGTCTCAACCTTTTGTTGTGCTCGAGTTCACAGAAAAGATCTCCAACAGTGTTTATTCCGCTTGATTCAGAGCTCAGGTACTTAGTGCATCCACTTCACTCCACTGGTGTGGTTTCTATGAGTGCACAAAATGGGGGAAAGAGAGAGAATTCACCAGAAAGAAACTTGTTTTCCAAAACACACTCCCTGTATCCACACTGTCCTTTCTGATTTGGGGATAAAAAAGGAGTTTGGATGGCTGTGCTCATCTCACAGTGTCTGCAGCCTGTAACACTGGCAGGCTGGAGGCAAAAGGACACCTGTGTGTGTTGCAAAGTGAATTTTGGGATGGGATGGGCGTTGGAAGGGCTTTTAGATAACAGGTCAGCGAGGGGGTGAGGAGCTTCCCCCACTGGCCGTGGTTCATCCTGATGCTGAAGGGATCCTCCATGCACTTAACCTTTTACCAGCTGGTACTGAAAGTGGAATGGCTAAAATTCCTCTCCTGGGAGGAGAGGAAGAGTGAAGTTGAAGTTTGTGTTTGTTGCTGTTGCACCAGAATTCACACCTAGCACTTTCCCCGGGGCCCCTGCCTGGGGGTCCCTGCTTGGCTCCGAGCGAGGAGAACGCCGGCTCGGATCCGTTCCCAAGTTGAGTGACAAAGCAGCCAGACTCATGTTCGTTGTTCAGCAGGTTTTCACTCTGTGTTGGCTTCCCCCACCTTGTGCTGCTGCTTAAGTTAGCCCCTGTTTTCTGCTGCAGAGCACATTCCCCTTCCTGTTCAGTGAAATCCTCTTTCCTTTCTCTCTCTCGTTTGGCTTTCCTGTGTCTTCCCTTGTTCCTCTGCTCCCTGACAAGTTGAAGACTTTTCAGATTTCCTGGTTACAAATAGCTGCCTAAAAGTTTTTGTAGCTGTGCAGTGAGGGCTCTAGTTACACATGAACTCCTGACCTTAATTTTGAAATGCTCCCTTGTCCCCACGTGCACTTTCTTTGCCATGATGCTTCTGTTCACATCACCAGGCTCCTTTGATATTCTTGGAGTTGTGTATTTCTGTTCATGTTTCACCCAGACTGTGGGTGGGAGAGGGTGGGGAGGGGGTGGAGTGGTATCTCGTGGTCTTCAGGTTCAGGATACGGGGACAGTTCAGAGGGGAGTATTTCCTCATCCAAAGTAAGGATGAAAAATGGGAGGATTTAAGACAAATTAATAATTTGTGCCTCATCCCCCTGCCAAAAATAGAAATTTCTTGGCCGTGTTGAGGTGAGCAATAGGGAAGGGAGCAAGACTTTCCATGGGTAGCATAGAGACCACGGCACTTACCTGCAGAGCTGTGGGACCTGTAGGACTAACAGCAGGGAGGTGGGGGCAGTGTAACATAAAATGATGCTTTTATAAGCTAGAGCTTTACTGAAGATGTATTTTCCATTTGGGCAGTGAAGGTAATTTGCTGCCTCATAGCAGAACTCTTAAGCCAACACTTCTGTATGATATATACATACCTACGATAGGAAAAGTTGTGGTTAATAAGATATTTTGTTATAAAACAAAGTTTTATGAAGATATGGTTGTTTGATATTAGAAGCCTATTTCAGCCCTTGACCTCCAGTGTAAGTGGGTTCCCCCTGAGTCGCTGCAGTGTCCAAGCAAAGGACCAAGAGGGAGGCAGAAGTATCTCTGACCTAATTCTGTAGAGCAGTAATTGCCTCTGTGGGTGTATTTATGGCATTGTACCTGCAATTAATGAGATGCTGTAACTCTTGACCAACTTCCTCAGCACAATTAAGTGTCTCAGTTTCAGAGAAGGGAATAAACAAAGATCATTAAAGAGCTGAATGGGATGATAAAGAAGACCCAAGTATGTGCTTTTAAGTTTGTTTGCCCACTGAAAATTGGCCTGTCCTTGGAGGAAATGGTGCTGTCACTGCACCAGCTCAGAACTATCAGTAAATCCTCATTTTATTTATGGCAGACCTGGTGGGAATTGGAAGATGGAAAAAGAGAACAGCTACTGACATGAAAGGTCAACGAGTGCTGGGGATTTGGTGCCAACACCCAACCCAAATTCCCTGCTCAGTCAGGTCAGCAGGAGTCACAGTACCAACATCACCACCTTGCCACTTCTCCAGGGGAAGGTTTCTTCTGGCCCAAGTTCTCAAGGCATTCACCTTGTGTGCAGCTTGTGGAGCACTCGTGGGGTAGGAACCAAAAATCTTGGTTGTCTTCCAGAGGAGGAGTCACATCCAGAACCCGGAGACAGTTTATGTGTCCAGGTGATTGACTTTGGAAAGTAGGACCAAAAGGCACACAACTGATGTGGGAAAATACCCCAAATCCCTTTCCTCTTGTGATACCTTTTGGGAAAGGGTCTTGTGTGTGTGCCCCTAACAGGGGACCATGTCCTGGGGAGAGAGGAGAGGGCTCTGAGCAGGACTGGAGGTTTGGGATGCCGAGAGTCCCGTAGGGTCCTGGTGTGGCAGGAGGTTTGATTTAAACTGGTGTGATGTCAGGAGGGGCTGTTTTCAGGTGAAAACATCCCTGGGTCTGCCACATTCCTTGAAGAAAACAAAATAGATTTGCAAGCTTCCCTGGCTTTTGTGTCCTTCTGTCTGAGGGCTACTTGTGTCAGAGCTGTTTTGCTGTTGCTGCTGCTCCTGCGCTCCAGCAGGCAGGCACTGCTTCCCCAGGGCTGAGGTGACAGCTACATACCAAAGTGCCACACGGCTCCGTGTGCTGAGATTTGATGCTGTGCTCTTGTGTTCTTGGACACGTTGCTGTTCAATATCCATGTTGGGGCCACCTGTTCCAGGCAGATCACTGATGGATGTGCATGGGGTGCTGCCCCTCCCCTGCTCCCTGCTGGGTTAGGTGGCACCGTCCCGTGGGAGCTGCACACACCCTGGTGGCAGGTGGGATGTGCCCAGGGAGGAGCTGCCCTGGGGGGTCTCCTCGTGCCCTCCCCTCTCTGGGGCTGAATCCGAAGAGGTGGCTCTGCCTTCTGGCTGTAAATGAGATTCTGTAGGTTCTGTTGGTGCTCAGATTGGAAATGCAAAGGAGGTGCTGGAAGCAGCCCAGAGGCTGAGCTGTGTATTCCTGGCAGCTGTGCCTCCCTCGCTGGGCTGTGGCACTTGTGTAGGCGGGAGAGAGACGCCTTCCCCAGAGCAACGTTAGAGGGGCTGCAACCACCTCAGGCCTTTGCCTCTGTGATTGCTTTCTGCAGTTACTGGAAATCTCAAATATAATTTAAACATGAAGATCTGTTCTTGCTCCCTATTAATGTTGCATCCATATGTAATTTCAAAGAAAAAGAACTGTAAGTCCATCTCGTTTTTCATTCTGGTTTCTCTCATGGGGGATATTCTTTCTGCTTGCCTTTGGTTTGCTTGCAGACTTTAGCAGTGGAATTCAGGCCAAATAGGTAATTGGTTTGGATCAGTTCAATAAACTTATGTAAGTTTTTACACAAAAAAAAAGGTGTCCTGAGCTTTGCCCTTTTGTGTTGCCTGAAGCAAAATGTTCCCCTCTGTCTGCCCCGTGTGTTTAACGTGCACCTTTGGTAGAGTGACACTGCCACGTGTTTCTGTGCTGCTGATGTTTGTGCTGACTGTGCTGTGAGCTCAGGCACAGCCTCCTCACCTGTGATGGTGCCTGTTGAAAGGAGAAGGAAGGCCTAGTCCTCTTCTGGACTGTTTCTCCATGGCTGTGACTCATCTCCACATCCAGGTGAGGAACAAGGCCCCAGTTCACTCTGTCACCTGCTCCATGTCCTCAGTGGGACTGGCCCACAAGTTTCACCCTCATGGCCTGCGCCAAATGACCCTGGGGAGAGGCAGGAGAGAGAAGATGTTCCTTTGGATGGGATACAGAGCCTGGACGAACCCCTCTCCAGGACATCTTCCATGGGCTCTGCTGAGTCCCCCTTGAAATGGGAACACAACAAGGCTCTGAGGTCAAGCAGGCAGAGAACCCTTTGTCTCATCTTTCAGTGCTTGTTCTTCCTCGAGGTCAGGCATGGGAGGAAGTTTTTTGCTACAAGAATTAAAGAAATGTTTGGTTGTTCAGCACTGCATGATGGGAACCTCCCTTGCCAAAAGAGAACAGCCTGGAGGACAGAGCCTTCCCCAAAGAGACAGTGAAACCTAATCAAACTTCATCAGTGCAGTCCTGCCCAGGACAAACAGCACCAGAATATTAAACTGACAAAGGAGCAGAGGGAAACTTATTTTATTTTCACCAGTTTTCTCTGTTACACAACAGAATGAGAAGAGTCAATTGATTTTCCTGTGGCAGGCTGGTAATGTTTAAAATGTATGGGAGGGAAGGGAAGAGCTGGAATGCATGGAGTGGCAGGCTGGAAATAATCTGTCCCTGGAATATCAGCTAGTGCTGATATCCCCCTACCCTCTAAAGTAGTTGTTGGTTTAGAAAAGGGCAAAAATAAATTTAAAAATGAAAGATTCCTGCTAGCAAGGCCATGTTTGAGGGGTAAAAGGAAAACAGACTCCAGGATTTGCTGTGGAGCTGGTGTGTTGCCTGGGCCCCTGATGTGCTAAAGGAAACTGCTGATGTAAAATGCAGCACTTTGGAGGGTGAACTTGCCAACCACACTTCTAGGAGCACTCAGGCTCCTGGGAAAAAAGTCTGGGCTTCTCCAGTGCTTCGTATCGAGCTGCTGGCATTCCTGTGCCCTCTCCACTCCTGACACGGGGTACAGGTCAGCCTGAACAAGCAGCTTTGGTCACCCCAGCTACACCTGCAGCCTGTGTTTTTACCCTTCAAGTCAGTTGTGCATCTCTCAGCCCAGATGCCAGAGGCAGGGAAAATCCCTGTGGAAATGGCAGGTTATATGAGTGAAAACTAATAATGCTCACAGCAGTCCCCAGTGAAACTCCCCACCAGCAGCCAGTCCTTGCAGAAAGGGGGGAAACAGGAACAGCAAGGAAACCCTCCCTGGAAGATTTGGAAAGAGAACACTGGACTGGGTGAGTTTTTGCTTTTCCACTTGTAAAAGCAGAAGTTACAGAAAGTAAAGCAAGACCTGGATGGCAAAGTAGCTCCATTGAAACTTCAAGGCAGTGCCTTTGAACAGCACTTTAAGCCTAGCACTGCTTAATGCTAATCCTGTAACACTATATAGATGGGCTTTTTTTTTGCCTTTTACACAAAGGAGGAAGGGGCTCAATTCTTCTGAGGTTGGGTTTGCTTTCCCTGGAGCAGCCCAGCTCCGGCTCGCTGGCATTGCCACCTGAATCCACCTGAAGGGGGTGAGCCTGGGGGGAAGAAAGAGGCTCCTCTCCCCCTCCAGGCCAGAATCTGATCTCCTGATTAGCTTGCTGGTTATCAATAGAGGCAACAGTTGTGATTGCAACTCAACACTGCTCCAGCCCTGGAAGAGCATTGACGAAAAGGGAGTTTTCAATTGGGAGAGCGAGGGCTGAGCCATCCTTTCAGTCCCCAGCAGGAGTTGGCACAGGAGCACCGGCATGCATTCTCCATTGACATAGGATTTTGCCCTGGTCTACCAAGATTGGTCTAAAATTTCAGACCTGATTGCTCCTCTAGTCTACGGAACAGGTTGGTAATTCTTTTTTTACATACCTAAATAATTGCAGTTTTGAATGGGGTATCTTAAATAATGTGCTCTCTATTTGGGCTGTGGTGTTTGCCGAGCAGTGCTGGTCTCACTCCTGTCCCCGGACTGCCACTCTGCACCAGTCACTGCCTGCCTGGTCTCTGCTGAATTCTCACTCAGATTTGCAATCTGTGTAACATCCTGTCATCCTGCTTTTATCTTTCCAAGATAGGGAATGTGGTAGAACTTTTCCTTGGTGAAATGAATTTTTCTCCATGGAGAATGTGGTTGCTGGGAGCCAGCTGGGACCAGCAGTGATGTGAGTGGAACACTGAGGAGCAGTGAAGAGGGAGGAACTTTCCTTCTCTGTTTAATGCTTTCCAAGCTCCCAGTAATGGGAATGAAGTGGAAGTGGTGTGGGACAGATGATGGTTGTGCACTCTGTGGTGTGTATAGATTGGTGTCTTTAGAAGGTGTTGGATCCACATACACCACAATAACAGATCCACAGAGAACACAAAGCAACGCTGGGGTTTATAGACAGATATTTAAGGCTGAGCAGGTGGAGAGGCTGCTCTGAAACCCAGGCTGTGCACAGTGCATGGCTGTGACTGGTGTGTGGAGCTGATCACGTCCTTTTCTGACTGGCACACACACACTGGGAGCACACGAGCCCTTCCTGGGAGCTCTGAGTGTGCCCTGCCCTGGAAGCGACAGGCGAAGAAATCAAAGCAGGTGTTGCAGCAATATTTTCTATTGGATTAATAATGAGTAACAAATTGCATTAGGCACAGAAGGAATTAAAGCTGGCACAGGGTTTCTCTTCCACTTTCCCAGCCCTGTATCCGCTCTCTCTCATTGATTCCTGTGCACAAGGAGGTTGTGCTTCCCCCACGCCCATCCAAAGCAGTGAGTGATGGATGTGGAAGGAGCCAGCACAGAGGATTAGTTGAGGTGGTGCCTGAAACCCCTTAACCATGAGACACACCACAGCTCTCGTGTTTGGAGCAGTGCAAAGCTGCTCCCCTTGGAAATGGGCAGGAGTGTCCATCCATGCACTAAGCAGATCAGGGAGGAATTGCTTTTGAACCCTCAGGAGAATAAAGAGCCCACAGACAGCTGGGGCTGTTTAAAACCTCCAAATGCCACGTGAAATTAGTGGCAGCTCTTCCACGTGGGCTTCCTCTGGCAATGCCTGCAGATGGTTTGCTGTTGTCACCAGGGAAGTCTGATGACACCACTTCATGGAACAGGCATTTTGGGCCTCCATCTCTGAAACATTCACCTGTTGGCAGCAGTTGGGTGGCTTTGGGAAATGACAGCACTTGGGGTATCCTCAAGGATGTGTTTTCCTACCAACCTGATGCCTGTCTGGGCTTCTTTGCTTCCTGTAGGATGAACCAACGATCATTTCTGGGAACCTGGGTGGCCCTTTTGGTGATAACAGCCCGACATCGAGGTGAGTATCTCCTGCTCAGGTGCTGGGAGGCCAACACTGCCCAGCTGTGCTGTGCCCAGAGCCCCCAGAGGGCTTGGGAAACACCCCCAGCTCCTTGGCTGGAGCAAGGCCAAGAACGAGGGTGAACTGAGTGTTTCCCATGGGGTGTTGTTTGCTTCCCTGAGCACCCACCATCTGAAGCAGCAAGTCCTGCTCATCCCAGAGCAGGGAGAATGGACCTGTTGTCCTTGTTGTCCCAGTGTGAAGCAGAGATAGGTTGTATGACTTGATGGCAGTCATAAGGAAAGTAAAAAGTGAAGCTACAGCCTGTCCTGCATCTTGTGGTCACTTTGCTGTTGCCCTACCAAACTTTTGGATGATGCTTTTTCTCCTGACCCTGTACCAGAGCCAATCCCAGAGCTAGAACCTCTGCTGTGGCTTTTCTGTGGCCTCTCTGAAGTCAGAATAGGTGCTGACATTGCCTTAAGGACTCTCTTCTCTCTCTCCTTCCAGCTCACACCATGGGCAGTCTGTATCCATTCTGGCAGAATGACACAAGAACACCCAAAGTTGATGATGGAAGCTCTCCTGAGATCAAGATCTCTGTCCCATTCATCTATTTTGGAGTCCCATACAGAAGCATTTATGTAAGTGGAGAAACAGACCTTCCCTTTATTCCTTTTCTTGCCATTACTGTCTGTATTTTAAATGCTCTCTGCCTGTCATCAGGAATTGGAAGATTTATTAGCAACTAACTGACAAGTTCTTAGATTTCATGAACTGGTAGGTTTTATGATTAAGAAAGTCAAAGGTATATTTAATAGGATAATGTTCATGGGAAAGGAATATAAAAGGCAGTAAATTTTCTTTGCAGGTGATTAAATGGTACAGCAAAGCTCAGGGCTTGGCACAAGGGACATTATTCCTGTTAGATGACAAGAAACAAGAAAATGCAGAGACCTGCCAGAGGGGAAAAAGGGGCAAGAGTTTTGTGGGTGCCCCTGACAAGGACAGGGGATGGCACAGCAAAGGCCTGGCTAAGGGGAGAGCAGCTCCTCCAGGCTGGGCTTAGACATCATCAAAACCCTCAACAGGAGCCTCAGTCAGTGTGACTGTGCCACATCCCAGGCACATCCATGTTTATGGTGAGCTGTTCTCTGTGGGTTCACAGGAGAGGCAAAGGCTCCTCTGTTCCTCTGTACACAGCAGCACTGGGAGAGCAGGAATCCTGAGGGGTTTCACACCCTTGTGTGCTGGGAGATTCCAGCATCCAGAGCAGCAGTGCCATTTCTCCATGCTTGGGGAGCATCTTAGCCGACTCCAGGGAGGTGGTGGTGGCCCTGCCTGTCCAGAGCCCCAGGACCTGGCACAGACAACAAAGCCAAAGGCAGGTTTTGTCCTGGGAGCCTGCAAAGGCCTGCTCAGGCAAAGTGTGTCTCTTGGTGCAGGTCAACAACAACGGTGTGATCTCCTTCAACGCTCTGGTCAGCCAGTTCACCCCCGAGGTGTTCCCGCTGGCCGACGGCCGGGCCTTCGTGGCGCCCTTCTGGGCCGACGTGCACAACGGCATCCGCGGGGACGTCTACTACAGGGAGAGCACGGAGCCTGCGCTGCTCAGGAGAGCCTCCAGGGACATCCACAAGTACTTCAAGGACATGGCCTCCTTCTCTGCCACCTGGGTCTTCATCGTCACCTGGGAGGAGGTCACTTTCTATGGGGGGAGCAGCACGACGCCGGTAAGAGGGTTGGCTGTGGTTCTTGGGGGTTGGGTATTGACGTTATTGTCCTCATTTTGGGTGTAAAACTGAGTGTGTCTCATTGTGTTCCTGCTTCTCAGGTGCCTTTTGGGCAGAGGAGCACCATGGTCCCTTTATTCTCTCCTACTACTCATACTCTCCAAAGTGCTGTACAAATCTTTCTCCTTACTCTCAGACCTCCAGGGAAAGCATCACCTCATTGGCATTTGTGGGCAGTGTATCTAAACAAGGCTCTGACACCAGTTAGGAGCTTTTGGCTGGATCACAGTGTAGTTACTCTTTGTTAGATAAAAATGCAGATATTTGTGATGCCAACTGACCTGCCTGCAGGGGAGACCAATCAGACTGACCAGGGTTATATTTCCATAAATGTGTGAGTTGTGTCTCAGAGGGTGGGGATGGCAGTGCAGTGTCTTTTCAGGGCATGAACAGCTTTTAAATGTCTGGTTAATATGTGAACTGTGACTGCAGCTGATGTTGGGAGGTCTGGGCTGGGCTGCTGGAAGGGCTCGTGCTGCAGCTTGGGGTGCAGATCCAATCCTGGAATGGTTTGGGTTGGAAAGGACCCCAAAGCTCATCCTGTCCCAGCCCCACCTTCCACTGAACCAGGTTGCTTCAAGCCCTGTCCAACCTGGCCTTGAGCACTTCGTGAGTGAGGGATCCCAGCTATTGTTTGGGCAAGGCTTGTGTAAGGTTAGCCTGGGTACTGCAAGTACAAGAGCTGCTTCTGTCTTGAGGAGCTGGCTCTGACAAACAGTCCAGCTCCTTTCCATTTGTTAGAGAAGCTGGAGATTTTATGCATATTTTTTGCCAGTCCTGGCAGCACTTGCAGAAAAAAACCCCCACCATATATATATATTTGCAGACAGCAAGCAATAGAGAGATTTGTGTACTGCCTGAAGAATTACATTTGCAACACAGTGCAGTTTGTTTTGTTCTGGAGGAGCCTCCTGCCCAGCAGCAGCTGGGCTGGCACGTGGAATAATGCGATGCAGGGCAGTCATGGCAATGCAGAAAAGCTGCAGGAAACAATCTGTGGAATGAGGCCCTGGGGATGCTGCAGCTGCTGCCTCGGGATGTCACCTGAAATGGGGTCATTTTCTGAGAGTGAGGGTGCTCAGTGACCGTGGGCATCAAAGAGGGAGCTGTTTGGGGTTGATGAAAGTCTCACCCATCTTACACCTGGCACCAGGTCACCTCTTGCCACCCTCCAAGAGCCCCTGAGCAGAGCAGGGTTTGTTGCTACCCGAAAAAGCTGTTGTTGCACTCTCAAAGTGATGCTGCCTTTCTGTGTTACATGTTAGTGATCTCACAGGACGGCAAAAGACTTGGCAAAGGTGAACAAGTGTGAAGAGCAAACCAGAAGCAGGAGGCAGAATTCCAGGGGAAGGATGCAGGAGTGGAAATGGTGGCTCTCCTGCTTGCCCTGGTGTGAACTGTGCCATTTGCAGCTGCTGTGAGGCAGCTCTGCCCACAGCTCTCACTCTCCTGACAGCTGCCAGAGCCTCTGTGTTCGAGATTCCTCATGGCAGGAGCTTAATGTGCCTCGGAGGTGACATCCCCTGGGTGTGCAAGCAGTGAGTGCAGCCCTGGGCTCCCCTCTGCTGTCCTGAGGCATCCTCAGAGCCAACAAACACACCTCTGGGTTTGCTGCAAGGGAATGTGACCTGCTGTGAAGTGACCCCCAGCCCTCCCGTTTGTCCAGCAGCACATGCAGCTGCCTGCAGTGCTCGGGGTCCCTGATGCTTCCTTGGGGAAGATGGTTTGAGCCCTGGGCTTTTCCATATCACCTGATCATTGTTTCTGTGGCCGTAGTTTCCTGCCCAGTGTGCAGTGCCCAGGTAGCACCAGGCTCCTTGCACTGCTCTTGATTAATTAAAAGAGGGGCATCCCACACTTAGTCCCCTGCTAACCTCCTGTTTGCTCAGAGGCAGGAGCAGCAGTTATCATGACATGGGCCCAGTGCAGAGGAAGGGCAGGGATGGGAGGGACAGGGAAATGCAAACAGCTGAGAGAAGTGACTGACTTAGTTCCCAGTGGTAAGCTCTGCTGCTGGATCTGCATGGATAGAGGGAATATCTCAAGGGAAGAGGATTCTTCAGTCTTTCTACACAGCTATATAGGGAAGAAGGGGGTTATGCTGCCCTTGCCACCCGGCAAAGCAGGCTCTTCCCACCTGGAGCCCTGCTGGAATGTGTCTGGAGTTTGGGAGGCTGGAAATGCAGAGTCATTTCAAGGGAAAGGAAGAACATGAGCAGCAGATTTAGCAGGGAGTGAGGGGATTTGGCAGCCAGCAAAGTGCAGGATATCCATGGCTGACTTGGCTGTGATCCACGGTTAGCAGTGTTATAGGATATGAGTGTGGAAGGGAACTGGGAAAGATAATGCAGCGAGGACTAAAGCTAAGACAGGGTAATGGCAGATAACAGATCTTACCAGCCTGGATCCTGCCCACTGCTGCTTCCCTATGAGCTCATTCTCATGCTGCCATCTATTGGTGTTCACTTGGATTAGAAGCAGGCTTGTCCTCCCAGGTGAAGGAAAGGGCAGGCAGAGGAGCTGGTGGAGTTTGTGGCAGCAAACACGATCATATTTTGGGTCTAATTTGGCTTCTGCAGCTCTTCACTGTGAGGCTCCCATGTCTCACCTGGGCCAGAGATGAACATGGCAGAAGGGCAGGCAAACAGCACGAGAAGAGCAGTATCACCTTGTGAATGTGGTCCTGGTTTTCAACAGGTGAACACTTTCCAAGCTGTCCTGATCACAGATGGAATGTCTTCCTTTGCCATATTTAACTACTATGAAATCAGCTGGACCACGGGCACAGCCAGTGGAGGGGACCCCCTGACTGGTCTTGGTGGGGTCATGGCCCAGGTGAGGCTCTTGCTCCCACATCCCTGTCTCTGTTGAACCCTTGGACTGCCTGTAGCTTTCCCAACATCTCCATGCTTGCTCCTGCCACTTAGTCCCCCAGCAACCCCAGCACTCCTTGCCTCCTACTGCTGGGCACAGTGGGCTGAGCACTCCCAAACTTGGTGATGGCAGCAGTTCCATCTGTCTGAGGAGGGGGAGGTTCCTGCATGATGGGAGTTTCCCTACATTGCTTCCTCACTTTATCTTGGCCATTCAGTACATGCACCCTTGGATCTGTATGTACAAACAATTGTGCATATACATACATAAATCTGTAAATATACATCTGTTCTCTTTGTAGTACCCATTTAGCTTTTTACTCACATCCAAACGATCTGAAAATTGGAATCCCTTAAAAGAATTGTTAAAAGTAAAGAGGAGGGGACAGAGAAGGGAGGAAATGCAGCATCACTTTGCCGTGGCCAAGGTGGGTGATGGAATTTGCTCTCTCTCTGGTTTAGGCTGGTTTCAATGGAGGAAATCTCACCAACTTCTTTAGCCTCCCAGGCTCCAGAACTCTAGACATAGTCAATATTGAAGAAACAACCAATGTGAACGTCCCTGGGCGCTGGGCCTTCAGAGTGGATGGCAGAGAGATAGATCCAGCCCATGGCTGCAGCCTGAGAGGTAAGGGAGGACGGGCATTGCTTGTGGTCACGTTTTGGGGTGCAGGGTAGCAAAAGGTGGTGCTGTTGGGACATTGATGGAGAGGTGCTGACTGCCCTGGGCTGCTGCTTTTGGCCAAGGCATCCCCACGAGCTGCAGCTGTGGGACAGAAACACCAGAGCGGGTGCAGTCACTGCACGTCTCTGAGTTGCTGCACCAACTTCTACTGAGAATCGGTGGCAACAGGAAGGACCTGGGGACAGCAGTTTCCTCTTGCCCCCACATTAGGGAAGCTGGCCTTGTGGTCCCATTTCCCTTGTTTCTGCAGGAGGAATAGAAGGTGTTCCACGTGCCTGCACCAGCTGCAGAGCCTGTGCCTGTGTCACAGACTGCACGGGGCTATAAACACATTAATCAGTGCACACAGTGACTGCACAGAGATTATTGCATTGCCATTTGACAGCTAACACTGTCAGGAGCATCCACTGTGCTCCAGGAGTCTTTCTAGCAAGAGGGGATTGTCATTTGCTGATGGACACTTGAGACATGCAGCTTCTTTGTGTCCTGGTTTAGGACTGTACCAAAAAAGGTCCACAGGACTCCAAGGCTCTTGCAGCCCCAGCAGAGTTTTAGGTCCAACTCCTCCAGCTCCTTCCAGCTGCTGACCCCAGGAAGAAAAGGCTGAACTTTGCACAGGGCCTGGAAGCCAATCTTGGCTTTGCAGGTGACCAGGGGAGTGCAGATAGATCTCACCACTGGATTTAAATGTCACAGTGAATGGCTGATCACCTTTATGAGAGGAGATGCAGTACGAGGTGTCAGAGCCTTCTGACACTCCTTTCCCAAATCTCCCACACCAGGATGGTTGGTGTGTGAGTCTCACTAAGAGAAGATGCTGTTTTTTGCAGGGAAGTGGGAAATAGCATATTTTTTTTGTGGGAGGCAGGGAAGAGTACAAAAGTTTAGGAGAGGTAAATTCAGGCAGTGGATGGTGGGAGCCACATGGCTGAGAAGTGTGAAAGATGGACAGATGGAGGAGAGAGAAACTCTCCCGGTACTGCCACCCTTGTTCTCCCATCTTCTCCCAGCCTCTCACGTCTCTCACCAGGCAAACCTGCCTCTCTTTATAGTGCCACGTCTGCTCAGTCTGTGGGATCACTCAGCGTTCCTGTTGTAGCTCTGTGTGTGTGGAAGTTACTTATCAACAGCTCTTTGGTTTCCTGACTACTACAAGCTCTTTCTGAATGGGAGCAAATTGCTCCTGGGCTGCTGATGGCAGAGCCACTTTTTGACCAGTAAAGTTATTTGAAGAGGGGAATTGTGGAGGTGGCAAAATGCTGAAGGACAGCACAAGTGCAGTGACAGTGCTGGGAACAGCCTCCAAAGAGCATCAGCTTTACCAGTGGGCTTTCCCTTTGGGAAAGCAGCACAAATGGCTCTTGTGCCCTGCATGACTGAGGCAGAATGAGAGTGGGGAGTGTCCAAAATGTATGGAATAGCCTTCAAGTTTTCCAGGCTGTGTGTAGACCCTGGATTCGTGACAGCCCTCACAGCATTCCATGGACTCGAAGAGGATGGACCACACACTGCAAACAAAGCTTGGGATTGCAGCACTTTGCTGAGTAACTCCTGCTGGGAGTTTGCACAAGGAAAGCAGCTGAGAAGCCCAGTGGCAAGACACTCTGGTGGGGGTCTTGGTCACAGGGCCAGCAGAGCCCTCCGAGGAGCACTGGGTGCCCTTGGCTCCACTCTTAGAGAGGGGATGTAGCCTGGGTTTCTCCCCTTTCTGTCTTTCTAGGGCAGTTTCTCCGCCAAGGGGAGATCTTCTGGGACAACGCCAACTGCACCACCAAGTGCCGCTGCCTGGACCTCAGCAATGAGATCTCCTGCCAGGAGGTGGCCTGTGGGCCCTTTGAGGCGTGTGAGACCAAGGCCAGGTTCTTCCAGTGCGTGCCGGTGGAGAGCAGCACCTGCCTGGTGTTCGGAGATCCACATTACCACACCTTCGACGGCTTCCTCTTTCACTTCCAGGGTTCCTGCTCCTACCTCCTCGCCAGGCAGTGCTGGCCAGGCTCCCCCCTGCCCTACTTCAGCGTGGAGGCCAAGAATGAGAACCGAGGCGGCTCCTCCGTCTCCTGGCTCAGGGATGTTTTTGTGGAGGTCTACTCGCACAAGATTGTTCTCCCCAAGGGCGGCTTTGGGAAGGCAAAGGTAAGAGCCCTGCTGGAAGGGGACAACTTGCCAGGTCTGCTCCTCTGAGGGGCCAGCAAGACTGTGACAACAGTTTGGAGAGCATGGGATGGCATTTCTGGGCCTTGTGTGTCTTGGGGAGTGGGCACGGGTGACAGGCATGGCAGAAAATGCCTGTGGCTTCCCAGTGGCTGTCCCTCTGTGCATGTCCCTCACCCTGAGACCCCATCATGGGGCTGTACTCCCTGTGTCCCACTCTGCTATTTCATGCACTGGTGTCAAGAAAGATAGATGCAGGCACCCCCAAAAATGCCAAGGCAGCAGAAAGAATCCAAAAATATTTATTTCGAGGTTGAGAACACTAGAAAAAACTTACAAAGGAAAAGCCTTCTAGCAGTGCTGCAGCAGCACTGGGCATGAGAAGGACATGCCTCCTGATCTCTTCCAGGCTTCTTATCTTCTCTGTCCTCCCCCTTCCAGGCCCACTCTGCTGAGCCTGACTAGTATCTGTTTATCTTCTCCACAATCCAGAGAGAGAGGGAAACTGCATCTTTCTCTGGAATGCAAAACAAGAAGGGAAAGCAAAACCTCCAACTATTTTTGAGCAAAGTACTCTTAGGCAGGAAAGTGAGAACAGCCCCTCATTACAAATTCTTCCGAGCGGGTTTCTCCCCCTGCAGCTCAGTCTCCTGGTGTTGTTCCCACAGGTGGATGACCTGGTGGTGTCCCTGCCCATCTCCCTGGATCTGGGTGCAGTCAAAGTGTACCAGAGTGGCTTGTCCACAGCCCTGCAGACGGACTTTGGGCTGCTGGTGACCTACGATGGGGAGCACTTCGCCTCCATCTCCGTGCCGGGCACGTACATCAATGCCACGTGCGGGCTCTGCGGGAACTACAACAAGGACCCCGAGGACGACGCGCTGCGCTCGGACGGGAGGATGGCCGTGTCCGTGCCCGACCTGGGCGAGAGCTGGCAGGTGCCACACCCCGAGAGGAAATGCTCCACGGGCTGTGTGGAAAACTGCAGTGTGTGCCCTGCGGCCGCCGAGGCGCTTTACTTCGGCCCCGAGTACTGCGGCTTCATCAACAAGACCGGAGGGCCCCTCTGGGAGTGCAGCTCCGTCGTGGATCCCACTGCCTTTGTCCACAGCTGTGTCTACGATCTCTGCAGCGTGCCCGTGTCAAAGGAGAACGGCACTGGCCTGTGCCAAGCCATCCAGGCATACGCCACGGTGTGCCAGGCCCTGGGCATCTCAGTGGGAGAGTGGCGGACACAGACGGGGTGTGGTAAGTGTTGGTGTGTTCGTGCTGGGAGTCTTCCCCTCTGGAGGAGGGGAGTGATATCAGGGGTTTGCCTGTGTGCCCAGCACTGCATGGCATGGGGGGGAAGAGATCCAAGGAGAGGAGCTGCCCAAGGTGGAGGGATCTGGGAGAGAACCGGTTGGTCCTTCCTCCCCATGGCATCAGACTCTTGCTCCAGCAAAAGGGTGGTAGAAGTCAGGCATGAGGTGGGAGCTTCACATTGCTCTGCAGACAATCAGTTGCCATGGGGAGAGATGGAGGCTGGACTGGGATGGGGACTGACCATGGCACACTTCTCAACCCACTCTCCTTGTGGCCTTAAGGAGCTGCAGGCAGCTTTGTGGCTCTGAAGTTGTTTTGGAGAAGCCACTCCTGTGTGAGAGCAATGGCCAGGGAAGCACGGAAAGGAAATGGAGGGGCTAATCCAACCTCAAGCAGAGCTCATGGGTCACTCTGTGCTGTCTCTGCTCTATGTCAGTAGGAAAAGGGTAACTGGCCACAAACCGTGCCATAATATGGTGCCCCTGTCTGTGTCCCCTCTGCCCACAGCGATGGCCGTGCAGTGCCCAGAGCTCAGCCACTACTCGGTGTGTGCCAGCAGCTGCCCTGCCACGTGCTCAGACCTCACAGCCCCTCTGGCCTGTGCCACCCCCTGCACCGAGGGCTGCGAGTGCGACGAGGGCCACGTCCTCAGCCGGGACCGCTGCGTCCCTGCCTCGCAGTGCGGCTGCGACGTGGACGGGCGCTACTACCCCGTCGGGGAGTCCTTCTGGGCATCCACAGACTGCACAGTGCAGTGCCAGTGCGAGGACGGAGGGGAGGCCAAGTGCTTCAACACCAGCTGCCCCGAGGGAGAGGTGTGCACCATCGAGAACGGCTTCCGTGGGTGCTACCCCAGGCGTGAGACGGTGTGTTTGGTGGGGCAGAGCCAGGTGCTGCAGACGTTTGATGACATCACCTTCCCCTACCCGCTGGAACAGTCCTACACACTGCTCAAAACCTGCCCAGAGAGGCCAGACTTCATCGAGGTGGACATCAGCCAGAAGAAGGCTGGCTCTGCTGCCAACGGGCCACGCGTGGTGCGGGTCCAGGCTGTCGGCCAGGAGGTGAAGATCGGAGGCACTCGCCTGTCCGACATTAAGGTAAAGGTGCTGCCCAGGGCTGGAGGGGGAGGTGGTGGCTCGTGGTGTAATCCACTGACCCCTTGGAGAAGGGCTCATGGGTTTGTGGCTGAGAACCAGGCACCATGGTGGCACTTGGAGGAAGCCCATGTGAACCATCGCCATATGAGGGCTCTGAAGCACCACTATTCCTGTTTGCTGAGTCAGTTGTCTCCTGCAACTTGTATCTTTTCCCTGGAAAAAGATGCTCTCTGGGGAAAAGGCAAGGAAAGAGCTGTATGCCTTCACTCAGAGGAGGCTCTGGGCCGGGCAGAGTGAGTCAGGGTCAGGAGGTGTTTAATGTACTCAGCCCAACGTGGCTGGACAAAGTCATATCACCCTCCCTGAAGCATCTCAACCTGCTTGTTCCTTGTAGGTGAATGGTTACGAGGTGGAGCTGCCGTATTTCCACCCCTCTGGACGCCTGGAAATCTACCGTGGTGACAATGGCACAGTGCTGGAGTCAGAGGGGCTCCTGACCATCAGCTACTCCGACCTGGGGCTCCTGCAGATCCGCCTCTCCACCACCTACTTCAACTGCACCGGGGGCCTCTGCGGCCTCTTCAACGGCAATGCCAGCGACGAGTTCAACCTGCCCAAGGCCAAGTTCACAGACAACCTGGAGCTCTTCCTGGAGAGCTGGACCACGTTCGATGAGATCTGCAATGGGGAGTGCGGGGACCTCCTCATGGCCTGCAACAACGACTCGGAGCTGCTCAAGTCCTACAGGAGCCGCTCCAGCTGCGGCATCATCAACGACCCCACCAACAGCTCCTTCCTGGAGTGCCACAGCGTGGTCAACGTCTCAGCCTACTACAGGACGTGCCTGTTCCGCCTGTGCCAGAGCGGGGGCAACGTGTCGGAGCTGTGTGACTCGGTGGCACGCTATGCCAGCGCCTGCAAGAACGCCGACGTGGACATTGGCCAGTGGAGGAGCCACAGCTTTTGCCGTGAGTCCACCAAAGCTTTTAAGTGTCCAGGGTGAGGAAAAGGAGATCTGGAACTCACCAAGCTTGGTCAGAGTCTTTTTTGTTGGTAGTTTGTGGGGGTGCAGAGGTAGAGCAGCTTTTCTCACGGGGTGCTGAATTTGCAGGCAGTAGTTTCTAAGTGTGCTGGTGCCAGCAGAGACACATTTCCCAGCAAAGCGATTTCAAGGTGGCATTTCAGGAGGCAGCAGAAGGTTTATGATGCAGTGTAGGAGCATTCCAGAGCTGCAGATGGTGTCTGGCAGTGCTGTGTCCCACCACCAGAGGATAATTTCTGTAACACTGGTTTTTAGCAGGTGCTATAAACTTGCCATTGATGGGAGAACTTTCATAATGTGAAAAACCCCTACTGTGGAAGTACATGGTAGGAAGGCAGTGCCTGTGTCTGCTTCAGAGGCTTTGAGAGCGAGTTAGAGCTGGTGCTAATAATGGCACAGTGCTAATAATGGCAAGGTTGTGGGTTTGATCCCTGTATGGGCCATTCACTTCAGAGTTGGACTTGATGGTCCTTGTGGGTCCCTTTCACCTCAGAATATTCGGTGATCTTGTACTGAAAGGTCTGTTTGGGACCCCTGTCCTTGTACTCTCTGAAATGACAAGGGGTGTCATTTGGCGTGTGGCAGGGCTGTGATGGGAGGGGTGATGGCTGAGAATGGGCTGCAAAGGGAGTAGGAAGAGCCAATGGCCAGCAAAGTGCTGGGATTGTTTCCCCTCTTGTTTTTTTGCCCCCGAATCGGTCCCCACTGGCCCCATTCCCACTTTTTGCCTGTTCCTCCCCCCGTGCTGCCCCAGGGACTCAGACCCCCTGTTTGCTGCCCTGCAGCTCTCGCATGCCCAGAGAACAGCCACTTTGAGGAGTGCCTGAGCTGTGTGGAGACCTGTGAGAGCCTGGCCTCGGGCCCCGTGTGCACCGACACCTGCGCCGAGGGCTGTCAGTGCGACGAGGGCTTCGCCCTGCGCGGCACCCGCTGCATCCCCCGCAGGGACTGCGGCTGCAGCTTCGAGGGGCGCCAGCTGGCCACCAACCAGACCTTCTGGATGGACATCTCCTGCCACTTCCTCTGCTACTGCAACGGCTCCGACAACAGCGTGTACTGCGAGAACGTCTCCTGCAAGGACGACGAGTACTGCCTGGAGGAGAACGGCCTCTACTACTGCCACGTCCGCACCGACGCCTCCTGCATCATCTCCGGCTACGGCCACTACCTGACTTTTGACGGCTACTCCTTCGACTTCCAGAGCAGCTGTGAGCTGGTCCTGTGCACCACCATCTCCCGGCCCAGGGTGGAGCGCTCGGACACGTTCCCAGCGTTCACTGTCACGGCCAAGAACGAGGACAGGGACACCTCTCTGGCGCTGTGGGTGAAACAAGTGGAAGTGGAGGTCTTTAATTACAACATCGTCATCCACCGTGCCTACAAATACACTGTGCTGGTGAGTGTGGGGGCATGAGGGCTGTGGTTACGTCTGTCTGTGTGGCTCCCAAATCACAGAGTGATTTTTTGGCTTTATGGTCTGCAAGGTTTTCGGGGTTGGGAAGTGTGGATGCTTGGGCTCATCCCTAGGGTGCTGCCGGGCACAGCTTTGGGAGGGGGTGTTTGTTTTGGGTGCCTTGTTTTGGGTGTAGAGGCAAGGCCAGCAGGGACCTTGCTCTGGGAGCACCAAGCTGCCCTCACTCCTGTCCTCCTGTGGCAGCTCCCATCATCATTCCCACTCACAGGATGTCTTGTTTCCTTCCCTGCAGATCAATGATGAGCGTCTCTACCTGCCCCTGAAGCTGGGCCAGGGCAAAGTGAACATCTTTGCCTTCGGCTTTCACATCGTGGTCGAGACGGACTTTGGGCTGAAGGTGGTGTACGACTGGAAGACCTTCCTCTCTGTCACCATCCCACGTGGCTTCCAGAACCTCACCTACGGCCTCTGCGGCCGCTACAACGGCAACCCCGAGGATGACCTGGTGGCCTCGGGTGGCACACTGGCCCCCAGCATCACCGACTTCGTCCAGAGCTGGGCCAAGAGGGACACGTTCTGCCGCGTGGGCTGCGGGGACCGCTGCCCGGCCTGCGGGAAGGTGGAAGGCTTCTGGAAGCCCCAGCAGCTCTGCAGCCTCATCCCAAGCCAAAGCGGTGTCTTTGCCAAGTGCCACAGCAAGATCAACCCCAGCTTCTTCTACAAGAACTGTCTCTTTGACACCTGTGTGGATGGGGGAGCCATGCAAACAGCCTGCAGCTGGCTGCAGAATTATGCCAGCACATGCCAGACACAGGGGATTGCCATTACTGGCTGGAGGAACTTCACTTCATGCTGTAAGTACCACCCTGCCTCCAGGGCCTTCTTCTTCTGGGGTGCCAGGGAGGGGAGGGCCCACAGCCAGGCAGCAAGTCCATCCCGTGCTTGAGGTGGAAGTGTGGGATCAAGTCTGGGGCACTATTTACAAGCTGCATGTGGTACAGCAGGAGCAGGGATGGAAAAGGAGAAGTCTCAGGCTCAGGATGTATCAGCCATCCCTCTGCTGTTTAACAGGAATTATGTTAGTCAGCTTTGAAGCCAGAATGAGTTTGCTCTAATGAAGCTGCAGCCCCTTGTCAATAAGATTCCGATGCACTGTTCAATTAGGCTCCTGAGGATGGGGACTGCACGCCTCTCTGGCAGCCAATCTAGCTGGCAAATCAGATGGGAAGTAATTGTCTTTGCTAACAAGACTGAAAATTAAATCTGTGTCGTTTTTCCTTCTGACAAGCAAGCTCATGGCCCAGAGGCACCGCCCTCACAGGGTGCTGAGGCTGCTGACGGGCACACGTGGGACAGGTCCGCATTGGTCCACGTGGGAGCCAGGTTGGGTTTGTCCATGGAGCTAATCTGTGCCTCTTCTGTCCCCTGGTGACACCACAGCTGTCAGCTGTCCCCCCAACAGCCACTACGAGAGCTGCGTGTCCCTGTGCCAGCCCCGCTGTGCCGCCATCCGGCTCAAGAGCGACTGCAGCCACTACTGCGTGGAGGGGTGTCAGTGTGACCCCGGGTACGTCCTCAACGGCAAGAGCTGCATCCTGCCCCACAACTGCGGCTGCTACTCCGACGGCAAGTACTACGAGGTGCGCTGCCCACACCCTCCTCTCAGGGCTTGCTCCCCTATCTCTGGGCAGAGTTTGTGCCTGACTGGGGTGACAGTCGGGCTGTCCCTGCAGGCAGGGAGGAGGGAGGTGTCCTCCCATGGTGCGCTGCATGGTGAGTCTTTCTATCTGCAAAAATCATCATCAGTTGTTGGGTGAGGGTCGCCCAGATGTCAAGCACAGAAGGGAACCTGTGGAGTCAGGATGGATGAAAGGGTGGTGACTGAAAAGGCTGATTTTGGTGAGTGCCAAAGTCCAGCACTGTAGGACCAGTTGTTTTAGGTATTCCACACACAACAAATTCTGTTTCACATTAAATTTACTTATATTTAGCTGCTGGATGTCACTTGGGAAGGAGTTTGATGCCCCAGAGTGCTGTGCTGGTAGCATTGCTCATGTTATAGTGGGTTGTATTTGCTGTCAGTGAAACTGTTCTGTGTAAGGTGTCTTTGCCAAGCCCCACACCATAAGGAGCTTGGGTGGTGTCATACAGGGTTCCAGACAGATGTCAAAGACGTGACATTAGCACTGTGAATTTTGTGTGTGTACCAGAGGAGAGGGAGGTTGTGGTGGCAGTGAAAACATGCAGTTGCCTCGTGTGTGTGGGTAGCAGAGATACTGCAAGGTACATGTAAGCTGTTCTTTGCACCTTTTTCTCTGTCCTTGTTGACTGTTCTCACTTGTTGTGTGGGAGAGGGACATAACCCCAGTCCAGCAGTGCAGGGCAGGGCTCTCCAGCCCTGCCAGCCGGTGACGGGCCCCTCTTGCAGCCCAAGCAGCTCTTCTGGAACGGGGACTGCACCCGCCGGTGCCGCTGCTTCCGGCGCAACCTGATCCAGTGCGACCCGCGGCACTGCAAGTCGGACGAGGAGTGTGCCCTGCGCAACGGCGTCCGCGGCTGCTTCAGCACCCGCAGCTCCTTCTGCCTGGCGGCCGGAGGGGGCGTCTTCCGCACCTTCGACGGTGCCTTCCTCCGCTTCCCCGCCAACTGCGCCTTCGTCCTCTCCACCATCTGCCAGAAGCTGCCCGACTTCTCCTTCCAGCTCATCATCAACTTCGACAAGTGGTCCTCGCCCAACCTCACCATCATCTCCCCCGTCTATTTCTACATCAATGAGGAACAGATCCTCATCAGTGACAGGAACACCGTCAAGGTGAGGTCTCATCAGGGCTGTCTGCTTCCTCCAGAGCAGGGATGGGGAGCAGGGTACCAGCTCCCAAATGGAGTGGGATGGCACTAAGGGCTGCCACAACAGCCCTGGACAACTGCTGGTGTTTTCACAGCTGCATTAGTGGGAAGTACTAATGGAACCTTTTTGAGTGGCTTGGGCTCACATCCATAAGCAGAGGATATGGGACGGACATCAGCTTTGTGTCCCCCTTGCTCCAGGTGAACGGCAGCCACGTGAGCATCCCCTTTGTCACGGGGCTTTCCACGAAGATCTTCAGCCAGGAGGGCTTCCTGGTCATCGACTCCAGCCCCGACATCCAGATCCGCTACAACGGCTTCAATGTCATCAAGATCACCCTCGGGGAGCGGCTGCAGAACAAGGTGTGCGGCCTCTGCGGCAACTTCAACGGGGACCAGACAGACGACTACGCGACGCTGCGGGGGCAGCCGGCGGTCAGCAGCGTGGTGCTGGCTCAGACCTGGAAAACCAACGGCATGCAGAAGAGGTGAGTGCTGGGACAGCCCTTCCCCACCGGGTGGGAGTGGGAGCAGGGCTGGCCCAGGAGCCCCCACGACGTGTGCGGTGCCCACAGCTGCAACGAGCTGCAGTACTCGCAGTACGCCGCTTCCTGCGACAACGTCCAGATCCAGGAGCTGCAGAGCGACAGCTACTGCCTGAAGCTGACAGACATGAAAGGCTTCTTCCAGCCCTGCTACGGCCTCCTGGACCCACTGCCCTTTTACGAGTCCTGCTTTCTGGATGGCTGCTACAACCACAAGAAGGCGCAGCTGTGCGGCTCGCTGGCCGCCTACGGAGAGGCGTGTCGCACCTTCGGCATCCTGGGCACCGAGTGGATCGACAAGGAGAATTGCTGTAAGAGCACCAGGGACTGGCCGGGGCGAGGGGAGCTTGGACTGCAGCCCGGGGAGAGGGGCTGGAGGGTGTGCCCTGTGCTCTCAGGGTGAAGGTTGTGTTTGTGCCCTGTCTTGTGCTGTTTAGCAGGAGTGGTGGAGGATCCCTGCGTGGGCGCCGACTGCCCCAACCGCACGTGTGAGCTGGACAACGGTGGGGAGCTGTGTGGCTGCATCGAGCCCCCGCCCTACGGGAACAGTGAGTGCCTGTCCCGCCTGGGGGGCTGTGCCGTGGGCTGTGCTGGGCCATCCTACCACCAGGGCTTGGGGAAGGGGGTGCTGAGGGCTGGGACATCTGCCAGGATGGGTTTTCATGGCTTTGCATAGGTCAGGATGGGAGCAGGGAACGGGTTTTCTGAGGTGCTCATTATGGGCACCTCTGTCTTGGGAGCACTTTGAGCAGCAGGGATGTAGGATGGGCAGGGCACACCACAGGAGGTGATCCCAGCCCATTTCTGGTGGTGAGGAGCAGTGCTGGTGTGGGCCATTTGTGGTGGTCTGAATTTGTCTTGCCTTCTCCTCCAGCCACCCATGACATCATCGATGCGGAGGTGACCTGCAAAGCTGCCCAAATGGAGGTGTCCATTTCGAAGTGCAAGCTGTTCCAGCTGGGCTTTGAGCGTGAGGGGGTGCGGGTCAATGACCGCCACTGCCCTGGCATCGAGGGGGAGGACTTCATCTCCTTCCAGATCAACAACACCAAAGGCAACTGTGGCAACCTGGTGCAGGTGAGCCAGGACATGGGGCATAGAGCACTGGGAGAAGGGGCCAGTACCCCACAGCAGCCCACCCTGACACCAGGGCTGGGGCAAGGCTGCACATTGATGCAAGCAATGCTTGGGAACTCCTTTTTTGGGGTGGGGGTCGACCCAGGGATAGAGCGAGAGCAGAGACAGGTCTTGCAGAGCAAGGATTATGCCTCGTGGTTCCTAGCCCTGCCATTCCATGCCCTTTGGCCAGAGGCAGTGGACTGGCAGCCAGACCCTTAGGGTCACACAGCTTGTTGAGAGGCCAAGGTGTTTGAGGAGCAGGGGAGGAGATGGCCAGTCTCGAGCGATGCCCTGTGTTCCTCCTGCAGTCCAACAGCACACACATAGTGTACAAGAACACGGTGTGGATCGAGAGTGCAAACAACACCGGCAACATCATCACCCGGGACCGGACCATCAACGTGGAATTCTCCTGTGCCTATGAGCTGGACATCAAGATCTCCCTGGATTCAGTTGTGCGGCCCATGCTCAGGTGGGAGCCAGGGCCAGTTACAGGCAGGGGGGTGCACAGACAGGTGGCCAGGCAGAAAGGTTCCAAAGCAAGGCCCCAGTTTGGGGTCTCTCAGCCTTTGCTCCATCTGAGCCTGTATCTCTTTGTCCTCATTAGCGTGATTAACCTGACGGTGCCGACGCAGGAAGGGAGCTTCACCACCAAGATGGCTCTGTACAAGAACTCGTCCTACAAGCACCCCTACCGGCAGGGAGAGGTGGTGCTGACCACCAGGGACGTGCTCTACGTGGGGGTCTTTGTGGTGGGGGCCGACTCCAACCACCTGATCCTGATGCTGAACAAGTGCTACGCGACCCCGTCCCGGGACAGCAACGACAAACTGCGCTACTTCATCATCGAGGGCGGGTGAGTCACCAGGGTCAGACGGCCTGCTGGTGTCCATGGGGTCTGTTGGAGAGGGTGCTCAGAGGGATGTTTGGAGCAGGGACCTTTGGCCAATGAGATGGTTCCAAAATCCAGAAAGGGAGGGGAACAGAGCAGCCAGTGCTGTTAGGGCAGGGCTGATTTTCTTAGCATAGAGGTTGAGTGTCACAGAGTCCCAGAGGTGGAGAGAGGTGCCCTTCCTCATGTCACTGATGTTATGAACAATAGGATATCTGTAGGAAACAGGGGGACGTGGATCAAAGCACAGACATTTTGGGCAGTGGGGGCACAGTGAAGTTGGAAGTCCCAGAGAGAGGTTACATGTTGAGGCACGATGCCCTTGTCCAGACAAGGGATGGATCTAAACACACCACCTCAGGACTCAGGGTGAACAGGGGCAGGGGAGAGCGGTGTCCTTGGAGGGAGACTCCTGGTCACAGGAGGGTCGTGGTGAGTGTGAGTGCTTTGCACAGGTGCCAAAACATGAAGGACAACACCATTGGCATAGAGGAGAACGGGGTGTCATTGACGTGTCGCTTCCATGTCACTGTGTTCAAGTTCATCGGGGACTATGACGAGGTCCACCTGCACTGCGCCGTCTCACTCTGTGATTCAGAGAAATACTCCTGCAAAATAGTGAGTGGGGCAAGGGCAGAGGGATGGGCTGCTTGATTTGAAGGGCTCTGTCAGTGCAACAAGCCAAGCTGATGTGGCATCAGAGAAGTGACCAGAGGTGCATCCCTGGGTGTGAGAGTGGGAGAGTCGTGTGTCCCACAGACCGTGGGAGGAGAGGCTCTGCCATGGGCAGGTCACCTCAAGAGCCTGATTGCAGGGTCCCTTTAGGATCTGGGCTGGCCTGAAGGGCACAGAGAGGGCCCAGACAGGACTGAGGGTGACAGAGGTGGTGTTTATCCCTGAACAGAACTGCCCTCAGCACACGAGGATGGCCAGTGCATTCGCCGAGGAGTCCAAGGAGCAGATCCTCTCTGTGGGGCCTATCAGGAGGAAGCGTAAGTGTGTGTGACCTCAGGGAATGCTGGGGGCCTTGTCTGCCATCCCAGTCTCAGGCAGCCAAGGGCTGTGAGCATTGCTCAGGTGTCCCCCTTTGTGCCCAGGGTCAGACTGGTGCGAGGACAATGGTGGCTGTGAGCAGATCTGCACGAGCCGGGCGGATGGACCTCTGTGCAGCTGCGTGACAGGGACACTGCAAGGGGACGGCAAGAGCTGCAGGGGCAAGTACCAGGGCTGGGGCAGGCACAGCAGGGGCTCCCACACCCCACCCAAGGGGCTGCAGGGGGGAGCAGCCTGGGGAAGGTGGCTGGAACATGCCGTGTGTTGCAGACTGGAGGGAGGTGGAGGGCAGGGAGCTGTTCCCAGTACCTGAACACTGAGGCCAATGATGACAGACTTGGAAGAGTTGGCAGGTGGACAGGCAGTTGGAAAGGAAGGTGATGGTCTATAGCATGATACAGGACTGCCACAAGGCAGGGTGGAGACCATGGGCAGTCTGGGGACCGACTAAGGGGCTCATGGGAGCAGGGCTGGAAGCAAGATGGGGTGCCAGGGTGGGTGCAAGACTGACACGGTTTTTGGGGTGTCAGGGGAGGAAGGGACCCCGTTCTGTGTGTGCCAGGGCCCCAGTTCACACCGGTCTTGTTGTGTTGGCAGCCTCCAGCTCTTCAGGGGAGCACCGTGCCCGAGTGACCCTCGTGGTGGTGGCCCAGCTGTGGCTGTGGCTGCGCGCGGCTCGGCGGGACCTGACCTCGTAGGTGCGGCTCTGCCGCCCAGCCAAGAACTGTTCTCGCGCCAGCCTCAGTCTTTGTAGGGTAGGAGACAGCCCCCCACAGTGGCCAAGCTGCCTCCGACCCAGCCTGCTGCCAGGAGGGAAGAGAAGAGAAGAGGGATGGCACCTGCAGAGAGCCCGGATGAGGACCCGGCCGTGACGGTGGCACACAGCGACACAGAGGCAGCAGCAGCAGCAGCGAGGCAGAGCTGGATGTTTGCCATCATCCATGTGGGACTGTGGGATGGGGGGGGTTGTGGGTTTCTGTCTTTGGTGTGGACTCAAAGAAGGGGGTTTGCAGCTTCCCCCAGGCTTTCCCTTGTAGCTGCACTGTGGGTGGCCCACTGCAGGTGGCAGTTGGTAGTGTGGGGCAGGCCGGAGTGTGTGTCCCCTTGCATGGATAGCTGAGTGTTTGCACAGTCCTTGGGAGCTGCCATCAGGCTCTTACAAGCTCATGGACTCAGAGGTGGGTGTTGGGGCACAGGTTGTGGGCCAGAGCAGTGCACTGTCATTGCCAGATGTTGTGACACCTTGAGACCGTGTCACCCTCTGGCTCTCTGGAGCAGAGGTGGTGTTGAGATTTGTGCTGGAGAGCCAAACTCAGCCCCAGGGGTCTGGAAGTCCTGTTATTGTGCTGTGGTGGTGACAAGTCAGTCCCAATATTTGGCCAAACCTGCTCTCTGGTGGGCAGGAACAAGACCCAGGGGAATGAGGGATGGAATTCCTGCCGTGTTTGCCTGGTGTGCCACAGCAGAGTCATTGGAGGGTCAGAGCAGCATTGGGGGCTGCAGGCACAGGGCAGCATTGGGGGTGCCTGGTGCAGGAGCCAAGAGCAGCCTTGGGGTGCTGGTGGGTGTGGGGGGCTGTCTGTGTTGGTGTCTTGTCTTGTGTTTGTACTCTGTGAAATGGCTGCGTGGGAATAAAAAGTGTTGTAACCCTTCGTAAGCACCGTGGTCCTGTGTGAGGGGGGAGGGGGGGGGAGAGGCAGCAGGGGCTGGAGGGACACACAGGGGCTGGAGGGAGGGTGGGGAGGGGATGGGGAGAGGCAGCAGGGGCTGGAGGGACACAAGAGCTGGAGAGGCCCTGGGAGGACAGGGAGGGGAGGGGGAGAGGCAGCAGGGGCTGGAGGGACACACAGGGGCTGGAGAGAGGCCCTGGGAGGGTGGGGAGGGGAGTTTCAGAACACCAGCCAGGGGTGTGAGTGGGCCTGGGGTGGGCTGGAGTGTGGGGCTGGTGGGTTCACCTCGAGCTGGGCTGGGTGCAGGGCTGAAGCAACAGACCTGCTGTCCCTTCAAAGGAAGAAGAAAATGAAGATAACACCAATAAATAATGAGAAAAAACGTGGGGAAAAAGAGGGTATCCTACTTCAACTTTGGCTTCCTTCTCCAAGAAGTGCTCTTCTCCCTCAATTCCAAACACACACAGCTGCTCTCCCCTGTGTACCAGCATTCCCCTCTTTGAGATTTGTGGCTAATTTAGGCCATGTTTATTAAAGCCTGATTATCTACCTGTGTGTTGCTGATGACTAAAGCCTAACCCTGGGTGGATTACTGTTAATGACTGTCAGTCCAGCAAAACCTGGTTTAAAGTTTCAAACTGTGCCAGTGTCTTTTAAATACATCCCCAAACCTGTACCTGCTGTGGCTGAAGGTAAAGGTCTGTATGGACAGAGGGAGACAGAGATGCAGCTGAACCAGCCAGAAGAGACAGAGCTTTGATTGTTCTGCTTCAAATGAACAGCAAATTCAACATCCCCAGATAAAGCTGGACATGAGAGTTGCTTCTGTACAGCCAAGCAGGACATGGACATGACCAAGGTGGGGTGGGAAGGGTCAGGGAGCCCATAAAAAATGACTCATGGTGGCACAGCACCCAAACCCACCAGGCCAAGGGTGAGGGTGGGACTGACACAATGGCCAACATGGCAACAGGGAATAAAGCCCATGGAAACGTGATGGAATAAAGGAATACAGGGATGTCTGGAGAGGAAACATAACAGAGTCAGGACAGGGACACAAATGCAGGTTCTGCTCAGGGGAGAGCACCAG
>JAWWEV010000069.1:4012729-4028172 GCA_035583235.1 Hafferia zeledoni | reverse complement strand
CACCTTCCACCAGCCCCGGTTGCTCCAAGCCCTGTCCACCCTGGCCTTGGACACTTGCAGAGACGGGGCAGCCACAGCTCCTCCAGATCAACCTGCACCAGCATCTCACCACCCTCAAAGCCAAGAATTTCTTCCTAAAATCTACTCTAAACCCACTCTCCGTCACTCTGAAGCCATTCCTCTTCATCCTGTCACTCACAAACAGTTTCATTGACTCCAACACAGTCTCATTTACTCCAATTTCATTGACTTTCATTCCCTTTGACTTGATTTGCGGCCGTTTCATTCCGCTTTCTGACATCAATGAACCTGAACTTATTTCACTCTATCGGGGGGCCCGAGCATCCTCCGGAGAGGAGACGCAAAGAGGGAAGCAGAGGGAGAGGCAGAGGGAGCGGAGCGGAGGGGACCCGAGCATCCTCCGGAGACGCAGAAGCAAAGGGAGCGGAGGGGAGGGGGCCCGAGCATCCTCCGGAGAGGAGACGCAAAGGGAGGAGAGGAAGCGGCAGAGGGAGCGGAGAGGAGGGGAGGGGGCCCGAGCATCCCGCGGGGGGGCTCGGCGGCAGCGCTGCCCATGCACATTCTCTCCGGGCGGCGGCGCGGCTGCCGCTCGGCTGCGGCTGCGGCTCCGGCTCGGGCTGCGCTCCGCCCGGCCCCGGCGGCACGAACATGGCGACAACCGAGCGCCGAGCCGGGGCTGGCCGGGCCGCCCCGCTGGCGCTGTCGCTGTCGCTGTCCCTGCTGCTGCCGCTGCTGCTGCTGCCGCCGCCCGCGCCCGCCGCCCGTTCCCCGCCGCCGCTGGTGCTGCGAGCCCCGCACCGCCCCGCAGCCCCCGCAGAGCCCCCGCGGGGCCGCCGCGCCGCGCCGCGCTCGCCGCAGCCCATCCAGGTGTACGGACAGGTGAGTCCCCCCGCAGGAACCCCTCGGCCCCACCGCCCCGTCCTTCCCTGGGCGAGCGCTGGGGACGCGGGGAAGGGAAGGGAAAGGGGGCGCAGCGGGTCCCGCGCGGGGAAGGGTCGGAGCGGGGGTCGCCCAGCAGCTCGTTCGCTGCTCGGGTCGGGTGTTTCGGCGCTGCCGGCGGCTATTCCTGCAGCCCGGCTCTCCCGCAGGGCCAGCTCGCCCCGGTGGCACGGGCACCTTCGCCCCTCCACTTGCGTTCCCCAGCGAGATGCGCTCCCGGCGGGAGCAGCCAAGGGCACGCGTGGGGAACACGGGCCGCTCGTTCCCGGCGCTGGATCGGCCGCAGGGAGCGCGTTCCCTGCTGGCAGCGGCTCTTTGGGGATGCTCGCGGGGAAGGTCCCTGCGCTCGGAGAGCCGGGCACGGGGAGGTGACTCGGGAGAGGACATGGCTATTTGTGAGGCGCCGCGTCCGTCCTCGCTGCGTGTCTAAACCATCCTTGGAAAAGAGGGGGAGCGGAGGGCTCATCGCAGGAAAACACACAAACTCCTCTTTCTGAAAGCATCCCTGCTCGGGCTCGATTCTCTGGCAAGTTTTGCTGCCAGAACCGTAAAGGCTCCCCCTCGCCCCCTCTTTTCCAGGCAAGCATCACTTTAGGGGTGATGAGGAATTACACTTGGACTTTCGGGTGCCTGCCATGGGAAGGTTCAGCCTTAAAGAGTCTGCTTTGTTTTCTGAGTATCCCCATGCAGCACTACATTACACTGCCCTACTTGACTCTCCTTGCTGACACTGTGTCCCATGACGTGCCTAAAATGCTGCTGAGGGGGGAGGCTGGTCCATGGAAGGACAAGGCATGTTCAAGGGGAGGCTTTGAGCCTTCAGTGACATCTGTGTTTGCCTCCTTGGTTCGTGCTTTCCTTCTGCTGCCCTAGAATTTCCCCTTTTTGCTACTTGTAGGATAACAAGGAGCTGGTCATGAGGCAGGGCTGGCCCTGGAGCTTCTGGAGAGGCACACTCAGGGCTGGTGCTGCTCCTAAAGCCCTTCTTTCTGTTCCCTTGTTTAGGGGAAAGCTGTTCCTCCTCCCCTTGAAAATCTGCTTCGCCTCCTCTACCTCCTCAACGTTTGGCTGTTTTTAGCACAACACAGCTACCCCATTTTAGAAAAAAAAACATGACACTTGTCTCTCATCTGCAGAAAGACATTTGTAGCACTTTCCCTTCTGTCTCCCCGTGGCTTTCATCCAACCCACCTGCCAGGTAGAGCTGCTTTGGCAGGAGCAGCCTCTGTCACCGGGACATGTAGCTGCAGATCCAGGAGGGTGCAGCGACACAGGACTAATAGGAAGCAGTGGGAGTTCAACAGTTTGCCACTCTTTGGGCTTTCCTCATTGCCTTAAGCCTTCAGAGGGGATTTGCCTGGGGAACGAAGCTGCTTTTGCTGCAGGCATAGCAAACAGAACCTGTTCCTTCTGCTGCTTTGAGGCAGGTCATACAAAAAACCCCCGGATATGTCACTAGGAAAAGTTGTTTGTCACTAAACAAGAGTTTTCCCAAATGCTACAGTGCTTTAAATCAGAGTCTGCTTTAATAAAAGGTGCAAGAAGGGGCCCAAGTGTCCCAGCCTGTGTCACAGATCTGAGCACACAAATTACTAATGCCCAGTAAGCCAGAATGCTGTGCAGCTCAGTGCTTGGGGGTCTCGTGCCTTGTCACAAGCACCTAACAATCCCCATGTCCCCTCCTCTCCCAGATCTCTGGCACTCTGATACCAGCATAAAATCATGAGGCAAAGCAGTCCCCTCTCAGGGTCATCATCTCAAGGAGCAGTGCTTGGACCGAGCATCCGTGTGCCGTGTCCCTGCAGTCCCTTATCTGGGACACATCCTGCTCCCCTGGCTTTGGCACGTCCCTTGGCCATATGCTGGGCACTGGCTCATGCCCCAGACTCCCTGTCCTTCCCTGACTCTTGACTGCAGACCTGAAACAGGCTGGTGGGACAGCCCAGAGCTGGGCTCAGCTCAGAGGTGAGGCCAAGCCCCCTCCCCTGGGTGCTGCTGTGGGTGATGTCACCACGGGACCAGAGAGAGAGACGCATTGCACCGGCTGGAACCGAGGAGGGGAACAAAGTCCAAACCCTTCGTGGCTCCTTGGGAGCCAAACACGGCTTACTCAGCACCATCAGGAACAGGCTCAGAGCCCCCTTGCCCTCAACTGCAAAAACACAAGCACAGGAAGTTACTTGGACTCCTCACCTGGGTCCTCCCCCCCTGCCAATCCCATCTTTGCCAGCCAGGCTGCAGCAAAACTTTGCAGGATCTCAGCAAATAACAAGAGCAACAGCCGAAACCCCTGTGCCTTTGTGGCTTTTCCTTGCTTTTCCTGACTCCAAAGCACCAGCAACCGAGACCAAACACACGACTCCAGAGACTGTCAGCCTGGAGACAGAGTGGGTTTTGTTCCTGTGCATGGTCCTCACCTCCACGGGACTCTTGGTGAGGGTTACAATGGACAGACTGTTACAAAGCAGGCACTGACATGAGACTCTTCTCAGATGCCACTGACAGCAGAGACACATCCCCAGGGCAAGGCAACTGCTGCCTGCATCCCCTTGGGTGCTCTCTAAACCCCTTCCAGCAGCCACAGCACCACACCCTGCCCTCCTCTTTGTGGAACAAGCCCCTGCTACCCATCTGTAGCCCACCCTCCTGTCCCTAAGAGTCTCTGTTCTCTTGTCTGCACGTCCCTGCTCAGATACAGGGCTTGGCTCCAGGATTTCCCATTTCCATGGAACATCCCCCCATCCCACATGAATCCTGTCTCCTGGGTGAACACAGCCACAAACCACAACTCCTGCCAGGACTTTGCTTGGTGCTACAACCAGGGAAAAGGAGAGTGGCTGCTTTGGCTGCCTCCAGGGGTGTTCTGTGGCCCTGGGGAAGGCTCTGCAGGAGTGTCACGTCTCAGCCACAGCAGAGTGGGAAGTGTTGGGGTAGTAAGTCCTGGGGGGTGAAGGAAGGGAGCACAATGACCAAGAGCATTTACACTGTTGGGCTGCTAATACAGGTCCAACCTTTACCTGCAGATATCCCTTTAATTCCTTGGGAAGAGTTTATTCAAAGCCACCCCAAAAAGCACACAGTTCACAAGAAATCTTTGCCTTAAACCATGCTGGGATAAAAGACATCTCATCCAACTGCTCCTGGGTGACTCCTGTGGAAGCCAGTTCATCCTCTGTGCTGCCACTGCAAGGCCTTGAGCCTCTCCCCAGGCTCATAACCTGTGCAGGGCCATCCCCTCTGTGCCTCCCTGTCCCCTGAACCACTGTCAGTGCTGCCCTAACATCAGCTCAACTCTTCCCCTTCTGGGGGGAACCTACTTCATCACTCTCAAGCTTCCTGTTTCCTGGTGATCACCCATCCTGGCTTTGAGGAAAAGCACCAAGTTTGCATCATTTCCAGGCCATTTACTATGAAATGACCTTTTTCCAGCCCACCACTTGACCTCGATGCTGCCCATGCCCCCGTGCTGATAAAGACCTCAGATAACCTGCCCAGATAACAAGGTGCAAGCTGGCCAGAGAGCCTTTCTTGCAGAGAAGGCAGAAAGTGCTTTGCAGGGTAAATGCCACCCAGCCCTGGGAATGCAAACATCAGTCACGCTGCATTGGCACTGAACCGTACTTAATTCTGACCTAGTTTGCCAGCCTGGCAGAGCCCCTGGCAGAGCCCATCCCTCATTAGGCTTTAACCTTCTGGAGGTGCTGATGGCACATCTCGGCCACATTCTTTACCTCCTCCTTCATTTAGCAGATACCCCTCCCTGTCTGTGTCTTTCCCAGCCATCCTGGGAAGGCTCCCTGTTCCCAGCACTTGCTTTTTCCCCGAGCTTGCCAGGAGACACGGATGTGTGGAAGCCACACAGTTCCTGCTGCTGGCACCTTTGTGGCTGGGAGAGGTATTTGGGTGTTTATCCATTGTTTCCCCTTCAGCAGGTTCCCCATGGATCGTGGTGTCCCAGGGGGCATCACTTAAGCTTTCCAGAGCTGCAATCACCAGCTCGTGGCACACCTCAGACCTCTCATGCAGCCTCTCTCTGTGCCTTGGTTATGGGGGAGTGAATTTCATCAGCACTTCCCCAGATCTGCTGGGGCAGCCTCCATCCCATCCCATGCCCTCCCCTCCATCCTCAGCTCCAGGACCTTCTTACTGAGGGACAAGATTATTTTGGAGTTCCTGCCCAGAGCCTGATCTTCCCCCTCCCTTGCCTTTCCCTTTCTCCCAGAACCAGCAGCTCAGGGGGAGCTCTGTTGGTGCAGCAGGGAGGAAACAGCCCTGCGAGCAGATGATTTCAGCATTAACAGAATTACCACAGGCCTGGCACTCTCCAGAATGAGTCACCCGTGTTTCATATCAGTGATTCCAGACCTGGCATTTGCAGGCCAAGCCACGGCGGGCACAGGCTGTGCTCTAAAATACCGTGGCAGGGCTGGGAGCAGATGCTGGGGAGCAGAGCAGAAGGTGCAGTGGGAGCGCAGGGGACGTGGTGTGAGTGCAGAGCCACCCGTGACACCCACCCTGGGGCAGCCTATTGCATAAGCCTTGCTGGGGGCAGGCAGAGGAAACGGGGACAGAAAGCCCAGCACTTGTCAGCTCTGGCCTCCAGTGAGCTGGAATGATGAGGAGGAGCATGGTGAGAGCACCTTTCCTTTTAAGTCAGCAGAGCAGTGGGTTTCTGACCCCTCCCAGCAGTTGCTTTCTTTAGCCCTCTCCTCATTCCCCCAGGCACTGGGGACAGCATTTCCAGCCCATTTCACCTCTGCAAGCAGCCCTGAAGCCAAGATCTGAGCTGAGGGCAAAGCTTGGATGGTTTCAGCTCTGCTCACAGCCTAGAGGACCCTTGCTCTCTGATACCCTCCTTACCATACTGCAGTAATAACCTACCAACTGTTCAGAAATTTCCTGGGAACTGCATTTTATTTGTAGGCATCATGTTTTCAGTTGTGCAGCCAGGGTGGGCAAAGGCATAGGTGACCCCCAGGAATCTTTGCTGTGCACACCCCCCAGTGTTACAGCCCTGAGCAGTCACAGTGTGTCACCTCCTGATTAAGGACCAGCTGTGGTCCCAGACCCGTGGCTGGAGCATTAATCCTCAACCAAGCAAACCCAGCAACACACACAGTGAGCTCCCCAGCACACAACACCAAGAATAGTCCCTAATGCTGTCCTGTCACTTGTCAGCACTGTTAGCAAGCCTGCAGTATTTCTGCTTGTGGTTCATCACAGCTCACAGTGCAATTTCTGCACGGGGAAGTCAAGCTTCCCACGCACAACAGCTCGCTGAGGGCTCCAGGGCTGGCATTCAGGGGCCTCTGGTGATGGAAATGCTTGAGAGGAGCTGCAGTGAGGTGCCCCTGCCAGAGTCACATCTCCTGGCCAGCCTGCACCGTGCTGGAGCTGGGGCTTTTCACAAACACTGCAGTTTGTCATGTGTGAGGGCTGAGCCACCTCCGCAGCTAAAATCCTGCCCCAACCTCTCCATCTGGGCATAAGAACAGAGGGGGATGTGCCAGGAAGGGAAGCTGGCATTTAGGTATTTCAGGTGCCAAAGAATGTGGATCAGGACACTTCCCCCAGCCCCAGATGCTCGAGGAGCTCAGCACTGCCCACTACACACCCAGATCTGCCCACCTGCCAACAGCCATCACCTCTCCAGGCTCAGCAAGGCAACACTTCCACCTCAGCATCCCGACAACGTGACCTCTGCCAGCCCAGGCTGGAGCACTCGGGCTCCAGCTCATACCTGCTCTGGGGCAGCAGCTCCAGGGGCTCTTCTTCTCATCCCATTGCTGCAAGGCATTCGTTTGTTGGCAGATACTGTTAACAAAAAATAAATACACGGTTTGAGCAAAACCAGCAGCATTAACTACATTAACCAGAGTTGCAAGCAGCCTCTGCTGTGTCTTGGCTCCAGATTTCCCCTCCTGGACTTCATTTGGCACCTTACGTATTAGGAGGACAAATTAGAATTTCATGCATATTTCATATACACTTAATCACTTGGCAAAGACCAAAACACTTCCCCATTAAGTGGATTTTATGCTAAACGCTGTCTCCATTAGGCACCAGTCATTGCCTGTTCGTAGGTTAAGCAGTTCCCAGGGAAGGTGTCCCCTGCCAGGGGAGGCTGTGACCGTGGGCTCCTCCCAAAGAGCAGCAGAGCAGGATTCCTCCTGTCGGAGCCACCACCAGCCTCACTGCAAAGCTGTTCCACAACCCCATCCTGAGCGAGGGGCCCTCAGGTGCTTCTCCCCCAGGGCACAGTGCAGGGACTAACAAACACTCAGGGTGCTGTTCGTGGCTCCCCACAAAGCTCTGCAGGGCTGCAAAGCAGCAAACACAAATGTGTGAGGCTCTTAAACTTGAGTCACTGCTGCCCCAGCCCTTCCTTAGGGACTTACAGCATCCTTGAGCTGCCTTCTCCTTGGGTACATCCTCTAGGAAGACATGCTCCAACTGTCTTCAGCTACTCCACACCTTTCTGCTGAGCACTCAGTGCTTTCCTTCCCCTCCCTTCTACCAGAGAACAAACCCTGCCTGAGTCCAGTTGGCCTTTATAGAGGGGTCTGCCCTAATCAGGCTGCCTGAGCTCACATGGCTTCTAAGGGTAACAAAACTCACCTGGCTCCCCTCAATCCAAACACATGACCCCTGTTTTTTGGGTTTCACTGCACTTTCCAAGTCTCTCTACTCCAAGAAAGGGTCTCTGTCTCCTTCAGGTTCCAGGAGAAATACCTGTACAGGTTTACTGTTGAGGTTAAAGCAAGGTGCATGTAGGAGTCTCCTTTGGTTTTCCTGCTTTTGAAACTCCTAGTGTGGGATTGCTTGCAGGAAAAAAAAAAAAAAAGAAAGAAAAGTACTATTAAAATTGTCACAGAGGTTATAACAAGCCACTCTTGGCTGAGGGGAACGACAGGGCCAAGTTTTGGGGTTCCCAGCTCTGCCAGACTTCAGCCCAGCCACAGCCGGGAACACGGAAAAGCTGCACCCAAATAATAGAGATGTAGGAGGTTTAAACGGGGTTATCCTGCTTTCAAAGGGGAGCAGAGGGCTTGGGGCTGGGAGCACAGAGCTGCTCTGGATTCCAGCCCCGAGGCAGTCTGCCTGCTGTCCCAGTGGGCAGCACAATTCCTCCTTCTCCGCCCTCTTTCTCTGCATCCTCAAACCGCGGCGCGGCGGGCACAGGGGGCTCTGCTGCCGAGCTGGGAGCTGCTGCTGCCTGACCTACATCTGGGCTGGGCTTTATACCCGGGTTTGCCCCGTGGGGGCCCTGCCCGGGCAGGTGGGGGTGCAGCTGGGGGCACCAACTCAGGGGTATCGACCCCAGGGGTACCAACCAGGGGCACCAATCCAGGGGCACCGACCCAGGAGCACCGAGCCAGGGGCACCAACACAGGGGCACCAACCAGAGGTACCAACCCAGGGGTACCGACCCAGGGGCACCAACCCCAGGGGCACCACCCCCAGGGGCACCAACCCAGGGGTACCAACTCAGGGGTATCGACCCCAGGGGCACCGACCCAGGGGCACCAACCCCAGGGGCACCAACCCCGTGGGCACCAACCCAGGGGCACCGACCCAGGGGCACCAACCCCAGGGGCTGCTTGCTGACGGGTTTTGATTGGATTTTTTTTCCCCTTATGTGAGCCTATTGCATAAGAGGGATTTGAGGGCTTCTGCTTTGCCCCCCCCTCCAACTCTCCCAGAATAAAGACCTTGTTTTCCCAGTGTTTCCCTGGGTTGCTGGCGGAGGTTGAACCAGCCCCTTCCTTACCCCGTGTGGTGCTCCTTGCTGCTCGTGGGGTCAGGGGGAGCTGCAGCGTACCAGGCCTAAGAAGGGCTTATCCCTGGCTTTCTGCAGCTTCCCAAGGCCCTGAGCTGAGGGTTAGCAGCCAGCTCTGAGCCGGGCTGTGTGCGAGGGCTCAGGCACGCACGTCCTCTGCTGCTGCTCAGCTGCTTCCCCAGGCTGTTCCAGCAAGGCTTGCCCGGCCCTGCCTGCTGGGGACAGTCCCTGTGGGTTTGCCTGCACCTCCAGCTCCCACTGGAGATGCTGTGAGAGCTTCCCCATGGAAACCAGCCCCAGCACGGCACTGCCAGATACAACAGCACGGGAATAACAGGGTCACGGATAGCTCTGTGTGTGCTGCAGACACAGGGTGGAATCATGGAATATCTGAGCTGGAAGGGACCCACAAGGATCATCCAGTCCAGCTCCTGTCCCTGCACAGACACCCCAACAATCCCACCATTGTCCAAACCCTCCTGCAGCTCTGGCAGCCTTGGGGCTGTGCCCACTGCCCTGGGGAGCCTGGGCAGTGCCCCCCACCCTCTGGGGGAAGAGCCTTTCCCTGAGATCCAGCCCAACCCTCCCTGACTCAGCTCCAGCCATTCCCTGGGTCCTGTCACTGGTCATCAGAGAGAAGAGACCAGTGCCTGCCCATCCCTTTCCCTGACTTTGTTTTCCTGTGACTCTTTTGCCTCATCAGCCTGGATGTGAATACACTTCTCAGCCCTTGGTTTTAATTTTTGTTCTCATCATCCCCTGAAATCTGTTTCTCTGAGTAAATATAAGGGGAAAACTGACCTTGTTAGGCACATTCTGCCAAGGTGTTCAGGAGAGATGCTGCTTTCAATGAGCTTCCCCAAAGTCCATGTATTTTCCAAGAGGTGTTTACTCTCCAGCTGTCCCTGTGGGTGAGGCTGTGGCTCAGGGTGCCCTTTTCCTTGGCATTGCAGGTCAGCCTCAATGATTCCCACAATCAGATGGTCGTTCACTGGGCGGGAGAGAAGAGCAACGTGATCGTGGCCTTGGCCAGGGACAGCCTGTCTTTGCTGGGCCCCAAAAACAGTGATGTAAGTAACACAGCCTGGCACTGTCTGGGCACCTTCTCAGCTTCTGGGCCAGGCAAGGTGATGGTCATGTTCCTGTGTGCTTGGAAATTAAAGAAAACCCCAGAAATTTGCACAAACTTCCCCATTTAGACCCCTCTGTGATGCCCGTGGACTCAAGGCAAGGTCATGCAATCTCTAAGGCTGCCCTGCCTTGTAGTTTTCTGAAATTTTCCCACATCTGTCAGCAGGGAACCCAGAACTTTGTGCTCCTCACTCTGGGGCTTCTCCTTTGCAGGTTTACGTTTCTTATGACTATGGGAAGAGTTTTAAGAAGATTTCAGAGAGGTTCAGCTTCGACGGGGGGAACAGCAGCGAGGTGGCCATCGCCCAGTTCTACCACAGCCCAGCTGACAACAAGAGGGTGAGGGGATGTGGCAGTGGCTGTGTGGCCCTGCTGACACCCAGGGCACCCCTTGGGCTGGCCTGGGGGTCCCTGGGGCAGAGGTGGGGTGTACCAGGCACTGCTGTACCTCCTGTACAGTTCTGCAATGCTCAGGAGCAGCAGAGCAAGGCAGGAGGGGGAGCAGCTGGGACAGCCAAAATCCTCTTTTCCAGACTTTGCCCTCCCAAAGCATCCCCGGGGCTGTGTAACCTTTGTCATTGCTAGTGTGATCCCTGCTCTTACTTCCTGCTTTCCTTCTTTCTTGCCTGTCCCTCCTTTCCCAGTATATCTTCGTGGACGCCTTTGTCCCGTACCTCTGGATCACCACCGACTTCTGCAACACCATTCAAGGCTTCTCCATTCCCTTCAGAGCAGCTGATCTGCTCCTGCACAGCAGGAATGCCAACCTCCTCCTGGGCTTCGACAGGTCTCATCCTAAGAAACAGGTGAGCACTTCTGCTGAGATGGAGACCAGCACGTGCCTCTGCCCTGCTGTGCCATTCCCAAGGCCTGGTACATCTCCCACAGCTGAGTCACCCACTTTGTGCCAGGGCCATGTGGGTTCATGTTTAGGGAGTCTGCCCCTGGCTTACTGCATGCAGAGCTGTCCCACATTGGCCAGGACACCCCCTTCCCTGCAGATACAGTATGTGCAGGATGGCTGCCTTATTTCCCATCCCTTCTCCTTCAGCTGTGCTGGTCCCCCATCCACGTTGCTCTGACTGTACCGACCCCCGCAGCTCTCGTGGTCAGAACTCTGCACAGAGCTCTGGCAGCCCAGGCAGGGTGACCTCTGCAGTGCTTCCTGCAGGCATCTGGCTTGGCTTTGGACCTTGCATAACAGATTCCTTCCTGAAGACAAACACTTCTGTTTTCCCTGGAGCTGTTGGGTAAAGACTGTAAATAGTTACAGCACCTTCAGGTAGACTCAGGTGGCAGAAGGAAAACCTGGAGGGGAAATAAGCAGAGTCTGTGCTGTTCCCAGGCTGGGTGTAGCAGGGAGACATTGGGATCCACTGGTGCCTTCCAGGCGCCGTCCAGGGACGTTGGAGCTGGGCAGGAGGAAAAGGAAAAGATCCTCTCTCTCCTCCTGACCTTGGCATTACTGATGGCTGCAGGTCAGCGGGTCACTCTGCTTGGGGATTTCACACCTCCAAGGGGGAGGCAGCTAAAGGACAGTTTGTTCCTGTTTGGGTTGTTCTCCTGCTGCTAGAGAGGTTGCTGCTACTCCAGGCAGCTGCCATGGAAGTTCTCCTTCCATGAGAGTAGTCATGGATGGGTGCAGGTCTGTCTTGCCTGAGACTGGGTCTCTTAAAGGATTGGATCTGTTTGTGTCCCAGTCCCACTGTCACCACTGCACGTGACATTTCACATCTCACCTTTGTCATTGCAGCTCTGGAAATCAGATGATTTCGGCCAGACCTGGATAATGATTCAGGAACATGTAAAGTCCTTTTCATGGTACGTATCCCACCTGTGCACCCCCAGCTCCTGCCTCCTCTCATTCCTCACCTCTTGCCTCCTGTGCTGCCCTGTGCAAACCGAGGGAACAGGTGGCAAGGTCCAGCCCTGCCCCCTGCTCCCCTCACCCAGGGGATGTGGCACTGCAGGGGACAAGAAACAGCCACCCCACGGACACCCAGGGGGGCTGCACATTCCCCCACCCCATTTCTGCATCCCCCTGCGAGCACAGAGGTGCCACCACCCCTCGTTTGTCCTTCCAGGGGGGTTGAGCCCCACGATCAGCCCAACACGGTGTACATCGAGCGGCACGAGCCCTCCGGGGCTTCCACCGTCCTGCGCAGCACTGACTTCTTCCAAAGCCGAGAAAACAAAGAAATAATCCTGCAGGATGTGGAGGATTTCCAGCTCAGGGACAAATACATGTTTGCAACAAAGTCTGTGGTAAGTGCCACGTGAGGGATTTGCTGCTGAGGGTGAGGATCTGTGACTTGGGGTGCAGAACCAGCAGGGTCACAGCACAGCAGGAGCACCTGCCGGGGGTGATGCTGCACCTCCCAGCCCTCAGCCCTCGTGTTTAGCTTGTCACAGAGGTGTCACCCAGGCTGCCTGCACTGCCATCCCCCGCCCAGGCTGGCACTGCCATGCACAAAGCTGTGCCTGCCCGTGCTGCTCTTCCAGGGATGGGGTTGCCTTCAGCAGGCTGGGCAGAAGTAGGTCAGCCTGCAGAGTGCTGGGACCCAGGAAAAAGCCCAGGATGCCTGGGAAGGACACTGGGGGTGGGGGTGGCAGGGGAAGGGGGGATGTGGCTCAGCAGCTCGGTGGTTTGGAGGCTGCTTGTCAGAGAAGATTAGCATCAAATGTGGACCAGGTCCAAGTAGCCTGATGTGCTCCAGCCTGGAAAGAAAGCTGGATTTCCAGTTTGCTTTCCTAAGAAAAGAGGATGTGGGTGAGTGAAAGCAGTCTTTTGGTCCCCCTGCAGACAGGGCCCCCCTGAAGCTTTTACAGTTCCTGGCCAGTTTCAGACAAACCTGCAAGATGGCAAGAAAGTGTTTGTGCTTTTTCTGAGGACGGGTCCTTTCTAGATGAACAGAAACACAACACCAGAGGGATAAAGTCCTGATGCTTCCAGAATTTAGGAGCAGTTTTCTAGCATTGCTTTCCTCCCCTGCAGCTGCCATTGGGTGTTTTAGGAAGGAACCTTTTCCACTGAGGGGTGACTGCCTGCAGAGCCATGCAGGGTTCCCCAGGCAGGGTGTCACCTCCAGCCAGCCCAGCAGGCACAGTGGTGTCCAGCACTGGCAGGGGACGTGTTTGCAGAGCAGTTGCAGTTTCTCAGGAGTGTCTCTTGCAGGTAGTACAGCCTGTAATTCTCAGGCCTGGCCCCTTGGCACTGTGCCTGGTCTGTGGTTTGCAGATTTTATCTGGGCTTGTTGGTGGTGTTGGGTGAAACACCAGGGATGCTTTGTGTCTCTGCAGAGAAGTCTCTGGGTTTGGAGGCAGCAACCTGAAAGCACAAGGCGGGTTTGAACTCTCTCTGAGGGTTCTTTGGAGGTTTTTCTGCCTCTAGAGCACTCAGGGGTCACAGGAGAAGCTGCTTCCTCTTGCAGCTCTAATGGCTGGTGTTACACAAAACATCAGAACATCACCTGCATTACACACCGAGGCAGGGCTGGTGGGACACACTGAGGCAGGGGGAGGCCACTGCAACCCCCTGATACGGAAATTACAGTCTCAGCTCTGAAATCAGGCACTTGCATCAAAGCTGGGCCACAGCAGGAGCAGGGAAAGGACAGGCTGGGGGGCAGAGGCTCCTACCCAGGGCTCTGCCTTCACTCCCTGCCATGGGAGGCTGTGGTTGCTTAGTGATACCGAGCCTGGCAGCATCCAGGCTGCTTATTTTTGGAGCCTAAGTCTGGGGTTAGGTTCTTGCCATTGGCATCCTGCAGGGTTGCCCCCCAGCTTTTGGCTTTCTTGACTCCATGCTGGTGCCTTTAATTCTGCACAAATCGTTAAAAATAGGGAGGAAGGGACAGGCAGAAAAAAGAGGAATTAAACCCACCCTCCTTTCCTGCACCTGACTGAGCAGAAAGGGCAATTTGCCTCCTTGGTGAGCACTGGCAGTTTAAACCCTGAGCAGTTCCCATGATCAGTCCCAGCCCCTCTGCCCACACGCAGGGAGGGGCAGCCCCAGGCACTGGGTTATCCCAGCCTGCCTTTTGGCCCCTGCTGGCCATGAGGGAGATGGGAGGGGTGAGAGCAGCTCCTGACCTGTGCCTGTGCCCTGCACAGCGTTTGCCTGGCAGCTCCCAGCCCTCGGTCCAGCTCTGGGTCTCCTTCAACCGCAAGCCGATGCGCGTGGCACAGTTCGTTACCAAGCACCCAATTAAGGTAAGTGGGGCTTTCTGAGCAGCCTCCGCTCTCCCTGCCGTGCCAAGGACACCCTCCAATAGCAGCAGTGGTTTGCTGTCTTTCAGCACACGCTGCAGGAGTGGGAAGGGACCTCATGTAACCCTGCTGGGGGGTTTGGCTGAGGCAAAGCTCCCACTAGGACGATCCTGTGTTTTACACGATGGTGCCTGAACAGTCAGGCAGCTTCCCTCAGCACTGGGCATGGAGGCTGGCACCAAGGGCACCAAGGGCAGCAAGGGCAGCAAGGGCAGCAAGGCCCAGATGCCCAGAGAGGGCTGAGCCCACTGCCCTGACTCTGCTTTTGGGGACCTTACCTCTTGGCACAGCGTGGGGTGCAAGGTCACTGAGCTCTGCTGGCATGACCTGTAGCCCCCAGTCCTGTGCAGGGTGAGGGGCCCAGGGCACTGCCAGGGGCTGTGATCCCATGGGCCCCCAAGAGGGTATGAGAAGCAGGCTCTCAGCATTTGCCAGAGCAGTGGGAGACACTCCCAGCCTCACTGGGGTCCATCAGACAGATCCAGCACCAACAGGTCTGGCACCCAGCGCTGCTTCTGGAGGGCTTTGCCAGTGGGTTGTGCAGAGCAGAGGACAGGAATCCCTGGGGGAGAAAAGCAAAGTGAAGATTTTTGTACTTGCCGAGTGGGAAAAGTACAGAAGGGTGGGGGGCAGAGTGCTCTCAGCTGGGTGAGAGGGAACTAAAGCAGGCTGTGCACACCCTGCCTGCCTGCACACGGAGCCTGCTCACTGTCACCCACACCCCAAAGGAATATTACATTGCGGATGCCTCGGAGGACCAGGTGTTTGTGTGTGTCAGCCACGACAACAACCGAACCAACCTCTACATCTCGGAGGCAGAAGGCCTGAAGTTCTCCCTGTCTCTGGAAAACGTGCTCTACTACAGCCCAGGAGGAGCTGGGAGTGACACCTTGGTCAGGTAACGTGGGACCCACCCGTGGGAAGTGACAACACTGGCCAAAGTCACGTGTTTGATCAAAGAGTTGCCAGCTCCCCAGACCTACAGAGACTGGGATTTCTGATTCTCTGCTCCCAGCTCTGCCTTTCCTCCCAGGTACTTTGCCAACGAGCCCTTCGCAGACCTGCACCGCGTGGAGGGCGTGCGGGGCGTGTACATCGCGACGCTGCTCAACGGCTCCTTCAGCGAGGAGAACATGAGCTCCGTCATCACCTTCGACAAGGGCGGCACGTGGGAGCCGCTGCAGCCCCCGGGGCACACGCACTACGGGGAGCACATCGACTGCCAGGTACTGCTGGGGCACGGCAGGGCTGCCCACAAACAGGGACTGCCAGGTACTGCTGGGGCACGGCAGGGCTGCCCACA
>JAWWEV010000069.1:4001307-4012637 GCA_035583235.1 Hafferia zeledoni | reverse complement strand
GCTCCCCAGGGCAGTGGGCACAGCCCCAAGGCTGCCAGAGCTCCAGGAGGGTTTGGATGATGCTCTGAGGCACAGGGTGTGACTCTTGGGTTTGGCCCTGTGCAGGACCAGGAGTTGGGTTGATGATCCTTGTGAGTTCCTTCCAACTTGGCATATTCTGTGACTACGTGGGACGTGGGCACGGGCAGGAGTGGGCAGGAGGTTAATGCCCCTGCCTTTTGCTTCCCCAGTTGTCCCAGGGCTGCTCTCTCCACCTGGCCCAGCGTCTGAGCCAGCTGCTCAACTTCCAGCTGCGCAGGATGCCCATTCTCTCCAAGGAGTCAGCACCAGGACTGATCATCGCCACCGGTAGCTCTTCCCTTCCCTTGGCTTGGGGTTTGTTGTTGCCAGGACACAAGGATCTTGGCAGGGTCTAGTTTGTATAAGCAGGTTCTAAAATGGAATTAATTTGTGCATTTTGCTGTCCTTCCTCTGCTGCAGTCCCCATACAGTAATTACAGTGTGAACATTTTACTGCAGCACAGGGACGTGAGAAACCTGCTCTGATCCTCTTCCCTGATCCACGTGAAGGTTCCTTGAAGATTCAGAAATTCCTGTTTGTCTCGCTCTTTTACTGAGGAACACACATTTTGTTTAATCGTGTTTATAGCCATGGGTTTTCCCCCCATCTGCTTTTAAAATGTGGAATAGTCTTTAAAATACTTGCTTTTGAAGAGATTAATTTGTAGTGTGAAAAATCAGCTCCTTAATCAGAGACAAAAATAGTTTGGAGATGTCTGGCTTCATTTTTAGCAATCACTTTGCATTCCTCAAGAAGAACAATTTCTCCCATTTTTGTAGGCTCCGTTGGCAAGAACATGGCAAGGAAAACCAATGTCTATGTCTCAAGCAGTGCTGGAGCGAGGTGGAGGGAGGTAAGGCTGCTCTTATGCTCACCAGATCAGCCAAGGTGGTGGTGGAGCAAGTAGAATGTTGCCATCAATATACAGAAATGACATTACAGTTCACCTTCATGTGAATCCAAGAGCTGGGAGGTGATGAATGTTCCTTAAAACTATGGCAAAATGGTCTTGAAATGAAGAACCAGGCATGGGTTGGTTGAACGTGAACCTCTTGGTGTAGTTGGGGGATTCAAAAGCAGGAGAGTTCCCTCCTCTACTTCTCCTTCTCACCTGACAGGACTTGCCCTCAGCACAGGTCACCTCTTTTAGCTGGGACTGACAGCCAGGACTGGTGTATGAGAGAGTCTGGAGAGGCTCTGGTGTCTTCCAGAAAACTGGGATGTTGTGCTGGGTTTATGGGGAGTTTGGTTCTGTTTACTGAGTGGATATTCTGGTTTGTGGCAGTACTTGTGGTCTGCCTGTGCACTCTGCAGCCAGTGTAATGTGGTGTGCCAACATCTGCAAGCTATTTAATCCTTGGAATTAAGCAGCTTCCCTCTCCTGCCCTAAGTGCTGTGTGGTCTGGGTGAGGTCTGGGCAGCTGCAGCGGCGGGGGGGGACACACCACAGGTCTGGCTGCTGCCAAAGGGCTTCAGAGGCTCCAAAATCCAGCTGGGGAGCAGCCATGGGGACCCCTGGAGTCCTGTATCAAAACCCCAACCTTTCAGGTGCCAGCCTTTCAGGTCTGCCTTGAAGAGCAATTAAACGTGCCAAGGGAGCTCTGACCCACAGTTAAACACCCAGCCCCAGCCTGATGGGGCCCTTTGTCTGGGGAGCAGAGGAGCAGAATGACCCAGCATGGAGTTCCTCAGCTGAGGAGCAGCAGCACAGCTCCTTCCCCCTGGCTTTGGCAAGGAGGCTGGATGGCTCACTGCTCTCCACATCTCTGCTGGGACCTGTCAGCACAGAGAGGGGCGAACATACATTCAGTGCCCTGTGTAAGAACATCCCCAAGTGTGACAGCACATCCTGGGAGCACATTCAGGCATGTCCATGCTTCCCATTTCCATCCAGAGCTGCACTGGACTCCTTGGATAGGAAACCAAAGGTGATTTTGTGGTGGAGGTGAGCATGAAATTCAAGTTTCCTTCCGTGGAATGGATTTGTGAATTGTCTCCAGGGCTTGTTTCTGCATGCCATGGCCCCACTTCTGCCTGAACTTTCAGAAGACCTTCCACAGCCTGAGAACCAGCACTGCTCTGGGAACGTGGCGAGTCGCTGCCAAGTGCTGGGAAAGCCTTGCAGACAGGACAAATGAGATGGACTCTGGGTTCATGTCGTGGCACTTCCTCCATTGATTGTTTCCCTGCACCCAGTGCTGGAGGAGCAGAGTCCAGGGCTCAGTGCAGCTCTTGCACGCAGCTGACAGGGAAACTGGGCTGGCTGCTCTGCTCTGCAGATGGTGTCCCATAAACACTTCAATGGCTGGTGCTTCCAGGTCCTTCGTTTGGCCCAGGCTGAAGCCTTGGCTCGGGTCAGGCAGTGTTTCTGACAAAGCACACTTGGCCAGCCATTTTCCCTTCACTCAGCATGGCTCTGGTCACCCCTGAGCACTGTTTCTCTTCCAGGCACTGTCTGGACCCCACTACTACACCTGGGGTGACCACGGTGGCATCCTCGTGGCCATTGCACAGGGCACCGAGACTGACCAGCTCAAGTGAGTGTGAGGGCACAGGGATTGCTCCTGGGGATGGGGGAGAGTGCCCTGCAGCAGCCAGGACCTGCCCCTGGCACCTCTGCCAATCTCCTCTGTGCAGGTACAGCACAAACGAAGGGGAAACGTGGAAGGTGTTCACGTTTTCGGAGAGGCCGGTGTTTGTGTACGGGCTGCTGACCGAGCCCGGCGAGAAGAGCACCATATTCACCATCTTTGGCTCCTACAAAGAGAATGGCCACAGCTGGCTGATCCTTCAGATCAACACCACGGATGTGCTGGGTGAGGGGACACGTTGCAGAGCCGTTGTTGAGGATGGCTGTGTCCAGAGAGGGCATGTCCTGCAGGGGCTGGGGTACCACCCTCTGTGTTTGGGTGCTCTGGGCCTCGTGTCCATGTGGACGTTGCTGCTGAGGGCATTCCCTTCCCTCCTCACTGAGCAATTTGTTGAAAAGAAAAAGAGAAAAAAAAAATTCCTTCTGAAGGCTTGTGCCTATGAATGTTTTATAACCCATTTCAGCTTTGATTGCAAGGCAGCATTTTAATCAAAGCACAGTTAAACCCAGCAGAGGAATTTACTTGACTAAAATTTATAACTGATTCCCTTGACGTTCTGTTAGGAACGGATCTGTTTGGTAACCAGAACGACTTCATTTAAATGAGGCGTCACAGATTCACTGTCAGTGCCACAGAGCTGCTTGTTGCCTCCTGTCCCCACGTGCTGCTGCACGCTCTGAGCTGCAATGCTTTTGGCTTTGCTCTTCCTCTGGGACAGGGATAAGGCTTTGCAGACTGGGGGAAGCGTCTTGTTTTGTGACAGGGGAGGGTGGAGGGAGAGGGGAAGGGCTTTCCTGTGCCGTGTGGCTGGATGGCAGCACTCCTGCCCTCCCTCCAGACATCCTGGGACTGCATCTCTCTTGCCTTTACTCCTGGTCTGGGGGGCTGCAGGGACTGCACCTTTCTGCACCCCAACCTTGTTTCTTCCCCTAGGGGTTCCTTGCACAGAGAATGACTACAAGCTGTGGTCACCCTCGGATGAGCGGGGCAATGAGTGTTTACTGGGGCACAAAACCGTTTTCAAAAGGAGGACTCCTCATGCGACCTGTTTCAATGGGGAGGATTTTGACAGGCCTGTCATGGTCTCCAACTGCTCTTGTACGAGGGAAGACTTTGAATGGTAAATACTAATGAATTCCTTTTGGTCTGGGTGGTAAGTCTGAGATAAGTGTCTGTGACCAACCGCCCAAAGGGAACAAGCATCCAATTTACATAGCCCTGAGTGTCGCTGCTGCACGTTATAGCAAGGAGGAAACTGAACAGTCTGAGAACATCCTTTCATTAATTATGGGGTGTGAGATGTAATTAATGTCTTTAGAGCCTTTTGGGAGCCTCTGAAAGGTTCTGTGAAAGAGGAAAATATTGTTACTCCATCACCTTTTAAATGATGGTGGACAATTTCCCATTACATGGGGATCCTCCACTAAAAACCTTTATAACCCTTCAGCCACAGAGATACAACTGCCCCTGCCAGATCACTTTGTCTGCACTTTGCACATCACTGACCCTGCACAGCTCTCAGGATTAGGGAACACACTCTGGAAATCCAGTGCAAAGGTTTGGGGTTAGAAAGTGAACTGCTCAGGGACTGGGCCTTCAGTGGAGCTCACACCAGGCTGCTCCAGTCCACATCTGCCTGATGTGGAGATGCCAAGACAGAGACTTAAGTCTGGCTCATCCTCAGCAGACTGAGAATAGAGCTGGTGGAATCCAATTCCTGCCTCAGAATCTGAGCTCCCTGCAAAATCAGATTGGCATAACCCCTTCCACGGTGTTTTCCAAAGAACTGCCTCACTGTAATTCCCATTGTACCAACAGCACAAGCCAAGAGGCAGAGCAGTGACCTAAGCCAGCCAGGAGAACTGGAGCCTGCAGCCAGCTCTTCAGAGCACACTGGTCCAGCTCTGCCTTGCTGCCTCACCTTCCCCAGTCTGCTCAGTCATTGGCAAACTTGTTTGCAGAATGTTCTTGGAACGTCCTGTCTGGCTCTGAGATATAACATGCAACTAAATGCTGATCATAAATCAATGATCTCTGAGACACTTTGGGGTTCCTAAAATTTCTAAGCAAAAATTGAGCAGAGTAACTATAGCATGGCTGCATTTTTCACTTTTCCCTTTTTACATCTTTCTTCTCTTTGCAGTGATTTTGGCTTTAAACTGAGTGATGACTTATCATTAGAAGTTTGTGAACCTGACCCTGAATTTGCTGGGAAACCATATGACCCACCAGTCCCTTGCCCTGTTGGCTCGACCTACAGGAAGACTCGAGGGTATGTGCTGTACCTGGGAGGGCAACCTGATCTCCCACATGCTGGGATTTACCCTACTGGTGGTTGAAAACCCAAACCCACCCACAAAACCACCCTGCGAGTGGCAGTAAACAACTGGCATGTTTGGCCATACATTGCAATTAAACACTGATGCTTATTGAGGCTGCACAGGATGGTTTGTTAAGAGTTTCCATGACATAAACTGTGTGTGTGTTGCAGCTACAGAAAGATCTCTGGGGACACTTGTGCGGGTGGAGACATCGAGTCGCGGCTCGAGGGGGAGCTGGTGCCGTGCCCGCTGGCGGGTGAGTGCGGGCAGGGTTGCTCTGGGCACAAGGGCTTCATTCATAGAGCCCCTGGCTGGTGCCTCAGGGACCATACACAAACTCCCAGAGGGCTCACAGTCAGAACCTGTGACACAGGAGCCTTGGTGGGTTACAAATCCTCATCTGTTCTTTCCAGCAGCCAGAGCACTCCTGAGGATCCAGCTCAGGAGGTGCAGAGCCTCTGCTCCTGAGTCCCACAGGGCAGGCTGCAGGCAGGAACCCTTTTATCCTGCCCTTGTCCTTGCTGTAGCTGGTGTGAACCCCACCAGGAAGGCAGGAGTTAGATCAAAGATGCCCTCATCCTGGGAGAATCCCCTGGGAGGGCACCACCCTGAGCCAGGCCGCCTTATGCAGCTGAACTGGGACTGTTTGGGGCCAGGTCAGGGCAGAGCTGCCCCTCAGTCCTCGTGCCCATCCCTGCCAGACTTCACCCCCAGCCTTATTTTCTCCTCTCAAAGATACAAGGCACTGAAACAGTCTCATGCCCCTGTGCTGCCAAAGTTATTTGCATTCTGCTCATTACAGCTTTAATTTAATCTGCCGTCACAAGCTCCGTGATCAGCATGTGCTGTGCTGCAGCTCCAGAGTCTGAGGCAGGGCAGGGGCTCCTCTGAGGGCTGGGGCAGCTCAGCAGAGCAGCAGGAGGTTTCCCTGCACTGTCCTAAGACTTTTCAGGGTGCAAAAGATATTCCAGGTGCAGAACAGCTTAGGGAAACATTCCCTTGCTGGGATTCTTGCCAATGCCGTGCTTAGATTGACTCCCTGTTCAGAGCATGACACATTTTTCACCCCTCTGAGCCCTCTTGGGCTATTTGGAGAGCTGTGCTGGTCCTGCTGAGAAGGGCCCTGCTGGTTGCAAACCAAACCTGCCGTCCCCACCGGGCTGCCCTTTGAAGTGCTGTGTTCCCAGAGCAGTTGCTGATCATCCTCAGATACGCTCGCACCATGGAAACACTTTCATGCACAGTATCTGTTTCATATCTCCGTATAATCTCATTAGGGATGCACAGCCAGAGTTACTTACTGACATTAGCTTTAGTCATTAATAGCATTATTGGACCTGACTGGCAGTGTGCTCATGCCCAGGGGACTCTGTCCCGGCCCAGGATCCCATTACGCCGGATCTGACACAATTCAGAAACAAAACCTGCTCTGGGATATTTCCTGTGGTGCTGCTGTCCCTCAGGACCTGCAGATTTACATCGCTCCCACCTTTTTGATGGGATTTCTGAGGAAGAGAAGATGAGTATTTTGTTTCTCATTGGCAGCATGATAACGTGGGAGGGAAGGGGTCACACTTGCTGGCCTTGCCTCCTCCTCCTGGAGCAGACAATGGCCACAGTGTGTTCCCAGACCCATGTTCTCATTCACCTAATCCCACTTAGCCCAGGAGTCTCACCCTGAGGTGCTAAAAAGTGCAGCCAGAGGTCACAGAATACCTGCTATTTTCTTTTTGCCCCTTGAGTAGCCTAAAATGGCCACTAAGTCAGGTCCTGGCTGTTGTTGCAGAGGAGAACGAGTTCATTCTCTACGCCACCCGCTACTCCATCCACCGCTACGACCTGGTCTCTGGCACCAGCGAGGAGCTGCCCCTGGCTGGGCTCAGAGGGGCAGTTGCCCTGGACTTTGACTATGAGCACAACTGCCTGTACTGGGCCGACGTCACTCTGGACATTATCCAGGTGAGCTGGGGCGTGGAGAGGCTGCTGTGGGTCTGGCTGCCCCCGGCATCACCTCCTGCCACCAGGCTGTTGCACCCACACCCTGAAGTGCAAATGTTTGTCTTGGTGCTCCTCCCCTCCCAGCTGTCTGTCTCTGCTTGCCTCACACACCTGACCACGCTCACCTTCAGCCTGAGGAAGTTCTTTTATTCTGATGATTACTAATTTTTTTCAGCGTCTTTGCCTCAATGGCAGCTCTGGACAAGAAATAATCATAAGCACCGGGCTGGAGACAGTGGAAGCTTTGGCCTTCGAACCTCTCAGCCAGCTGCTCTACTGGGTCAATGCTGGGATTCCCAAAATTGAGGTACAACTAAGCCCCTCTGTGCTACAAAGACATGACTGGGGCAGTGCATATTTTACCAGGGACTGATAATGACCTGCCCCAGATTTCCTGTCACTTTAAGCAGAGCAGCAAACCCCCCCTCCTGGCTTTGGTTTTTGGTCCAGGTTGCCAATCCAGATGGAGACCTGCGACTCACTGTCCTCAACTCCTCCATCCTTGAGCGACCCCGAGCCCTTGCTCTGGTTCCCCGAGAAGGGTAAGAAAGAGCCCCTGCCCTGGGGTTCCCAGGGAAACTGTGCTGATCCCACCACTGACTCCCAAGAGGCACATGGGAGGGAGAGGGATGGGGGCACAGACACAACACGGTGGGTCCAGCTCCCAGTCCTGCCCTGTGGAGCCCTCACATACCCAGCTGAGCCACCAGCAACCTCAGAGCAGAGATCACAAACTGTTTATTCTTTCCTACCCCTACATATCTACTAGTAAATAACTTTTCCTGCCAGTCAAACTGGTCTGGTCAGTGGGCAGAGCTGCAGTGATGTGTGTGAGAAACTGAGCAGTGCTCAGATTCAGGAGCCAAATGCAAATTGCACCTTTCTGAGCAGGGTTTTGCTGTGGCTGCAAACGTAGCCCTGACAAACCCGGCCTGTCTTCAGGCGTCTGTGCTAAAGGGAAGCAGTTCACAGCAAGGTAACCTGCAGCTGCACTCACACCACAGAGCTGGCAGCTCAGTAAGCCTCTGTGCTGCTCATAGATCTGCTGGTGGAGTTCATTAGAATTGCAGAGCTCCCTTTGAAAGTCGTGTTGTGCAAGAGACAGGGAATGTAAAGCATTCAAACCTCTGCTTCAAGGCCTGGTTCCTTTTGATGAGCTGTTCTGTGATGATTTCGAGTAACCTCTGCCTGTTGTCAGGTTGATGTTCTGGACAGACTGGGGGGACTCCAGAGCTGGGATCTACAGGAGTGACATGGATGGGTCCCTGGCCGGGTGCATCGTCTCGGAGGGGGTGCGGTGGCCCAACGGCATTTCTGTGGATGACCACTGGATCTACTGGACCGAAGCCTACATGGACAGGATCGAGAGGGTCGACTTCAACGGGATGCAGAGATCTGTGATCCTGGACAGCCTCCCTCACCCCTATGCTATTGCTGTATTTAAGGTTTGTTTCCTGGCAGCACACGTTCCCATAGCACGTGGGCTCTGAGGCTGGTGGTGGAGGAGCACTGAGCACACTGAGTTTGGAGGCTGGGCATGTCATTGGGAGAGGGCAGGTGGAGGAGCACTGAGCACACTGAGTTTGGAGGCTGGGCATGTCATTGGGAGAGGGCAGGTGGAGGAGCACTGAGCACACTGAGTTTGGAGGCTGGGCATGTCATTTGGAGAGGGCAGGATGCTTTCTCTCTTTCTGCTCCTGGCACATTCCCACAAATCCCTGGAATGAGCCGGCAGGTGCAGTTAAACCCAGGACCAACATCCAATAGTGTGCAGCATTTCCAAGTGGGTTCACTGCACTATCTCCCACCTGTTATTTGCCACTCTGTTCCTGCTCCAATCCCACTTCAGGCCTTCCTCTTCTCCTCCCACTTCGACTGGGGACACTTTGCCCTCTCCATGTCCCTCCCCATCCAGAGCTTGGGGCAGGCACTGCTGATGAGCACGGCCCTGGTGCTGTGCTCCCCACACTGAGAGCAAAGATTCTGTGTTCCAGAATGAAATCTACTGGAATGACTGGTCACAGCTGAGTATTTTCAGAGCATCCAAAACCAGCGGCTCGAGAATGGAGATCTTAGTGGGCCGATTAAATGGGATCATGGACATGAAAATCTTTTACAGAGGAAAGACAACAGGTAACTGTGTGAGTGTGCAGATGGTCTGTCTTGAGATTTAGAAATTGTTCAGTCCCCATTTCCAAAGGTTCCCAGGCCATCCTGGCTTGCATTTCATGCACCTGAATATGTCCTGATTCCTGCAGGGTTTGAAGCTCTCAGGCACAGTCATAAGGAGTGAGTTCCATGAAGGGTATGTGCTGCTTTTTGGCTGCCAGGAGGGATATTCCAGATCAGGAGAGAACTCACAGGGCACTCAGCTGTGGTGGCACCTTATAGTTTAGGTCACAGACCATGGCCCTTCCATGCAAAGTGTTGTATGGGCCAAAAAATAATGATGTGTCAGAGCTTCACCAACTTTGTCCTCCACTGAGCCATCTGGCTGGGCTGCAGTGAGGTAGCAGCAGCCCCTCTGTGCTGAATGTGCTGATTTATACACATTTTCAGATGGGTACAGGACCATAAGAGGGCTCTGCCTGTCAGCAGCCTGCAGGAAATGGAGAGGACGATTGCAGTCCTTGAACTGCCTGGAGCAGATGGCTCTGTGCATTCCCGAGGCCCCTCAGCACTCAGCAGTGCAGAGCTGGCTCCAGAGCCTGGACTGGCGGGGGAAATGGGGTGTTCCCAGCCCCGTGTCCTGACAGTGTCCCTTCCTCCCTGCCCTGGCTCCAGGGGAGAACGCCTGCATCTCCAAGCCCTGCAGCCTGCTCTGCCTGCCCAGGTCCAACCATGGCAGGAGCTGCAAGTGCCCCGAGGGGGTGTCCAGCACTCTGCTGCCCACGGGGGAGCTGAGGTGTGACTGTCCTCGTGGCTACCTCAGGAAGAACAACACTTGCATAAAGGAAGGTAAAACCACCTGGTTCTTGCTGCTGCTTTATGGTGAGGCATCTTCTGCCCTTGGGAGGGGTCAGCATGACCTTCCCTCTGTTGAGGAGGAGTAGAGCCCATTTTTGAAAGCCCAGCCTGATGCCAACTCATTTTTGTTTTCCCTCTTGCACCAGAAAACACGTGTCTGCCAAACCAGTACAGATGCTCCAATGGGAACTGCATAAACAGCATCTGGCAGTGTGACAATGACAATGACTGTGGGGACATGAGCGATGAGAAGAACTGCCGTGAGTGTCCTGTGGTGGCATTGGCCTGTCCAGATTTACACGTCTGATGTGTTGGCATCACATCCAAGCTGATGGTCTACATTCTCTTCAGCCAGGGAGAGCAAGAGGAGCTTTGAGGGTGTAACTCACCTCCTTTGACAGACATCCAAAGCCAGTTGGGCGAATTGTGTCCCACAAGGGCCAGAATTTCCCCCTTGACCAGCTCAGGTGTCCTTGTCTAAAATTCAGTGAGACTGATACCAACTGTGTTTGTCTCTTGCAGTAATTATCTTCTGAAGCTAATTGAGGTCTCCAGTCAGGCACATTGATGCTGCCTTAGATAACAACACTCGTGCCCAGTTTTTCCCTTCCTTTGGCTGCCCCGTCTCCTCCAACCACCAGTGGTTTCAATGCCCTTTGTGGGAAGCAGGCAGGTCTACAGCCTCAGCTTCTTGCTCTCTGGCTGGGAGGCGCTGCCCCTGTCTTGAGGGTGGACATCAGGAGCTTCAGTCCTTATCCCCAGACGGAAAACTAATCCCTCTCTGCTCTGCTGTACTCAGAGCACCTAAAACTGGCATTAACATACAGGAGGAGTAACTCAGGCTGCACTGAGCAAAGCTCACAGGATGCTGTCCCTCTCCCTTCACCTCCTTGCTCTGAGTACACACACTCAGGCAGCAGAAACCATTTCCTAATCCCCACCTTAACACCTTCTCCTCCTCCTTCCCCTCTCTCCATCAGCCACCACCGTGTGCGATGCCGAGACCCAGTTCCGCTGCCAGGGCTCGGGAACCTGCATCCCCCTGTCCTACAAGTGTGACCTGGAGGATGACTGTGGGGACAACAGCGACGAAAGTCACTGTGGTGAGTGCCCTCACCCCAGCCTCCTCCCCTGGGCCAGGAGGGAAAGCTCTCCAGCATCTGTGCTGCTCAGGGCTGCTGCTCATCTGGTGCATGTGGGGTGCTGCAGGGATGCTGTGGGGCAAGGCAGTGTTTGGCCAGATCCCCTTGTTCATCCAGGCTAACAGCTGCCTGTTTGTCATGTACTGGGTGCTGGGAAATGGGGGACAGGACCATCATGTACTGGGAAAGGAGGGACAGAAGAGAGCGAGGCCGTGTGCTGGTTCTTCTCCTTGCTGGGAGGTTTCTGTGT
>JAWWEV010000069.1:3985124-3995715 GCA_035583235.1 Hafferia zeledoni | reverse complement strand
CTGACCAGGCTCCCCAGGGCAGTGGGCACAGCCCCAAGGCTGCCAGAGCTCCAGGAGGGTTTGGATGATGCTCTGGGCACACCATGGATGGACCTGTGCAGGGCTGAGGGTTGGACTCGATGGTCCTTGTGGGTCCCTTCCAACTCAGCCTATGCTGTGACTCCTCTCTCCCTGGGGTCAGCCTTCTACCACCAGCTGTGACCCTGCGCCAGCTCCACGTGCAGTGGCAGCAGCACATTCCCTGCAAAGCAGCGGCTTCTCCAGCCCTCTGCTGTCAGGAGAGAGGATGGCTGAGGCATCGTCCCAGCAGACATCATCCACCTGCTAGATGGGAAGAGATTGCCATCTAGTGGAGTCCCGACTGGGGACAGGCTTTGGGCGCTCCTGGTGGCAGCAGGGGCCGTGGTTTCCTCCCTTGCTCTGTGTGCAGGACCCAACGTGACAGCCACGTCCCCCGCCCTCCCGGGACGCTGCAGCAGGTTCGAGTTCGAGTGCCAGCAGCTGCACAAGTGCATCCCCAACTGGAAGAGGTGTGATGGTGTGCGGGACTGCCAGGATGGCACGGACGAGAGGAACTGCCGTGAGTGTGGGCATGGGAGAGGGGCTGACCTGGCTCCTGCCTTTGGGATCTCCTTGTGAGGACAGGGAAGCCACTGAGGAGTTTTGTTGCTGGGGAAATCCTTGCAGTAAATGCAGCCTTACAGAAAAAAGGAACAAGCCCAAGCAGCACCATTCCCATTAGAAATCTGGTGGTTGTTTTCCATGGGATAAGCTCCAGGTACTGATGCCACCATGCCAGAAGATGTAACCATGATGAGACACCCCTGTGACTGACACATCAGCCTGAGCTCCATCCCTGACATGCAAACAGCCCAGTGAGGGAACTTCCCTCCCCTGAGTCCTGAACTGCTCTGCCCTTTGCAGCTACCCAGAGCACCCTGTCGTGCCCACATGGCTACAGATGTGAGGATGGAGAGGCCTGTCTGCTGGTGTCGGAGCGCTGTGATGGGTACCTGGACTGCTCAGACAGCAGCGACGAGAGGAACTGCACTGGTGAGCAGCAGCCCCTCCCTTTCCTCGTGCCCTGCTCTGTCAGCACACACAGCTGCCCTCCTGGGTATGGGACCTTTCACTCACAGCATCCTTGCCTTATCTGCCTCTGGTCAGTTGTCCAAGCTACCTCCTCATCATTCATCACTGGGACAAACTTCTGTCCAGCTCCTGCACTGACAATTTGTCTTCCAGCAGGCACAGACACAGAAAAAATCATTTTAGGATGTGTAGGAGCAAAGCTATCTATTTTGCATGGCCCACAGGTGGTGAAGCAATAGTGTCCTGCTCTGCCCTCCTTTGCTGGGTGACCCTGGCAGATGTGGCATGTGCCCTGCTGCCATCACTGGTGCTGCCAGGCTGCCCTTGGTGGCCCTGTGGAGGCAGTGGGGTCACAGCCTGCCCTGGGCAATAACAGCGATCGATCGCTGCCTCTGGCAGGAGCTCCAGCTGCTCTCCCACTGAACTGCCTGGGGGGCTGAGCATCAATCAGGTTCAGTTCTTTAATTAAATATTGATTGGGAGAGGCTAGCAGGTTCAGGGAAGGGGGAAGGAGCTGCTGAGATGCACGGCCTGGCCCCTGTGCCAGGGGGAAACCATCTCTTTTCCCTGGCATGGCTTGTCTCGCTGTGCCTGTCCATGGACCCTCTGGGTTCCATTTCCAGCCACACTTTCTCATCCTCAGGGCAGAGGGGGTGTTTGCATGATGCAGCATAAAGTCAACCAAGACATTGTAGGTAGAACTAAGAGCACCAGGGGTCTCTGAACTGCCCTCTGCAAGGCTGCTCTTCTCCACTGGTAACTCCCACCCAAATTCCACCTCTCATTTCAATAGTGCAGACAGTCCCTTCGGTCAGGGCTGGTTTTACCTCCACGTGTTGCTTGTGCTACAAACACAACTCCTGTTTCTCTCCTGAGCAAAAGGCTTGTTTCTCTCTGGCAGACTAACTTTTCCCATTGCCTGCTTAGATGACACGATCGTGTACAAGGTGCAGAACCTCCAGTGGACAGCTGATTTCTCTGGTGATGTCACTCTGACATGGGCTCGGCCAAAAAGGATGTCCTCGACCTCCTGTGTCTACAACATCTACTACAGGTACCTCCCCCCTTACACTGCATAACCTTGTAAGTCACCAACCTATGGTTAGTTTAGGTTTTCCAACAGCATCTTTTCAAGCTGGTGGTGTGGCTTTACCTGACAGAAAACTAAGCAGCAAGTTTTTTAAATGGTTCCACCCTTTGGGACAAATTGTGCTACTAAACCCCATTCTGACCAGAGGTGTGTGACTCTCTCGTGCAGGATGGTTGGGGAAAGCATTTGGAAGATTTTGGAAACCCACAGCAATAAAACCAACAGTGTTTTGAAAGTCCTCAAGCCTGACTGTACCTATCAGGTGAAAGTCCAAGTGCAATGCCTGAGCAGAATCTACAACACCAACGACTTCATCACACTGCGGGCACCTGAAGGATGTAAGCAGAGCTGCCCAGCTGCCAGCAGTGCCCTCATTCATGCTGCTTTGGCTTAGAAAGTAGATAATATGGAGGTATTCCTGTTACATAGGAAAAAAAGGCCTTTCCATAAGCCTGGGAATTGTGCTGGGCTGAGAGAAAAGGGACCACCCACCCCTTTCTTCCAGCCTTTCAGGGAGACTCTGCCTCTCCCCCTGCGATCTGGACACACCACTGTGTGGCTGACCCCTCTGTTTCTCTCCCTAGTGCCAGATGCTCCCTTCAACCTGCAGCTGTCCCTGAAGAAGGAAGCTGAGGGGGTGGTGCTGGGCTCCTGGAGTGCCCCCGTGAACGCCCACGGCCTCATTCGGGAGTTCATCGTGAGTGCTGCTCCTGCTGGGGGGGACAGCAGCAGGGGCTGCCCTGGCTGAGCACTGAGCTCTGCACAGGGGTGGGCCAGAAATGGGACATTTTGTGTAGGAGATCTGCTGGGAGCACTGGGCAGGTTGGGGGAAGGAATGCTGCAGTGACACAGCCCTTGAGTTCGTTCTTGCGTTCCTGGCTCCCTTTCTGAGCTCTTGGACCTCTTTCTGCTGACTCCTGGCACAGAGAAACGCTGTGATGTTGTTGACTGTGGAACCCTCATGCCTTGTTTGGTACTCCTAGGTGGAATACAGCAGCAGTGGATCCAAGGAATGGTCGTCCCTTAGAACCACCACGAACTACACAGAGATCAAGAACCTGGAGGTCAACACGCTCTACACAGTTAGAGTGAGTATGTTCAAAGCTCTGTCCGTGAATGTTCTCACCACTTTTCACTAAATAGTCGTAAGTCCTGCACAGTTAAGCACTTCCTAAAACAAATCTTGTTAAAATCCTGCCCTTTAATGCCAACCCACACCAGGGGCTTGGCATTTGCACTGCCAATGTCTACAGTTTCAAGACCTGAATTAAGGCCCTTGATTTGCTCCTTCTCCCAGAAGGCCAGGCTGTGTTATAAAACCCTTCCTACTAATTGCCCATTCCAATGTCACTGCAATTGCACTGGATCTGGGCCAGAGATAAATCTGGTCCTCAGTGTATCCCTGGGAAAAGAAGCAGATCTGCCTGTGGGGAATGTCGGCACAGGGGAGAAGTTGGGTAATTATAGACAGGAGTAATAAGCAGAGGAAATGAAAGTCTGCACAGTTAGCCCTGGGAAATGGGTACTTTGCCATTGTCCATCTTTCCTCTGCTGAAGGAGTTCTTGGGAAGTTCACTGGGAGGTGGGATAAATGCACTCCCAAATCCACATTATCCTCACAGTTGGCTGGAGCCAAACTTTCTTCCCATGGTATTCCTTCCAAAGAAATCTTTAGAATTGGATTCAGTGCTTGCATGGACTTCACTAACACAGTTCTTGCCTTTCTATGGCCCATGGAGTCCAAAGCTCCTTATCTTGATGGACTCCTTCAAGGCCTCATAAGAACCAGTTCTCTGCAAAGAGGCTGCACCTCTCTCCTCTTAGAGTCCTTTAATTGACTTTAAGCAGTCTGGTTTATCTCTGTATTAAGCATTTTATTGCCAAGTAATGAAACTATTGTTTGCTTCAAAGTCCTTTTCCCAGGAGCTCTGCCAGGTCCCCAACCTTGCTCTAACCTCACCCTCTGTTTGCATTATACAATGTTGTCCTGTTAACTCACCCTCTCATTTGCAAAGGTTGCTGCAGTAACAAGTCGAGGAGTGGGAAACTGGAGTGATTCCAAATCCATAACCACCATAAAAGGCAAAGGTAAATGTTGTTGTTTCAATCAACTCGGACAACAGAATAAAAAGGCACAACATCAGCCTGAAGTGTCCAGCATCAACATGCACAACCACCTCCTCCTCCTTTATTCTTCCTCTTGAGCTTTTTACACTGTTTAACAACTTTGCTGTACCATTTCACCCAACTTGAGCTGCCTTAAAGTTCAGTGGCAGGTCTGGCTGGGTCACTGACTTGTCCTCTGAACTCTGGGGCACAGGGGATGGATGTGCTGCCCTGGAAGTGGGCAGGGAGCCTGTCCAGAGGTGCCTCTCTCTCCTGAACTGCAGATGGAGTCCCTCTGACTTAGCGGGCCTTCAGATGGGCAGGACATCACCACCACCTCCTCTGCTCCCCTGGTTCACCTTCTCCCTCCTGGGCTATGATTATGATGGTTTCTGTATCTCCCCTAAAGGACCACTGTGTGCTCCCCAAACTATCACAACGTTACAGTCTGACAGTAGATAAATTCAAACAGTACAGTAAAACACTTCCTTCACAGCTTTTTTTTAGAAAAGCCTTTTGAAATCTTCTATATTCGTGCCAGATTTTTCACCCAAACTCACATTCCTGCATCAAAACTTTTTGCTAATTTGTTGGATAAAAGTGCATCCATGCTATGTTGGCAAAGAAGGGAAAGAAAACACCAGGTTGCTAAAATTGCAGGAGTCAGATAATGTGAATTACCTGGTGGTTAGAAAAACAGAGGTACAAAGAACAGAAAAACTTTGATTTCAGGTTTTGCATAAGTGCTTGGCAGCTGTCCCTGCTGACAGCTCCTGACCTCCCTCCCCAGCTCCCCAGCAGCTGTTTAACTGGGATAGGAGCTCATCCTGCTGGATTCATAGTGGAGGGTCAGCATGTCAGTGTCTGCTCTGGGTCCATGTCCTCGAGACAGGCAGGGATGGGGTGGGGAGGGTGGGGATTCAGCTCTGAGAGCTGCCTGTATTTTACCTGTCCCCTTCCAGTGAGTCCCCTCTCCCAGTGTCCCCCCTCTACAGCACATTCCTCTTTCTGTCTCCTTCCAGCCATCCCTCCCCCTGTCATACACATCGAGAGTTACAGCGAGGACTCCGTAAGCTTCAGCCTAAAAATGACCACTAACATCAAGGTAGCACTTTTTTACCTTTCCTTCTGCCTCTAAAATAAAAGGCCTGATTTGGGTAAATGCTGAATAATGAATGGATAAGCTGTCACCTATCAAAGCATTGCAATTACTCGTTATTTCATGCCAAATAATTTCTTACTACTCATAAACTGTCCCGAGACTCTTAATTAGGATGGACAATACAATGTCAGGGTGGCTCTTTCACTGTGACTCACAGTGATCTCATGTTGTGTGTCCTTGTGCATGACAGGTCAGGGGTTATGTTGTGAACATCTACTGGACATTTGATACCCACAGGCAGGAAAAAAGGACTCTGATCATAGAAGGAGAAAAGTCCATCCAGAAAGGTAAATCCTGCACAAAGTGTCAAATTCTGCTTTAGTCGACACCAAACAGGAAGGTTTATTGAAGGATATAGTAGGATTGCGCTTTTTTTTTGCAAGTAGTTTCTGGATAGGAAGGAGTAAATTTGGAGAGAGCAAACCAGCAAATCCTTGGCCTGTCTTTAGGACTTGGAGATTTCAAGCAGATTTGAGATTTACCCCCATTCTCATCACACGGGATTTTGTTTGTGGTTCTGTTTCTAACCTGCAAAAGGGAGTAGAAACAGAACATGGATTTCTTGGGCTTGTATACAGTCCATGTCCCTGTTAATCAGATTTCTGGTTTGGAAAAATGCCTGGTGTGCACAGTCTGGATATGGGAAAGCACCAGCCACAGAAAAGCACAGGCTGGGTTAGACACAGAGTCCCAGGTGCTTCTGCATAAAGGAAATGCCTCAAAAGTAGTGAAAGCACAAACCAAGAGAGGCAGGATCCTGTCCAAGAGTGTCTGATGCTGCTGACCCTCTCCTCATGCTCTCACCCTGCCCTTGCAGTGCTTTGCCTCACCTAATAGTGCATGTTTCTCTTCTTGCTCAGTGGCAAATCTGACAGCACACACCCCCTATGAAATTTCTGCTTGGGCTAAGACGGAGCTGGGTGACAGCCCTCTGTCTTTTGTGCATGTGGTGACCAGTGGGACAAGACCTGCATCCCCAAGCCTCAAAGCCAAGGCCATCAACCAGACAGCAGTGGAGTGCAGCTGGACTGGACCCAGGAATGTCGTAAGGCACCCACTCTTTTCTCACCAGCCACGGTGGGGTTTAGCTCAGAGCCTCAAAACATGCACCGAATCTGAACTCGGGATTATTTTGTTGGCATTGAATTCCAAGGCCTTCAAAACTTTATGCTCAAGAATGAAGTAAAGCAGCTGCTGCCCCTTAAACAGAAGCAAAGAAAGGGTTCCTGTCTGTTTGTTCAGCCACTGGTGCAGTGCAGAAGTGGCTGAAATACAGAGAGCACGACGCTCCAGCAGTCTTTGTATTGACTGCTGTGTTACCCGAGCTGAGCCCAGGATTTTCAGGTGGGGAGGGCAGAGGCAAGTGGGCAGATTGTACCTGAACTTGGGCAAGAGAGAGGAAAAAGGGCCCCACAGGGAAAAGGGTCTTTGTTTTGTGTCCCAGCCAGGGGATGCTCCATGCCAAACTCTGTGCTGTCCTCGTGGTGCTTTTCCTCCACAGGTCTATGGCATCTTCTATGCCACGTCCTTCCTGGAGCTGTACAGGAGCCCCCACAACACCACCACGACCTCGCACAACCTGACGGTGCTGGTGCAGCGGGACGGGCAGTACCTGTTCCTGGTAGGCTCTGTTCCTGGGCTCCCCCTGGCCTGCAGCCACACCAAGGCACAGCCTGACCCTCTGTGTGTCCCCCCAGGTCAGGGTGATGTCTCCCTACCAAGGGCCCCCCTCTGACTCCGTTGTGGTGAAGATGATCCCCGACAACCGGCTGCCCCCGCGGCACCTGCACTCGGTGCACACCGGCAAGACCTTCGCCGTCATCAAGTGGGAGTCTCCCTACGATTCACCCGACCAGGACATGGTAATACCCCCAGAGCCTTCTCCTGTCCCTCTGCATGCAAACCTGGGCTCAGAGACAGATCCCTGCCCTGCTGCTGATGGAGAGAGTCTGAGTCCAGGCCTACCCTCTGTACAAATAGCCATCATCGAGGTGCCAGCACCTCTGGGACCCTCATTTCCTCTGTCCTGGCCATTAGCTCAGGACTTTAACATTCATACTGTGCTTAAAAAGAGTCAGGTCTGGGCTATCTGTTGCTGACAGAGACTGAAAACACCCCTGGTATGTGCTAAAACACCGTTCTGGGCTGTGGCTTTGGCTCCTGCTCCAGCTGGGGCAGCCCCAACAAAGCCCAGCTCTGTTCTCTGGCTCATGGGCAGCTCTCGCTCCACTGAGGGCAAGTCATTTGCTCAGCAAGCTTTTCCCCCTACTCTGGTCCAGAGACTTTAACAGCAAAGGTTTGAAGGTATAAATCTTCCCAGCAGAACTGCAAACCTTGACAGGGCAGGATTTCTCATTGCATCCTTGTGATTCACTGAGAAACACAACCTGAGGTTTTCCTCCTGCCCTCAGCTGTTCCAGTAACTGCATTTTCTGTATCAGTAAATGCTGATTTTGGGCAGGGATCCAGCAAGAGGTTTGGAATCTCATTTCCCAGGCTTTCTGTAAAGCTCAGGCACAGCTTAAAGCAAATTTTTCCCCCTTGTCAAATGTCCTACCACTGTATGAGATTGCTGGCAAGTCTGCAGCAAAGTGAGACCTTGCCCTGTGTGTGCCTTTCCTCCCCCTCCAGTTATATGCTGTGGCAGTTAAAGATTTAGTAAGAAAAACAGATAAAATCTACAAAGTGAAAAGCCAGAACAGCACCGTGGAATACACCATCAAGAAGCTGGAACCAGGAGGGAAATACCACGTGATTGTTCAGCTGGGAAACATGAGCAAGGAATCCAGCATGAAGATCAACACAGGTAGAGGACACAGCCCCCATCCCAGCCCTGTGCTGGCTGGGTGCAGTGTCTCTGCAGCCTCAGTCCTCTCCCACAGCCAAAGCCCAGGCCTGAGGGGCTTCCCTGGAGCTGCCAGGGGAAGTGATTAAACCCCCAAACAACAGCAGTGGAGAGGAAGCCTCTCAAATGATGTCCAAGGTGTTTTTCTCCTGCCAGATGGGGATGGGAAGACACCTGTTTAGCTGGATTTGTACACACCATCGAGTACCATTATGGTCCTACCACAAACCCCCTCTGAAACCAGGGCACATGTCACAGCATCCTCACCTCCAGTATATCCTTTTTCCAAGCAGATCCCTAAAACCCACTAAGTTCCAGAACTGACCACACTGCTGTAAAGGAGAAGTGTCACCAATGTTACAATCTCACCTGCTGCCATTTCTCCCTCCTTTGCAGTTCCATTGTCTGCACCAGACGCCTTAAAAATTATAACAGAAAAGGACCATATTCTGCTTTTTTGGAAGAGTTTGGCATTAAAGGAAAGTAATTTCAATGAAAGCCGGGTAAGTTGTGCTGTCTCTCCTGTACTAGAGTGTTTCAGAAAAACCTGGAGCAGAAACACTGCAAGGTTCCTTTCACAGGCTCTTTAAAATCCATCTCAGTGTCCTTCATGAGCCCTCTGTGTAGAGTTCACTTAAATTCCTGTCACAACTCGGGGACTAGAGCTGGTAGATCCAATTGGTCACCTTTTAGGAACAAAATTATCCTCTTAGAAAGGACAGTTGTGTGAAGGGACTGGGAATAGGGTACTGTTCTGCTGGGCTGGGAAGCACTTTGGTGGTGTCTGAGAGTTGTCATTATTTAGACTTCAGTAGAAAATGATGTTGTCTGTCAGGGTGTGGGCAGGTAGCAAACTACGCCAAAAAAGCCATCACCCTTCTGGACTCTGTTTTGGATTGTCTGGGATGGATGCAAGAACTGAGTGAACCAGAGAGACCAAAGCAGAGTCACAGGATCATTTAGGTTGGAAAAGGCCTCTGATATCATCAAGTCCAACATATGACCTTGTCAATTAGACCAGACCACATCAGTGGCACCTTAAACACCTCCAGGGATGGTGACTCCACCACCTCCCTGGACAGCCTGGTCCCTTAACGACCCTTTCCATGCAGAAATTCTTCCTGATGTCCAGTCTGAACCTTCCCTGGCAGAGCTTGAGGCTGAGTCCTCTCCTCCTGTCACTTGTCTGAGAAGACAAACCTCTCCTCCCTGAACTGGCCAAGGCCAAGGCACACCAACAGGGATTCCTGGAGGAGCCTCCACTGCTTCCTCCCAGCTGACAGCCCAACAGATTAAATCCAGCCTAGATCCAGGAGGAAGAACAAGTGTCAAAGCCCTTTTGGAAGGCACAGACCTGCCCTCTGCAGCTGAGTGATCTGGGGTTTGTGTCTCTCTCAGGGTTACGAGATCCACATGTTTGACAGCCTGATGAACATCTCAGCTTACTTGGGGAACACCACAGAGAACTACTTCAAAGTGTCCAACCTGAAGATAGGTCACAACTACTCGTTCAGTGTCCAGGCCAGGTGCCTGTACAGTGGGCAGATGTGTGGGGAACCAGCCACACTGCTCTACGACGAGCTGGGAACGGGTGAGTCTCTGCTTTTTCCACATCCTCCTTAACTAACACTCATGAAAGCCTCACAAACTCAGAGCTGTGAGCCTGACACAGCCCTCACACCCCACACATGTGCTGTGGGTACAAACAGCTCTTCCCTCCCTCCCTCCCGTGCCACAGGTGAGGACTCCTCTGCCACCAAACCCGACAGATCCACAGACGTCGCTGCCATCGTGGTGCCTGTGCTGTTCCTGCTGCTGCTGACCCTGGGCATCGGCTTCGTGGTGCTCTACATGAGGCACAGGAGGCTGCAGAGCAGCTTCACAGCCTTTGCCAACAGCCACTACAGCTCCCGCCTCGGCTCGGCCATATTCTCCTCGGGAGATGACTTAGGTACGTGCCCTTGGTGTCCTGGGATGGCTCTGGGGACAGCCCTGGGGACAGGAATGGCTTGGTGTCCTGGGATGGCTCTGGGGACAGCCCTGGGGACATGGAATCCCTTGGTGTCCTGGGATGGCTCTGGGGACAGTCTGGGGGACAGGAATCCCTTGGTGTCCTGGGATGGCTCTGGGGACAGCCCTGGGGACATGGAATGGCTTTGGGGACAGGAATCCCTTGGTGTCCTGGAATGGCTTTGGGGACAGCCCTGGTGACAGGAATCCCTTGGTGTCCTGGGATGGCTCTGGGGACAGTCTGGGGACAGGAATCACTTGGTGTCCTGGGATGGCTTTGGGGACA
>JAWWEV010000069.1:3970129-3983416 GCA_035583235.1 Hafferia zeledoni | reverse complement strand
GTCTGGGGGACAGGAATCCCTTGGTGTCCTGGGATGGCTCTGGGGACACCCTGGGGACAGGAATGCCTTGGTGTCCTGGAATGGCTCTGGGGACAGCCCTGGGGACAGGGAATGGCTCTGGGGACAGTCTGGGGGACACGAATCCCTTGGTGTCCTGGAAAGGCTTTGGGGACAGCCCTGGGGGACAGGAATCCCTTGGTGTCCTGGGATGGCTCTGGGGACAGTCTGGGGGACAGGAATCCCTTGGTGTCCTGGAATGGCATTAAGGGACAGCTTTAAGGACCTGAAATCAGTGCAAGGTTTACTCCTTTATCAAGCTTTGGGCCACCTTTGGCATTAAAATCTTGTCCTAAGAGTAAAAAGCTGGACTAGAATAAATCATGGAATCACTGAGGTTGGAGAAGACCTTTAAGGTCACCAATCTGTGTAATGTTTTCCCCACCCTAAAAGGCTTTTAGCAACTTCACCTAAACCACTCCCTCTAATGCAAATCAGTTCAAACCTGAATATAACATGTAACAACCAGGTAAGAGCACGAGCAAAGCCACAGTAAAAGGTTTTGAGGGCACCATAACAGCTCTCTGGGCTTGTTTTTCAGGAGATGAGGATGATGAAGCCCCCATGATAACTGGATTTTCAGATGATGTCCCCATGGTCATCGCCTGAAGGGCATTTCTGACTGTAAAAACCAAATGGTGTAAATATTTTATTTGATAAAAATAGTTGATTGTTTATTTTAAAAATGCACTTTGAGTTGCAATATGTTATTTTTATATGGGCCAAAAAAATGATAATTTTAAGAATACACTTTGTAGTAATCAACTGTGAATTGCAGACTAGGTTGGTTGAGTAACAAATTACTTTGATTTAACATTAATTTAGTCTTACAAGGCTATGCTTGCTGGGCATGCTTTTAAGTCTGTGAGATATTTTCCGCTGACTAAATTGGCTACTCGTTTTATTTTTCTAAGACAAGAATAAATTTATTTAAAAAAAATTCAGGAGATTATACATGTAGAGAGAGATAAGTAATATAGTCCCTGAAGGTTTTGCTTTTACTTTAGAAAAAATTCTTTGGACTTTGTTTTCTATGAAAGTATTTTTGTTGTGTTAATTTATTGGGAAATCTGCTCGAGAACAGATTTCCAAAGTAGTCAGACATTGTACACATTCTTGTGTAGAACATGTGCCACTTGATCTTGTGAGGCAGAAGTATCTTGGCATCTCCATCACTGTTCTTGCCACAGTAATAAAAATCCTTATTTTTACACATTTTTTCTCCCTTATCAGAAGTCCCAATGTTTGAGCCATCTCAGAGCCCAAGTCAAGCTCCTGCAGCACAAACTTCATGGGAGAGTTTCTCTTCCAGCTGCCATCCCTGTGAGCCCAAACATCCCTGCCCAGGGCCATGCAGAGCCTGGTGCAGGGCTGGCACAGGCCAGGAGGCATCAGCAGAGGGTTTGGGGCCTCTGGTTAGTCCTGGGCAGCTGCACAGAATGCTTTGGGCTGGGTGGGCTTAAAGATCATCCCATCCCACCCCCTGCCATGGGCAGGGACACCTCCCACCAGCCCAGGGTGCTCCAAGCCCTGTCCAGGCTGGCCTTGGGCACTCCCAGGGATGGGGCAGCTTTTGCAGTGCTGTTCCAGCCCCCAGACCTCGTGGCTCTGCCCCTCCCTCAGTGCCAGGTCTGCAGGAACATCACACCCTCCCAGCACTGCCCAGGGGGCACCTGCAGTCACTGAACTGCTGCTCATCACGTGGGGCTTCATTCACTGGTAGGTTCTGTCTGTAACATCACTGAAAGAACCTGCCACTGGCACCTTAGAACACCCTTCCAGGTAATGGGGACATCCCTCCTGCTGGAGCTTTTCCCTCAGCTGCTGCCTCGGTGGTGGGACAGAAGGGGGAGCCTCCAGTGTGCAGAGCCAGGAAAGGCTTCAGGCTTCCCACAGTCATGCAGAGCAGTAATTACTGAACATTTCAATTCATTTGGTTTGCAGCAGGGATTCGATCCTCCCTCATTAGCAATTCCTAAAGCAGCCACAGTCATACCTTCAGCTTTAGCAAAAAAAAAAAAATATATATATATACACACAAATATATTATTTTCCTATCAGCAGTCACCTCACGTTTCCAGCAGACACAATACTGGCTACAGAGCCAAGCAGGAGAAATGTCTGCATTCCACTGTTGAGCCTTTTTTTTGTGATAGCAAAATGTGAATCTCACCACAATGTGAATCTCACCACCACTTGCCAAGCCACGGGCAGTGACAGGAGTGAGGATGTTCAGGGCTCCCCCCTGTCCGTGCTCTATATATGCAAAACTCCTCATCTGTAACTCCAGCACACACTGTCTTGTCACACTGGGGTTTTTTGCTTAAAACAAGAGTATTTTTGCTGTGATAATTAAGCTGTAATTGCAGTCTTCCTACAGATGAAATGAGAGAGGCCAACTATGTTTTGATACACGACTGATCCATTTAATTTCACAAGAGAAAATGTGTAAAAAGTTGAAGTCTGGATGGTTTGATACTCTATAGAAATACCGACTCTATTTTCAATTACTGGTGTTAGCATTCCTGGTGACAGATTTTCCCCCCCACAGTTGGGACCAAACTAGAATCAGATTTTTATAAGTAGCAGCAAGCTTGTAGAGTTGCAGTATTTTTACCTTGTTAGTGGGCCAGGTGCTGTTCAGGAATTAAAATTTTGAGTAAATCAACCCAGCACACGTAGCTGAATTTGTCAAGAGTTACAGCTACACAGATAGACCAGAATCTGACCCAGAGGCTAAACTAGTCTAAAAAACATAAATCAAAAATTTGATACAGGAAAGAAAGCCTAAAAGCAGAGATAAAGAGTACTGAGCTCCTTATAAAGCAAATACTTTGGCCCAGGTAACTGAAAATCACAGTACAGTATCCCAGGAGCTGGGACCTCTCTGGTGAGAATCAGTAGTGGTTAAACACTGAGACTTCACTCCCCCAGGGGTAAATCCTGCCCATCTCTGTCTAGAAGCAAAGTGCCAAGGGGCACCCTTGTAACCACTTAAAATTCTGCAGAAGTCCCTTGGCTGGAGAATTCCAGGCATCAGCTGAGGGCCAGGTCACTCCTGGCCACTCTGAAAGAGTCCCTTGTACTCTGGCTCAGTGACTCTTGCACAGAGCAAAGCATTTGGGGCAATACCCAAACCCACCAGTGCTGGGTACCTGTGCCTGCCCAGGGCAGGCAGAGCAGAGCCCTCTGAGCCCACTCTGGGGACACCCCTGGGCTTGGGGACACTGCAAAGCCTTTCCTGGGACACTCCTCGGCCCTCCCAGACTTTCCCTTCACTGCAAAAATCACCACTGTGCTCTCAGCAAAGCAACTTCACAGGGCTAGAGTATTTTATATACAGACAGAGAAGTCTGACTCCAGGCGGGGGGGAGCAGATTAGATGCAGTTCTGGGGAAATTGTATATTTTTATGAACTTTTGAAGCACGGAATCTTGTTCACAGAGACATCCAGGGGGTGGGAGGGTTGTGCTGTAAATAGGGTACATGGATGTGGATGTATGTTCTGTTCAGCCTTTTGCAATGTGACATCCCTAACTTAGGGGAGGATTTGGGTTTACCTCACAGGAACCAGGGAAATGTTTGGATCTGTATGGGGGGAAGAAAAAGGGTATGGAAAATACCCTGGCTGGGAGGAACTTCCAGTTAATTTGCTTTGCATCCATTTCAGTTTTCCCACAGGTGCCCATGGGTACTTTTAGGTCCACTTGAACAAAGGTTAGACACTAAAATCTGGTGGGGTTTTGGACCATGAGGCTTGAGTTGCTTTGACTCAGGGGTTTTGTGTGTTTTTTGGGGATGGGGCTATTTTACAACAAAGGAAAAAGAGGTGCCATGTTCCAGGCTGGAGATCTGACCACCTATTGAAGGTCAAACAGTGGATCTTTTCAGCCTGAATAAATCCCATGTGCTGGCTGGATCCTCTGTGAAACTGCCTGCACCCACCTCCTCGGAGCCACTGCCCTCTCCAGACGCACCCAGAGCCAGCTGGGGCAGGAGCTTCCAGCTGCCCTGGGGCTGCCTGACAGCTCGACCCCAGGGAGACACTCTGAGGAATTTCAGAGAGGGGTGAAACGTGTGGTGCTGTCCCCAGGGGAACCCCTGCCTGCAGATCCTGCAGCTGCAGGAGAGCTGCGGGCTGAGCTCCCGCCCCGTCTAACCCTGCCCTAACTTGGTCCATGTGCTCCACCTTGACACAGCCTTGGCAGGAGGCGGCTGCAATCCAGCCCCGGGGAAAGGGGATTGGCCTTGGACAGAGATCAAGTTACAGAGAGCTGTGTAGGAGCTCATACCCAGCCAGGAAGGGGAGGAGAGAGCAGAGAGGCAAAGCTGGCTCCCAACAGCCACAGACAGTGGTTTGGCCTGGAGGCCAAAGGACCTTTGTGCTTGATGGTCACCTTGGTGGTCACCACATTAGTTCACTCATCCTGTTTCCAGAGTCACCAGGAGCAGCCCCACCCTCACATTATTCACCAGGGAAACCCCACCTGAGCCAGGGACTCTTCCAGAGCAGAACCAGGGCACGTCTCAGTCTGAGCATCTCCATGCTTGGAATGTCTTTGTAGGTACAGAGTATATTTGATAACAAACTTCATTCACTTGCTGGTTGAAATGTAAAATATGTTCAGGAAAACCAAAATAACCGTTCCTGAAACAACTCTCAGGTCTCCTTCAAATGGACTTGAGAAGGGAAATGGTGCAATGACTTGGTTACTCTTGGACCTGGAGAGCATCTTCCTTCCTGGAACCAGCTGTAACATTAGAATTTATCCTTCAAAACGTGCAGCAGTCTACAAAGCAGCCAGGCTCTAATGAGATTTTTAGAGTCAACTTTTAATCTGGTTCCTTAAGTGAAGTTTAGAATTATCCCATCAGAATTGCTCCTGTGTGTCTTTGTTTTGGGGTTTTTTCCATTCACTGATTTCTGCTATGTATTATTGCACAATTTTGAAGGAATTTTTGTCTGTCAATTTTTTTTCCACTTAATAATAAAAATTGATTGGGTAAACAAACCCATTTCTGGTTTCTGAAATTGTTTTCTACCCTCTGTGTGTCTAGAGCAATACAAAAGAGACTTTTTGCTGAATGTATTTTTGTTTTACATTAGAAGGATGCACGGTATAACCTAACAGGATCATAACTCATGGAATGGGTTGGAAGGAACATTAAAGATCATCCTTGCTATGAGCAGGGACACCTTCCACTGTCTCAGGTTGCTCTGAGCCCTGTCCTTGGGCACTCCCAGGGCTGGGGCAGCCACAGCTTCTCTGGGCACCTGTGCCAGGGCCTGCCCTCTCACTCAGGGCAGAATTCCTTCCTGACATTTAATCTGTGCCAGTTTGAAGCCATTCCCCCTGTCCTGTCACCACCAGTTCTTGATGAAACTGTAGATACAGGACAAAGATTCAGAAACAGGAAAGCTGAGTTTCCTGCTGAAGCAGCAGCAGAATCCTCCTGAAGAGGTGCCCCTGACACTCAGAATACAGTCACATCTCCAGCTGGTGCTTGGGCCCTTCCTCCAGGGGCAGAAACAACACCCTCAGACACCAGAGAACATTTCCAGCCTGTCCAAGCTTCCCCTCCACGTTTGCAAACACCATCTCCAGCGTTAAGCCTGGCTTGCCACTCACATCACACACATTTCCCTGCTTAAAATCCATTTCCACAGCCAGCCCAGCCCTGCCTGGTGTGTCTGCACTGCAGGGGTTTGCAGCAGGTACCCTGACACCTGAGCAGGCAGCTCTGCCCCTGGCAGGGCCAGGTAATGAGCAGCAGCCTCTTCACACGTCCCTCGTTTCTCAGCCCCGATAATTGGGAAGGCAACACGTGATCTTGGTGGACATAATTGAGGCGTGCAGGTATCTTAAGTGTTGCACTTCATTAACGTTTAGCTTAAGGCAACATTAGCAAACAGCCATCCCTTCCTCCCCGTTGCCCCCTCTGTCAGGAATGAAGCTGATTTTTCCTACTCTGCTGGAACAGATTGATCCCCCTGGGAGGCACGAGAAGTTCCAGCTCATTCCCAGGCACCTACTTTGTTAGAGGAGCTGACGTGACTCTGAAGCTTCAGTGCTGTCATGGAGAAAACTTTTATTCCATCAGGATTGTCTTCCTCTCCTATCAAAATCTGCATATCTTTACAGACAGGAAAGATTTCCCCCCTAATCCTTCACAGCCTTTACCAGAGCAAGTCGGAACATTTCCCCCCACTCGGATGCACATGAGAATCCATCAAGGAGGAAGAGCTTTGGTTGGAGCACATGGCACAGACCCATGGCTGGATCCAGGCTCTCCCCACTCTGCTGCTCCCGAAAACACATTTTTTCCCCCCAAATAACATCAGGGGCTGCTTCCAGTGGACCGAGGGAGGGGGAGATGTGAACCCTCCCCGCAGAACTGAGGGAGCCAGGTGGAAATGCAGCAAGGCCAAGCCTGCAAAAGCCCTTCCCAGCATGGGTTAAGCATTCCACAAAAGAGACACACTCTGATCTTGAAAGAGAACAGCTGAAGTTTTGGCTTGCTGTTCCTCTTTTGAATAAGCAAGCCCAGGGTCTTGTGCCAGACTCCTGAAGGATTGTGCTCAGCCTTTCTCGGCAGGAAAGATGAAATAACTGAGGATGTTTCCTAGCAGAACTCAAGCTGGATTTTGGGATGGAGGAGCCAAGAGCTCTCAGATAGCCCAGCCCCTGCTCTAAGGAAGGAAGGGAAGGTCTGTGGGAAGGAAAGATTCGTGCTAACCATCAACATCTTGGCTCCTGCCACAAACCTCTCAATCTCCCAAATGTAGGATGCAAGAAAAATGGCATCTTCCAGGATGTGTGGTTTATTTCTTCCCTGTAAATTACAGGCATCCAGAAGCCCACATCCTCAACCTCTCCTAGCTGGGCTGACATCAGGCCTGCTGGATTTGCTCTCCCCAGGGCCCACAGAGCAAACCAGAGTGGACCTGACCCCTTCCTTGTCAGAACACCTGCGTGGGGTTGGGCTGGAAAAAATCCCAGTGCTTTCAGGGATGATGAAGGGGCATGAAAAAGGGACTAGACAGTGATTTGGGAAGACAGCCAGTGAGTGGGAATAGGAGTCTGAGCTGAGCAGGAGTTAATTAAATACATCCTGAAGCTGGTTAGGACCTGACACTGGCTACACAGGAGAGGAACGTTTTAGAGGTGGTGGACCTGAGGCAGAGATGGACAAGTGACATTCACCTCACCAAGCCTCACATCTCCAGGGTGGCTCAGCCAAAAAACCACTTGTTTTCCCTGGATATTTCCATGGCCAATGGAGGGAAGCAGCCTCCAGGGAGGAATTCAGAACCTGATGGGAATTGGGACCTGAATGAGCCATTCTCAAACATTTTTGTACACTTTTTCATTCCCCTCCCACTATGAGAATGGCCACCTGTGCATTCTGTATTTCCCCAAGCCTGCAATCCCAAAGACAAGAAGATGGAGAGGAGGTTGGAGGCTCCTCCTGGCCTGGGTTCTATGTTACATTAGGCAGGATTCATCCTTGCCCAAGCTGAGAGGGTCACTCCAGGCCTTGTCTGTAGCCAAGGATGAGGCACAGCAGTTCAGAGAGTGCTTCCCCTTGTCTTAAAATAGGTCAGACACTCTTTGCTATAAAGGGAACTCAAGGCAACCACCTCACAGCGAGGCTTGTGACTCTAAGACACCACACTGAAACGAATCCCAACCCCGTGACTGGGGTGTGAACATGCCCCCTGCAGCCAGCCAGCCCCTTCCTGCTCCTGGAGCACACTCTGCCCTCACAGCCACACACCCCACGCTGCAGGCTGGAGAGGAGACCTTGCCAAACATCCCTGCTTTGTTAGCACCCCTTTGCCCAGCAGCCAACCGAGGCTCCACTCGTGCTGCCAGCACGGCAGGTCCCCTCCTGACTCTCCAAACTGCCCCTCTGAGGGCTCCTGGCCTGGCTTGCTGGAACAACACAGCTTTCCTTTCCTCCACTGTGGCTTCTCGGGATCCCTCACAAAGCCAGACCAGAAGCCCAGGGGCCAGTTCCCAGCTGTGTGTTCAGTCACAAGACTCGCCTCGTTTTCGGCCCAGTTCCACCCTGCAGTAGCTGAATGTGATTCAGAGCCAGCCAGGAAATTACCATGGCAGGCTCAGAGCTGGTGAAGACAATAGCAGGTTTGGCTCATCCATTTGGCACAACCCCATTGCAAATGTACTTTTCCTCCTAAACTCATTTAACCTCACAACCAAGAGCCACAACGATGGCAAGGAGCTGTTTTGTTCCGAGCCCAGATCTCCTGGGAGAGGAGGCACAAAGAATAGAAGGCAGCCTGGAGAGAGAGGGAAGAGGGGGAAAACCGAGAGCGGGATTCGAACGCATCGCCCTTGGAGACCACGCCAGCGACCTGCTCGAGTCCAGCCACCATAAATAAACAGGCTCCGAGTGTTGTCTGGCCAAGCCCGGCAATCCTGAGCCGGGTCCAGCGGGTGGGGCGGCGGCGGCATCGCTGCCGTGCGGGGACAAAGCACATGTTGGTCACACAGCGCTGCTGTCACCGAGGGATTTGTGCTGCGGCCGCTCGCACGGGATTGATGAGGGTTCTGTCCATGGCCAGACCCCGAACCGGAGCCAAAAGCTTCGGCCGTGGTGGTGAATCCCGAGCGAGTGGCAACAAAGGCAGCGAGCGCAGCCCGAACCTGAGCGGTGCCAGCCCCGCTGCTGTCCCTGCCCACCGACCCACCGCGGAGCCCGTGTGTGCCCGGGGCAGGGCAGGGCTGAGCGCGGGCTGTGGGGCTGGGAACCCTCTCCATCCACACCACAACCCAGAATTCACCCTTCAGCCCGGATTTTGGCTGGTTGGGGCAGAGCAGCATCCCCGCTGCCCCCGCCGCGGGCAGCAGATGGCAGCAGAACTTTAGTCACTGCCCACCACCCAACTCCATGCGATCCCCCCTCCTCCTCCTGCCTTTTTTTTTTTTTTTTTTTTAGTTTTTACTTTTGGTGGCCTCAAAAATTATTAGTTCCAGATGAGCTCCTGCCATTGTAATAGTCCATTTAACCCGATCCACTCTGAGCAGAGTCAGTGCAAGTTCAAATGCAGCATTTTCACATGTAAACTATACATCAGAGACATATTTCTGTCGGGGTTTGGGCATTCCTCGTGCAGAGGAAAGGGGAAATGCAGAAGGTTAAACCTCACACAGCCCCGGCCCCGGGCAACAATGGCACTTTGTGCAGGCGGCGCTGCCAGAGCAGAGCTGAACTCCTGAATTGCACCAGGAACCCCAGCACTGCTGCTCCCTTTGAAGATTAGCACTAATAAGCCAAACCAGTGGGTATTTTGTTTTATAAGGAAGGAGCATTTCAAGTCACGTAGGCTGCTATTGTTGGACACAAAACATGTCCTGTCTCTGCCTGTGGTGGCTCCAGCCCCTGCTCCACGCTTGGCTTTCCCTGGGATTACCTTTATTTTTATACTATATTAAATTTACCTCCCACCATCTTTCAGGCCTGTTAAAACTGGTGACGTTTCCCAGGGCTGGTTACATACATGTAGTTAAAAAGCCCCTATTTGTACTATTTTACTATCATATTCAAATGTTATGCCTTATGTGGATTTCTTATGCAGAAATAATAACCAAAATGACCAGATTTCCCTCCTACTGGAATAAAAAGCACATCCTATATAAACGAGTTGCATACAAGAGGTGCATTAAATGATTTGTTTCTGGTAAACGAAGACAGCTCTAGCACAACACATGGAAAATTTCATGTTGTTTGCTTTTGTAATTCACTGTACACACAGCCTTTAATCTGAGGATCTCTGAGCACTCTGCACAGTTTAATTAAGGCCCACAGCTGCCATGTTGGGAAGTACATTAAGTGTTGTTATGCTGATTCTTTACAGATGGGTAGACTTAGGGACTCAGTTCTGTGTTCCAAACTCCCTCTCCCCATCCCAGACTGGTCCTTAAAGCTCTTCCATGTGGCCTTTGCAACGACAGCCAGAGAAAATCTATGAGCCTAAACCCCCCCCAAAGAAGCCCCTGCCCTCCTGGAGGGCTGAGCCTCCCCGTGCCATGTGGTACCTGCAAAGCACCTGACCATGTTCCCAATCCCTCAGTGCTGGTGGCAAACTCTGCCTCTGCCCCATGGATTGACACAGTGCCCCAGGCTGGGCCCTCATGCCGAGGGTTAAACCCTAAACCCACACCCTGCCATGACCCCAGCACGGGTCAGGAGCCAGACCCCATCCCAAACTCCAACCTGCTGGGCCCCACATCCTTTGCTGCAGAGCTTGGAAGAAGAACATCCCAGCTCTTGGCTCCCAAACCCCATTTTTCCACAGAACTCTCTCCTGCGGGATCTGTATGGAAACCACTTGCAGTGTGGAAGCCACAGGACAAATGAATGGGAATTCACCCTGCCACTGCTATCCACCATGAGAGACAGCTCTGAGCAGGGGAAGGGCATGCTCAGCCCTAACCAGCTGCACATGCACAGCCTGTGCCTCAGCCAGCCCCTCAGCTCGGGGACGGACCTGCTGCAAACCTCTGGAGCAGGATCTGCTCCCAGCACACAGCCAAGTCCCCCCATGCTCCTGCCCTCACACCTCACCCACTCGAGGCCACCACTTCCCTCATGGCCTTGGGAACAGGCAAGAAACCAGCTCTGGCCAGGGATGAATAGGTACTGAAGTCAGGCAGCTTTTCCCAACATTGTTTCAGCTTTGGCTGCAGAGATCTCCATCTCTCCCTTTTCCTTGTTCCTTCCCCCTCTCCTCTGCGAGCTCCTTTGTTCTCGTGTTTACAGCAGCATCGATTTGCTGTCAGAAAGCAACCTGGCCTTGGAGTTTCTGTACACACAGCAGGAATCCAGCCCCAACCTGCCCCTCTCCCAGCCTGACTCCCTGCAATGGGCTGCACTTGGGCGTTCAGGTGCTCCTGCTGCTCTCAGACCCACCAGGAAAGGGGGAGCACAAGCCATGGCCCCACACAGACCCCCAGAGAACAACACCTGGGCAGGGCCAGGAGTTGGACTCGATGACCCTTGTGAGTCTCTTCCAACTTGGCATATTCTGTGATCTCAAAGGTTTCAGTCATGTTTTCCTATTCTGACCTGAGCAAATCCCCTCCCTGCTGCCTGAACAAAAGCACGGGTGAGTTTTGCAGAGTAAGCAGAGCCAGGACTGTTGTCCTCTGTGTAGTTGCAGAATAGATAAAAACCATGTAAGGACAGGGCATGATCCCATCTCCCTCCTGCTCCCCCAGGATGTGCTCCAGCTTCTGGGGCTGTCCCAGAGAAGTGATGGATTGCTGCCAGCCCTGCTAATGCTCTGAACAGGACCATGGGCTCCATCTCACCTCACGAGGGCACCTGGGGGAAAAAAATGCCAGTGGCCCCCATGCTGGATGCTGTGGCAACTTCCATGACCTGCCAACAAGTCCCTGCCTCACTCAGCTTCCAGCAAGTGCTGCTCCAAGCCTGGCAGTGCAAGGTTCGAGAATACCAGCCCTCTGCCCACTCACACCCCTCCAGCCAAGCCTTCCACGGCAGCTCTGCTGACATGTGGTATCTCAAGTCCCTTTAGTGGCTTCCCAGAAGGCTGAAGCCCCCAATTTAACTTAGTTCCAGTTTCCAGATCCCCTCTCTTTTCCAAGCTCCATTGCTTTCACCTGCTTTTGTTCAGCTCTCCTGTGAAAGGAGTGATTTGAAGGGGTGACAGGTCTGTAAATATATCGAATTGTCTACAGGGAAAAAAAGGTAGAGCAGAAAGAGTGATGGATATGCTCTTCCCCTCCCTGCACTTGGGACAGATGAGGGAAGATGGCAGATAATTGCTCTTTATTGTGGCCCGGGTTCACCTCAAGATGAAGGAAGTGATAAGATTTCAATTAATGTCATTTAAGATTCCCTGCAAGCTGTCCTGCTCCTTTCTTGGCTTCTTTCCTTCTCTGAAATTCTGGTCCTCAATGCTGCTTTTGTGACCCCGTGGGAGCTCCCTAAATGGGCCACATCTTCACCTGGTGAGCACTGTCAGGGCACCAGCAACATCAGGGCAGCGCTGCTAATTCAGTCCAGATGAGACCCCCCCTCCAGCCCCGCTCGGGATTTATTGTAGGGCAGGGTAGATAACACACTGCATTAGCCAAAGCAGGGATCACTCCCAAGAATGAACCAAGAGGCTTTTCTAATCAGCTTAAACTGATCGATGTACCCAGGCACAGAGAGCACAATATCCAGGTTTCTGTGTAAGGCACCTTATGCTGAGCTTTCTTACTTTGCCAAGTAATTGCATCAAATTCCTTGGGATTGCTTTCTTGAAAAGAGAGAGTACGGGGAGCTGCAGCCCAGGGAGCTGCTCCTTGCTGAATAACACACGCTCTCGCTCTGGGGCACAGTGGAACCTTCACTAGATGTTTGTTCTTTTTTAAAAAATCAGCAAACATATATTAAATGAAATAAATGGTCACACAGAGCTGCTCGTGAGATTTTGCATGCTAGAAATATTTTCATTTTGGTCTCATTTTACCTAAAGCCAGGAGAAAGCACTGAATCACCAAGGTATTCCAGAACAAGCCCCAACATCTTGAAAACGTTCACACTGTTCCCTTCAGATTTTCAAAATGTCTCCTTACAAATATCTGCTGGCTCGCAGTCACAACATCCTTCTTTCTGACTCTGCCGCTTTGGAAGAAACCCGAATTTCCATGTAAAGAGTGACTCCCGGGTTTCACAGGCTTCTTAATTCACATAAATTATATGTATGTATTTATTGTTACAAACAGCAGCGAGAAACCACCGACAAACATCCAGCAAAGCGGCTCAAATAGCTGGAATTCTTTCCCCCTCCCCTGCAGATACACTAATGTTTATTGTACCCAAGAGCATCCATTTTCGCTGCTCTGCTATATATACCCGCACCACGTTTCCATATGTTCTTTAGCTCAGCTCCCTGGCACCATCCAGCCCTTGGGAGGGGAGGCTGGGAGTGTGCGGGGCAGGAGAGCGACCCGGGAGTGTGCGGGGCAGGAGAGGGACCCGGGAGTGTGCGGGGCCGGAGAGCGACCCGGGAGTGTGCGGGGCCGGAGAGCGACCCGGGAGTGTGCGGGGCAGGAGAGCGACCCCGGAGTGTGCGGGGCACGAGAGCGACCCGGGAGTGTGCGGGGCAGGAGAGGGAGCCGGGAGTGTGCGGGGCCGGAGAGCGACCCGGGAGTGTGCGGGGCAGGAGAGGGACCCGGGAGTGTGCGGGGC
>JAWWEV010000069.1:3889156-3942056 GCA_035583235.1 Hafferia zeledoni | reverse complement strand
TTGTGAAGGTGGGGAGAGGTTGTGGATTCCCCATCCATGGGAGTGTCCCAGGCCAGGCTGGACAGGGCTTGGAGCACTCTGGGCTGGTGGGAGGGGTCCCTGCCATGGCAGGGGTGGCACTGGACGAGCTCTGGGAAACCTCTCTGGGATTCTACCTGCATTTCTCCCATGGGGAGCAGCCCCAGGGAGTGCTGGTGGGAGCAGCAGGAGCAGCAGAGTGGCAGTGCCACTGTCACCCCAGGGCCCTGGGTCCCAGTTGTGCTGCAGACAAAGCTGAGCTGCACCAGCACAACCAAATCAGGCATGAACAGAGCAGAACCCCGTGCTTAAAATGGCATTATCAGTGCTCTCCCTGGGAACCCAGAGCCAAATCCCTTCGCATTAACTTGGCATAATCTTTGAGAAATCTCTTCCCAACTGTTTTTAAATAAATCCTGTTAAATTCAGCAGTGAATTGGCCTTATCTCCCCACACCTGTGTGCCAGCCCTGCGTTTTTTCCTACCTTTTCCCCCATGCTTGGACAAAAGAGAGTGAATTTGTGCATGTGAGTGTGTGTGTATGTCTGAGAGGAGCTAAAGAGACAATTATCTTCAGCTGAAAATAAACATCATGAAACTATACATGCCTAATTTTTGCACCTGGAAGATCCTCTTACAGCTATTCACTACTAATCACTCTTAGCTAATAAATGAATAGAATAACTAATGTGATTAGAGTAATTTGCCTATTCATCAGGAATATTAAATGAATGGAATATTTTGTATTTGACTAGTCTCTCAGCATTTCCCTGATACTGTAATTAGCCCCAGGCCTATTCCAGTGGCAGAAACACCACGTGGCCTTTGGAGCAGAAGGACTTGGGTTCATTCTCTATTACTGGACAGGTGGACACCTTGTTTGATAGACTCAGGTAGGACAAGCTGCCTCCCACCCCACTGGAAAAGACCCTGAACTCATGATGGAAGGAAGTCAGGGCAGAAGAGAAGGATAAAACCCTTGTTTGGGAGCAAACACCCAAAGAAACAGATTTTACAGGCCAGCCATTCCTGGGCACATCAGAGGTCACCCTAAGGGTGACACCAGAGAGCTGGTGGTGACAGAGAAGCTGGTTCTGGGGTGGCATCAACATTGCTTAGGAAGTTGTGTAGGAAATTCTTGGCCACTGTTTCTCTTCCTCACTTTCTAGCTGGGAACATCATCACTCTGCAAAGACACGTGGGTGAACCTGCAGACAGGTCCCAGCCCTGTCAGGGCAGGCAGGGATGGGGCTGTTATACCTTGATCTTGCTGAAGAATCAGGGGGAAGCTGAGCTGTGAAAATGGTAATATAAAATAGCCACTGGGAAGATATTCAAAGGAGTTCAGATATGTACATAAAGGAAAAAAATAATTCAGATCTGGGATACAATTTTCCAAATCTGTATGAGGTGCTTTGAGAGAAGGCAGGAAAGATTCAGAAAAATTGTGCTGGTCCTTTTCTGCTTCTCCAACATAATGGGGATATGCAGAACAACAGAGAAAAGATGCATTAATAAAATTGCCAAAGATCATCTGTCACTTCCTCTTGGTAAGAAGCCAAAGCATTTTATAAAATGCATTTGCACTTAACCAGAATGATATCATAATCTTCCTTAGTCATATCTTTTCCTGCCTTCCTGATGCTCCACAGAGCAGACAGCAAAGGTTTGCAGGAGACATCCTCAAATGCTGCATTAAAATTAAAGAGGGAAGAGGCTGCAGCTCAAAGCTGCACAAACAGAATCACCTTGAGCAGAACCTTGAGCATGAACACACAGCACGGGGCACGTTCCGAGCAGGGGAGGAAATTCAGAGGAGAAAACAATGAATTATTGAAGCCTTCAGGGTTCTCTAGTCTGGATGGCTCTAAAATCAAGATGTCATACTACGTTTTTTAGGGAGTTTTGCTGTCTTTGATTGGAGTGATGCAGATGTGAGGCAGTTTTGCTCTTTGAGAAGGCCATAATTAGGGTTTTATTTGGGTTTCATCTCCCCTCCTTCCCAGCTCTTTACATGGACCTCACACAGTACCAAGTCCCTTCTTCACATTCATTTGTGTCACTTCATTTTAGTTCTGGGGCTTTGGTGGTTTGGTCTGTTATTTATTTATTTATAAAATATAGCTGCAGAGCAAGCAGAGATCTGCAGAACATAAAATGTGAGTATCACTGGAATTCTGCTAAGGCATCAGCCTCTTATTAATGATGCCATAAATCCACAGCTCAGCTCCCAAATGTCCCTGTGCTGAAGCAAGATCTGGGGTCCTGTTTCAGACATGAGCTATTGTGTGTTACACATCTACCTGGAGAACATCTTCCAGGGCAGAGGTGAGGCAAAGTCTCTTCTAAATTCTCTTTCATCCAACATTACCCAGCACAGTTTCTTTCTCAGCAGCCACAGCTCCTCACAGTCACTTTTCTACCTTTCTACTTAGACCTGGAGTTTTCACTGTGAACCTCTAATGAGTTTCACAGATTTACCCAAGTATTTTTAACCCACCCCCCCTTAATTTCTCCTTTCAGATTGCTTTCAGACTGCAAAGTGTAAACCACTTTGATTCCTGGGTTGTTGTGAGAAAAATGCTATATGAATGAATAAGTTATAATAATAATAATACATTACAGTGATAATGATGGATGTGTTTTAAACAAAGCCTCTGGCTGCCAGTGTGGAGGAGCTATGGAAAAATCAAAGATAATCTTGCATGAGGAGAATTGTAATGAGCAGACCTGGAATATGTTATCTCTGAATTGCTCCTGTCTCACCCAGGAGCAGGATTGTCCCACTTTGGCTTGAGGAGTGTGCCAGGTCTCAAAAGAATCTGGCCCAGGTGCTGGGCTGCTCTCACTGGGGTCCTGCACTGGCAGCCAGGGGGTCCTGGGGGTTCCTCCTGGGCTCATTTCAGGAGATTGTCATAGCAGGGGTTTCCTGATTTACCCCAGTGTGTATAAAAGTATAAATGCTTTGCAGTTTATTCCATCAGCTGCTTATCAAAGTCTCTCCAACACAAGCACAGCCTTGGATGGAATGACACCCACAACTCCTTCAGGCATGTACAGGTGTTCAATGGAGCTCCTCCATCAGAGGGAATTTGGGAGTGCAATGGACACACCGAGTCTCAGACAGAAACAGGACAACAACCTTTGCTACTCCAGTTTCAATCCCAAGGGCTGGCACATGTTGGAGCCAAAAAGCTGAGGAGTAAAACTTGATATGGGGCAGAATAATGTCCAGAGTGCCTACACCAAATTTCAGTATCCCAGGGTCTGGGTGACTGCAAAGCCTCCTCAGCAGCAGCAAACAGCAGATACAAAGCAGCAGAGCCTTGGGAGCTCCCCAAATGCTTTCCCAGCCCTCCCTGCCCCCCAAATGCCCACCCTGGGCAGAGCCCTGGCGTGCCAGGCTCGAGGTGGGGGTTGGTTTGTGGCCACTGAGCTGAACGAGGCCTCAGCCAACAGCCTGATGGAAATCTCTGCCCCTGCAGGAGAGTTTCTAGGACCCTGAGAAAGTAATCTCATGATTTATTGGGTTTTATAACAATGGCAAGAAGCGAGCAGCGTTCGAGGCAGTAACTGAATGGGGATGTGGGCTGGGGGTTTTTTGCTTTTCCACAGCACAATGTGGATCTATTTAGCCTTATAGCTTGAATTTCAGCTTTTCTTTGCCCATGAGAAAGCCTGGGAAATGGGATTTGGGCTAGAAGCTGTAGGGAGAATCTCTTTTAATTAACCAGGAGGGCGGCTGAGGGAAGGTCTAGCACCGTCTCTGGGCTGAGTTTGCAGCTCATTGTGTGACAGACGGGTACAAATTAAGGTAGAGCAGCAACTGCAAAGCAAATTCCCGATGGTTCTGCTTTAACTGGGTTTGGGCAGCACTGGGATGACTCCAGTGCAGGTGCAGCTTCGCAGGGAGGTGCATTGCCCTCACCTGGCCTTGCCCACTGCTGGGCACTGGCAGTGGGCACTCTGTGCCCTGCTCTCCCAAGCATCAGTGCTCAGGGGATGGAAATTCTGCCTTCCCCCAGGTCAGGGACGTGGTGTCTGTATTTCCAAGGCAAGGCAATCCAACCCTCTAATTATGCTGCTGGTGGAGAAATATTGTCCCTAAGAACACAGCGAGTTCCCCTGTCCAGAAAGCACAAACTGGGCACAGATCCTGCCCTATCTGCACCAGCAGCGTGGTGGGCTTGGCAGGGCTCCTGCAGGGCAGAGGCACAGCTGGGCCCTCCATCCCTAAATCCTTTGTCACCTGTGAGACAACCCCCCCAAAGGCAGTGCAGGATTTACACCCACCTGATACTCATAACTGGAATTAGTTGGAGTACTTGGCTTGTTCAGCTGGAGGAGACTGAGGGCAGAACTCAGGGGGGGCTGCAGCTCCTCCTGGGGGGCAGCTCCATCTCTGCTCCCTGGGAGCAGGGACAGGACCAGGGAATGGCTGGGGATGTGCCAGGGCAGGGTCAGGTTGGATCTCAGGGAAAGGCTCTTCCCCCAGAGGGTGGTGGGCACTGACCAGGCTGCCCAGGGCAGTGGGCACAGCCCCACACCCCATACCCTGTGTCCCCACAGCCCATCCCCTGTGTCCCACTCCCTCTCCTGCAGCCCCTCAGCCCTGGCTCCCCCCAGCTCTGTCCCTCCCCTGGCCCCTGCTCTCTCTCCATGCTGTGCTGGGCTATTTCTCGCCAAGTCTCACAGTGTTTTACTGGACAAGACATGCAAGTTAAATTTACATTTTATTTGGACAATGTTTCATCTCGTTCCTGTGTGTCTCTGCTGGTGATGAGGCAGTAAGAAGCAGATGAAATTTATTTCTGTTCTTTCTGCCATGCTGTATAAATAAAGGGAAAGAAATAAAATTCTTCTCCAACAGGAAGTGTGAATGCTTTAATGCTTTGTTTGAATATGCAGTTGAGAGACTGTATTTATCACACAGCATCTGTATGAGTCTACAGCTGAAATTTGCTCTCTAAAATTAAAAGATCTCATTTGCATGCATTTTATACCTATGTCACAGCACTGAACTGGGTGGGTTTCCTCTCAAATCTCTGCAGGGTAAGAAAGCCCCCCAAAAGCTTCACAGGAATAGCAGAGCCCCTTTCTCCTTGTAGCTCAGGTACTGTGAACTCTGGCTGGCTGCACTCCCACGAATAATTGGTGCATAAATACACCCTGGGAGATTTATATTCCCCTGCATCTTGGGCTCTATACAATATGATTTAAATGGCACAGGCACTGGAGAAAGTGGACAGTAAAGCATAGAGTATCTGAAAATAAACATAAAGCAAAATGGTTTGACATCCTAGTTCACTTAAAATGTAAATGGTGAGCATTCAGAGTGTGATTTACAACCTTTTTAAAAGCACAAATGTTTTTCTTTTTGGCCCCCTAACTCAGATGCCACAAATCAGGAGAAACCTTTGCAGCACCAAGAAATCCCCCTTGGTGGGTTGTTCCAGCTTTTTGGTGCTACCCTAAGAAAGGGACACGGAGCCCATGGAGTAGTTCTCCTGCTTTTTTTTCTTTTTTTCACTCCCCTCTGGTGTCTTGAACTGAAATTTGACTGTATTGTGATTTCTGCTGCAGGTTCTCAGACAGAGGGAGAAGGGAGAGGGAGGGAGTGTGAGGAGGCTGCTGCTCTCAGCCCAGCCCTGCAGCCTCCCCCCAGGACCAACCCTTCCCATGGGCACAACCGGGGCTGTGTCCCTGTTCCCAAGGTGAGGGCAGGGTGGGGGGACACCGAGGAACCCCTCACTGCCCCTCCTGCTGCCTCCTGAGCCCCTGTCCCAGTGCTGTGTCCAGGGATGCTCCCGAGCACTTTGGTGTCTGTTTAACCTGCCTGCTCCTGATTTGCACAACTCTGAGTGGAACCAACCCCACACCACCTTTCCAAGGCCCCCTCCTCCTCCTCCTCCTCCTCACCCAGCACTAGCACAGCACAGGTGACAGCAGGACACAGACACACCTGCCCTGGCTCTTCTCCTCCTGGCCAAGCACAGGCAAGAGGCTGGAGGGGTTTTTCAGGACTGAACCAGTGCAGGAACTACAGCAATTTAAGCTCCAACACACAAACCCCAAAGCACCAACAGTGTCCTGTGCCCCAGAGCAGGGGACATGGACAACCATCATCCACTGAGTACCAAATCCATCCAACCAGATGCCCACGTAATATTCCTGCATGGAGAGGAGGAGGAGGAGGAGGAGCAGTCCTTGTGCAGTCCCAGGGCACTAAAACATTCCAGTCTCCAGCCATGGCATTTGCCCACACCAAAGGGATGCCCCAAACATGCCCCTCCCCACCTCCCCCGAGCCTCTGGGGAGCAGGATGCTGGTTGGAGCATCCCAAAGGCTGTTCTGGCTGCAGGGAAGGGTCACAGAGGACTTGGCATGGCCTGGGCATGGGGAGGCAAACCCTGGAGTCTCTGCCCTCCTCCTGCCCCTGCCCAGGAAAAGCAAACCTGGAGTTTGGAGCTGAACCTCCAGTCCTTAAATCTTTAATAACCTTCCTGTTCTCTCCTCGAGCACAGGAGTGGGAGCAGACACATCAAACCGAATCCCTAATTTAGGCACTGTTAATAAGGGTTAAATCAGCAGGCTGAGCCACTGCCTGGCCCTGCTCACACAGGCCTGGCCTGGAAGCCTGAAGGGTGTCCATTTTCCACAGCCATAATGAATCATTTCTCCTCAGCAAATCTGGCCAACTTCAAGGCTGGTTCCTGCAGCCTCTTTTCACATGTCCAGGCCCTCTGTGACACATCAAATTTAATGAGACTGCACAGACCTCAACTAAGGCACTGTAGCACTGCTGGGATACTTTATTAAGGAGGATCAGACAGAATGTCTTTGCTGTTTAAGAGCTTTAAAAGCAAATGACGCTTCTTTTGGGGGGGATGAGAGCTGCCCATTCTTGCTCAGCCCCTGCCCTCCTCAAACAGATCCTGAAGGCCAATTCAAACACAGTGTAAAGGTTTCTGCAGAGAGGGAAAAGCAGCAAAATTGGCAGTGAGGGCTGAGAGAGCAGCGAGGCTCGAGTGGAGCTTCTGGGGTGGGACACAGACAAAGCAACGTGTCATTTCACAAAATAATAATAATAATAATAATGCTCTGCCTCTGCTGAGCTGTGCAAGGGAACACCCCACCCTGCTGGCTGGTGCTGCCCTTGTAGGGCCAGGGAAAGGCCAAATTAACCCTCTCTGGGCTGGAGGAGAGGTGGGAATAACTTTCCAGAAGGATCATAAAATCCTAGAATGGTTTGGGTTGGAAAAGACCTTAAAGACCATCTAGTTCCACCCTCAGGATGGGTGATGTGAGGTATGTGCTGAGCCATCCCTGGGGGAACCCTGGGGCAGCCATTCCAGGGAAGAAAGGGAAGACTCAAACATGATTTTTATTGTAGTGTGAACATAAATAAATATAAGGACCAGAACAAGGCAGAGTTCAATTCTGCACACTCAAGATTTTGAGGCAAGTGGAGCTGTTTGGTTTTGTTTGGTTTGCTTGTAGGGAAGTAAATGTGGATATTCCAGAGGTGAGAGATGAAATCTTGGATGGCTTTGAGGGTTTTACAGGCACAGCCAGCTAAGGTTGTGTCCTTGGAGACTTTTTTGCTTGGGAAACCCCATTCTGTGTGAGGGCTCTGCAGGAACTGCCCTTGGGAAGGCCCAGTCTGTGGCACAGCAACCTCCTGCTTCATTCAGGGCATCTCTGCTGAGATCATCGTGTTCAGCTCCTCTGTGCCCACCTCTGGCTCTGCCCAGCTCTGAAAAGGGACTGCAGTTTATTCCAGCAAGTGCCCAGGCTGCTGGACAAGGCAGCACCTCCCAGGGCTGCAGAAGCCAAAATGTCCATCTCAGCTTATGGTTTCCAACCTAATTGGGTTTTCTAGTGACATTTAAAACTTGGACAAACTTTCAGGGAGCTCTCAAGGGTGTTCTGCTAATGGTAAAGTGATACCATTTGATTTTGTCAAAGGAAGGAACCCAGCCCTCCAAAAAGTTCAGGGAGAGATTAAACCATTTACACAACAGAGATGCTTTGGCTGCAGAATAAAACCTGAGGTGTTTCCTGTGTCAGGAGAGCTGAGGCAGAATCTGTGAGAGGTCCATGGGGGTTCCTGGCTTAATTTAACTTTTCCTCTCCATCTCTGGTGATCTGAGGAGCTTTGGGGCTTTGGCCAGTGAACTCAATGGTGATTTGGATCCAGGTCACATTTTATCTGAACCACCTGCACTTGGAGTCCCAGGAAGAGGGTGGTTAATGGATCAGTTTAATGGCATCAGTTCTGATCCCTCTCTAATTAAAGGCTCTGCCAGGAATACAGTCAAGCAATTCTAATGGCCCAGAGGAAGAACTGTGAAGTCAGGTAATGAAATTTGCTTATTAGACAAAATGGGCAGGAGGAGTGCAGGGGCACAGAAATCAATAGGGAAAGCAGGACAGGAACATTTCCAAGCCTTGTGCACGGAGCAAGCCCAGCTAATGAAGGGCAGTGCTGAGAACTGGAATGGCACTGAGAGCAAATCCTGCCCTGGAACAGCCTGGGAAATGTCCACCTGAAAAAGGTCCAGTTTGGGGGAGTTTTTAAGCGATTTATTCCAAGCTCCAGAATTCTCAGCTGGACAATGATGGTTTCTGTGGGCCTTTGAGTTTCCAGTGCTTTCCCAGACAGCTCCGTGTCTCCCTCTCCAACATGTTCCCTTCTGGTGGTGCCCATGGTGGAATATTCCCAGTATTTATAACTGGGACAGTGCAGGACTCTCAAGGATGCTGGGGAAGGTGGAAAAGGCAGAGTCACACCTGTAGCCTGGAGACTCCTTGGATAAATGCCACGATGGCCCCCATTGGATCCCAATAAATGTGTGGCACAAGTATCCCTGCAGAATTAATCATCTGGGGCTCTTTTTATCCAAGGGCCAAGATCTGTTCCCACTGGACTCATTAGAGTATCCCTTCTGGTGGAATGAAATCCTCTCTAAGGTCCCTTCCAACCCAAACGATTTGGGGATTCTGTGATTAGTACAGAGAAGATGCACAAGAAAATGCCAGAGAGCAACACTTATACTGCCAAAAAATTCAGAAGTATTTACTTTGTGGTGATCTACAGAGTGTTGGGGAGGGAAATATTTGTAGGTGGGATAGTTACAGCTCCAAACCCTTCATTTGTAGGCAGGTAGGGGAGGAGGGGAATGAACCAGACCCTTGTTGACAACCTGTCTTTGCTTTGATTTTTTTTTTTTTATGTGTATTTTTAAGGGAAGAAGTTGCCTCAAGTTCACAGGCTTTGGCTGTGAAGCAGAGCCTTTTGTGCCTCCCTGGCCCACATAATTGCACTCCCCCTCCTCTCAGCCAGTGGCAGAGGAATGTAGGTGGAATGTCTTTACATGAGAGCAGCTCATGCAGGGGCTGCACAATGAGGGGAAGAAACAGGAGCCAATCTGAGTAAAGGATCAGGCAAGCACTGGAGAAAAATAATGTTGGGCTGTCTGTTACCACAGCTAAGCCCATGCAACACCTCCCTGAATCCCCTGCTTCCCTCTGCCTAAAATGTCCTCCTTCCTCCCAGAGCTTCAAGGGACATATCTGGTTACAGCCTCCTTTTTAACACTCGGCTTTTCTCCCCCTCCAACGCCGCTTCTTTCATTCTGCTGCCACATCTATATATTTACTGGCAACGGAAAAAATCAATAAAGGAGAAGGAAATGACTTGGCAGCCTTCCCAAGTGTTAAAATACTTCTCATCTAATTGAGCCCCATTGTTTTGAGACAATATTGCCAAGCAAGGCAGCTGAGCAGCCTGGCCTCAATTTTCCAAAGCAACTGGTGATTTGGGGTGGTTCTGGTTTTCTGGGTGCCCCTTGGAGTCTCCTTAAAGGGACCAGTTTGGTCAGGAGTGCAAATCCACCACTCAGCTCCCTCCATGCTGGAGCCTCCCAAATGTCTCTGGCCCTCGATGTCGAGCCCTGGGATCCCACCCCACCACCTGATTTGAGGGCACATTCAAGCAGAGCAGCCCCAGGTATGGCTGGACAGCCCCATAAACTATCCCAGCTGCATTTCAGCAGAGAAAACTTGGAATGAGATTAGGAACCAACAGCCTGGACCAGGTGCATTCCAATCTGTCAATTCTTTGTGTAAATTATTGCTACTTAAATACAGACTCGCTGTCCCAACAGGGAAATATTCTGGAACATGCTGTGCAAGACCACAGAGACCCATAACCTTCACACTGAACTGCTCCTTGGGGCTGCTTTAAGCTGGAATCTCTTCTGGGGCTGACTCTGATTTTTCCACAGTTTGATGTGGACTCAGACCTCGAGATGCCCAAAGATCCTCTCTGTTCCCACACAAAATATTTTCTCCACTGCTCAAACAGGTTTCACTTTAATAAAACTCAAAGCACCTCCTTTCTAATTTGACTTTAAAAAAAAAGTATTTGTCTTATACAAAAATGGAAATGAAAAGTCATTTCCAAATGGCCAAGTGAAGTGTTTAATTCTGAAGAGGATGGGAAGTGTCTCAGGAATGCTCCACCTTCATTGGAAACACAGCAAAGAAACTGGGAGGTTTCTCAGCAAGGTAACAGCTTACAGGAAAACTGGCCCATCATCAACATTTCAGTGGCTTTATGTTCAGGACATGAGTGTTCTCTGCTTCCACACAGGTGAATTTGCTGCTTCCACACAGCCCTGCAGAGGAACCTGGGGCTGTGCCTCACACTGGCCAAACTAGCCCTTACCTTTTGACCAGGGTCTCTCCCACACCTAAACCCCCACCTGTTAGTGCTGCCACCGCTGTGCTTTTCTGAGTTAAACACTTCTCACCACCCTGGAACTCCATTTGTGTACCAAGGAACCACCATGGGTAGTGCCTGCATTTTTTCCCAGTTGTTTTCCTGGCCTTGGGCTGGGCTGGGCCCGGCTCAGGGGGCTGCACATGGAAACACAAACTGCACAGCCCAACCCTCTGCAGCAGTTGCTGGGTTTGAGTTAAACCTCTCTTGGGCCTCGAGCTTCATTTCTGAAGGGCTCAGCTTGAGACACCAAGAGCCTCCTTTTAGACCTAGAAATCCCTTTTCAGACCTACAGGTTCCTTTAACACTTGGGCATAAGATCTCATCCCCTCCCAAGCATTTTTATCAACAATGCAGCAACCTAAGCACAAGCCCAGTAAACTGTTCTGGTACACTACAAACCAATTGCTCCTAAAGTGCAGGTGCTCAGAGCTCAGCCCCTCCCCACACCCCACAGTCCAGCTGGGAGCAGCCTCTCCTGCTCCCTCCCAGCATCATTCCTGCTGGGACCACCAGCAAACCACCCAGGGAGGGGAGTCCTCTGCTGCTACCAAGGAGCCAAATGGGAACAGAGAGGCACAAATGTGCACCTCTGTGCCTCAGAGTCCTGGGGAGCAGCCCCTCTCTCTCTCTCTCACCCTGGGAGGAATGAATTTTCGGGTGGGAAACATCTGCCCCTTGCTGGGGGTTTCTTGGCAGGAGCAGAGATGCACATGGCACTCAGAATGCAGCCCATTGTGTGTCCAACCACACGCAGGTTCAGTCAATAAAACAGAGAAACCTCAGTGCTTGTATCAAATGCCATCCATGCCTAATGCCTCCAGGATGCCTTCTGAGCCCAGAAGGTCCCGCTCCCTTGGTGCCTTCACTTCCTGGGTATCCCACACTTCCCAAAGGAAAGAGCCAAGACAGTAATGTGAGAATGTAGAGATGGTGAAAAGTTTCAGCTTCACCAACTCCAGCATCTCCATGTGCTGTCTGGCAGAGAGCAGAGTCTGGAGTGTCCTCATGGGAACACCAGAGGGGTGGGAGCCACATCCCCTCCAATGGCACCCCCAGACCCTCATCATGGAGGCCACACCACCCTCCATGGGAACTGAATTCTCACTGTGGAAACTTCATCCACCATCCCCACAGCTGGGGTGAGATGGGGGTGTTTGCAGGTACCTGAAACACAGCCCAGCTCAGGGGAGGGAGCACATTCAAGGCACCCTTGGGACCAGCCCTGTCATGGTGCCACCAGCAGTGGCCGCAGCCACACAGCACCCAGGGCAACCTTTGTGCCCTGCAAGGTGGCACCAGGAGAATGAGCTGCACTTCAGCACCAAACACCAGCCCTTGGCAAAGGGCTCAGAACACAATAATGATGATGGAATTAGGAAAAAAAAAAAATCATAAAAAACGAAATTAAAAATCACACCTCGCTTCACACTGGAAATTGGACTCTGCCACCAAGCTCTGTTTGGAGCAAACCTCTCTAAATGCAACCATTGTGTAGGGAAATACTCCCTGGAATCTGGGCTGCCAACACAGCATTGCTGAACTCCCCACGTTCCTGCAATCCCCAGAGGAACTGTGGCAGGACAGAAAAGGCAACGTCCTGGCAGGTCCTGCTGTGGCCTGGGAGGGGCTGGGACAAGTCTCTGCAGAGCTGCTCAACTGGAGGGAGAAACCCCCTGGCAGAGGGTGGCACAGGCAGCTCCCTCCCAGTTGGGTCTGGTGAGGCAGAATCAGCTGCCTAGAGATAAATTTTGATTTCCCCTCTCCCCCAAAACACATGTACAAGTTCTGAGTGACAGACAGAAGGAAACAAGTGCTGCTTTTTTTTTTTTTTGGTGTTTCCCTCCGTTCTCTTTGTTTCCTCATCCCAGTAGCAAAAGGGGAAATCGAGGGGACAGACATGACACAGCTTGTACTGAAGGGGAAGCAATAAAACCTTCCTATATGCAACAACAACCCCTGCCACTCCTGAATGTCCCAACCTGCCAGGAATAAAGACATTGGAACAGGCTGCTTTTTTTTTTTCCCTGCCCATCATAAAATCCAGTTTTCCCCCTCACAGATTCAGAGTCAAGTAAAAGTAGGAGTGAAGATGCCAAACCTGTGAACCTTCTGCTCTGACTGCAAATGATCATCAAGTCCAATCATCAGCCACTCTCTAAGATAATAAAAACCTGTAGATTATTCTTCTTGTTTTACTATTCTTGCTCATTTCCCTCAGATTTAGGGCATTTGTTATGAAGTATCTACACATCAAGGATGGGTGAAAAGGGAGGATTTATTCTGTGCTCTCTGTATCACAGACTTAGGGATTCTGCCATGGGACATGTGCCCCACACTGGAGGGTGACAAAACATCCTGAGCTGGAAGGGACCCCCAAGGATCAGCTCCTGGCCCTGCACAGACACCCCAACAATCCCACCCTGTCCCTGAGTGTTGTCCAAACCCTCCTGGAGCTCTGGCAGCCTCGGGGCCATGCCCGCTGCCCTGGGCAGCCTGGGCAGTGCCCACCACCCTCTGGGGGAAAAGCCTTTCCCTGAGATCCATCCCAACCCTCCCTGCCTCAGCTCCAGCCATTTCCTGGGTCCTGTCCCTGCTCACAGAGAGAGATCAGGTCTGTGCATCTCTCATTTTTCCATGGCAAGGACCATTCCTGAAGGGAAGGGGGAGTAGGGGATGAGGGAAAAAACCTCCTTGTGAAGAGCTCAGGTGAAAAAACCCCAACCCAACCCAGAACCCCCACAGTGCTGAGTTCTCTGGCCACAGCTCTGCCCAGGGTGGGTAAAACAGCCTCCCCAAAGGCACCCAGTAAAAGGCAGGGCTGGCTGAAGGGCCTGTTTGACACGTTGCTGGGCTGCACTCTCTGCTGGGTGAGCCCTTTCCAAGGGGCCATTGCTGTGGGAAGGGCAGTGGGGCAGGGCTGGGGGGCATCCAGCTGCAAACAGCTGTGGGGCTGGGGCTGCAGCTGGAGCAGCTGAGGAGGGACCTCTGGCATGTGCACAGGGGGCCCTGGAGGGGGAACAGGAGGGAAAGCACAGTTGGCTTCTGTGTGAGCTGGGCCACATCCACCTTCCTGCCCAGCTCCCCTTACACAGGGAGCTGCTCACAGATACATTCAGGCTTCCCCCTCCCTTTTTCTTTTTGTTCTTTTATTTTTTAAGAAATGCACTTTAAAAACTTCTCCCTTTTGACTCCAGCCCCCTGGCCACTCTCCCCCCACACTGATCCTGTCCCTGGGCTGCAGAGCCCCCCAGGCCCATCCTGCAGCTCCCCACACTCTGCTGCTCTCCAGGGCAGCCAAAGGTTCCCATGCTCCCAAAGCACCTCCAGAAGGTGCATCTGTTCTGTCTTCCTGATCTTCCTGCCACTCCACAGTGTATGGACACACAGATATTTGCAATTAATAACTGCTTGGGGGAGGTTGTGTTTCTACATGAAACTGGGTGCCAGCAGGGCAGAGAAATAAGGGTAAAGTCAGACTAAGACCTGGCCCAGCACAGGAAACAGGCAAATTTGTCCAAAATACTAGTTTATTGTCCCTGAAAAAGCAGGAAATCCTCAGGAAGTGGCATCTCATGTGCATTTACTCGCTCAGGAGGGCTGTGAGATGCCCAGTGCTTGTTGGAACAGGTGAAAAACATCAACACAAATCAACTTTCCTTCATTATGAGCCACCAAACATCCACCACTTTGAAGCACCAATATCCCTGATGGCCAGGAGGAGATTATTAATGAGGAAGGGCCCAAGACCCAAATTTGCCCTAAAAATGGCTCTGCTTGCCCACAAAGGGGGTCTCATTCAGCCACTTGCCAGTGGGGTGATGCAGCACCACAGCAAATAGTAAAATAAATAACTAACAGTATTTTAGTTCTGGCTTCTCTCCAGATCTCCAAGTCAGTAAAATGGGAAGGCACTGTGGGCTGGCAAAGCCTCTGTGTGAACTGTGCCCACCTCCCAGGCAGTGCCCCGTGGGGGTGGCACTGGGGGGACCAGCTGGGGGCCCAGGGAAGCTGTGACTGCACTGGAGGAGCTGGAACAGCCCCAGGTACAGGCAGAGCCCTGGATTTGTGTTCTCAGGAGCTCAGAGGCAAAGGAATGGGATTCACTGGGCTGCCATTTGAAGGGTTAATGGGATTTAAGCTTTGATCTCTCAAGAAAACATGCTGAAAACGTAGCCCAAGGCATGTTCACCATTTTGTTTGCCAGTAAAACAATGCAATTTGATTTTTGTTGGCTTGTTGTTTTTAAGTGGAACCTCATGGGTGTTCTGTTAAACTCAGCCCACAAAAGCAATTTGTGTCATTTTAATGCAGCTCCTGTGTTAGAAATGTTTGTTTTTAAATGCAAGTTTTATTGTTCTCATTGTTTGCACATTAAAAGCTCAATCAATAAGAAAAGCAATTCATGATGTCGCTTTTCAAAATTCCAGCCTTATCTGCCCATAAATTGGGACAAATATGAAAATGGGAGAAATAACACAAGTTCATTCTTTTGGAATAGGAGAAGAATCATTCCAGATCTTCTCTGCTTTAACCTATCACTGTCCATCATGTGGCTTAATATTTGCAGGATAGTCCAGGTGAGCTCCAGCCCTGGACCAGAGGCTGGAGAGGGCACTCTGTGAGTTGTGGCAGTGGGGGTTGTATTTTAGTGCAGGCATCGCTGCAGCTACTCTGCAATGGAAACAAAACCCTCTTCTGCAAGAGACAGGGAAAAATACTGACCAGATATTGTTTGGGCATGGATTAAAAAATCATCCCAAAACAGAGGACAAGATGGGGACAACAGAAAGGGTCAGACCCAGCCCTTGCTCTCAGGTCTGTCTCCTGTTCTCTCCTGGCTTTACTTTTAGCCTTCAGTAATTCTTTCTACCTCTCAGGGCTTCCCTTTCCCACCTCTCCACCCATGGGCCAACACTATCACGGGTTTCTTGCTCTCTGATATTTGAAGCACATTAGAGATTCCTTGGGTGAAGGTGGTAGAAAGAAATCACTATTGTTGTGTTTTTATAGCCCCTTTCTCCCTGCAGGGTCCTGAAGGTATTTCAAAAGTCTCCACAGTGTTGGGTAAGAAGGAGCAAAGAATAAATGTAACTGCAGAGCAGGAGCAGAAGTCACTGCATAAGGATCTGGATATGGATGATCCTTGGGGGTCCCTTCCAGCTCAGGATATTCTGATTTTATGGCTGATTATTGGATGTGGAGCTGCACAACTGGCAGTCCCTTCATCACCCATCAGCTCCACCTTCCCTCAAACATCCCCTTCTCATTTCAGTGCCTTTTCCCCTCAGAGGTTGGTGTTACAGGCAGGAACAGGGACAGTGGAAGGCTCTGCATGACTTCACACCTCATGAAATCCCATCCACAATGGGAAAATTAATGAGCAAAATTGCCCACTGCAGCCATATCTGAAATAGCTGTAAAGGTTTTATTGCTCCAGCATCTGCAACAGCAGCTTTAGCAAACACAGCCCATCAAGTGTGGCAGAGAAGGGACAGCACAGGATTTTTTGATAAAGCAGCTGGCCCTGGCTAGGATGTATTTCTAAATAAATTGTCATGGTCAGCTGATGGCCACCAACATGCTGGAGCAAACCATGCTCAGCAAAGCCATCCCTGCCCAGGCCTGGGGTGCTGCACCTCCCCAGGTTTCCTGGGAACACCAACCTACTGCCCAGGAAGCAGAAAGGTGCTTGGCAAAACCATAAACAGGTGACAAGATGCCACAGGGGCTGCTTAATGTTTCAAAGACGTGGCTAAATTAGGCTGGGTTGGTACCTCAATGGGTACAACAAAGTCTACAGAGAAATGAATTCTTGCCTGGGGTTCCCACCCCCACCTCCCATGGTGGAGTTGCTAAACTTGGGACAAAGGTGTCTCTGCTTGAAAACTGAGGGAGAAATGGCTGTGGTGGGTGGTTGTGCCCCCAGCCCACAGGAGATGCTCCAGCCCAGCATGGGATGCCTGCAGGGGCATTTTCCCAAGCTGGCCCTGGGGCCCCTCCTGGCAGAGACCAGCAGCAGTTCAGGCAGTGCTCACCTTCTGAAGGTCACTGCTGGTGGCCAGCATGGCTTGTCCCAGGGAGCCACAGGGGACCTGCCCTGCAGAGCCACGGCAGGACCTGCTGCAGGTCAGATAAGGGCCCAGGGACCAGCCTGGTAACCTCATTTCTCTGGCTGCCCCTCCTGCCCATCAGCTCCCACGTGCTGCCAGCCCACGAGGACACAGTGCCAGGGTGACCCTGTTTGCCCCAGCCCTCGTGGCAGGAACATTCACGGGGAGGATTCTGGAGGGCCTCGAGAGTCACTCAGGGAGGGAGCAGAAAGGAAACCACAGGATTGAAGTGGCCACTCCACACCCTGCAAACAGGATTTGAACTGGAGAGGGGCAGAGCACCAGGAACTCCCCATTTACTCAGGCCCAGCCCAAAGGGGTGCCCAAAGCTTTTGGCATCTCCCAGCAGCAACACTTCCTCAAGCACATCAAGGAGCTGGTGAGAACTAATCCATATGCAGGAAGTTGCTCTCAGAAGACACTTGCTAAATAATTTAGGAACAAACCCCAGCAATGATAATAAAAATAAGCAGAGAAGTTTGCTCCCAGATGATTTGCAAATACAAAGCAGCTCTAAGACTATCAAATAAACTCACCTAGTGCTACTCTCACATTCCCCACCATCCCTCCCATTCTGATCCTCTTCTGATTCAGCAGCTTTCCTCCTCTGGGCATTTCTGGCTGGCAGGGCTGGAGGTACTTGGTTAGAATTCAATACCACGATGGGGTTTAGTAACTGAAAGCTGCTTTTTACATGTGGGGTTTTTCCCCCCCCCTCCTTTCTTCAGCAGCTCCCAGGAGGTAAAGAAAAGTTTACAAGGGTGCCCTGCCTGGTTGAGGTCAGTCAAGTTTAAACTGCTCCAGTCCTCCTCAGGATCACCAGTAACAGGCAAAAGGTCCCATTACATTCTTCAATTAAATTAAAAAAGGAAAAACGGAACTGCTGTTTGAAATCTCTGGATTGACTGGAAAATCTGATAGCAAAGCACTTCCCAGGGTGCTCTGACAATTCAGTAGGAGTTTGTCTCAGCTGAGCACTCTGGGGCTCAGTGCTGTGCATTGTACATTGTCCAAGACAAGCCTGGATTGTCTTTAACCAGCTTTAAAGGGAGCAATGCAAGGAAGAAGAGAAGGAGCACCAGGAGAACTGCCCTGCCTGAGGCTTTCCAGCAGGAGCCCTGAGCTGGCTCTCCCTTGCTGGCCCTTCTCCAAGCAAACACTTCGTTGTGTGTGTTACTTTTGAGATCAATGTCATCCAGTGGACTCCAAGGAACCATCTGCTCTCTACTTGTGATGGACAGCCTTGACCATGGCTTAGGTCCCTTCTGAAGCCATCCCTCAACACCAGCAGCAACATTCTGAACTACAACACCCATCCTTAAATCTAATTTCCAAAGCCATTGCAAAAAGTGGAGAAAAATATTAACAGAGAGGAGACAGATTGTGCCATATTCAAATCTTCCCTCTATTCTTCCTTTTTGCCACTGCTTTTACTTGTCAGGACAGCTCCCCCAAAAGCACGTCGTGTTTGCACTCCACATGTTCGTTCCCTGCCTGCTGGAGGATCCAGGAAAGAGTGGGAAACCTCTTAGAGCTGCTGGCACTAATCTGCTGACCTGAGGAAGCTCCAACCAAGCACCAGTTACTGGGACATAAAGACAAACCATGGCTGCTATCCAAAAGAACTCATCAATCTAAACATCTCCTGCTTGCTCTCTTGTAACAGCTCTAGTATTTCTTTTACTTCTACATTGTCAAGATTGTTCATTATTACTTTCACCCCTTCGCCCCTCTCAGGGTATCAGCTCCATCTGCCACAACATCCCTGGAGTGAATCTCAGCTCAGGTGCCCGTTCCACCCTCCTCCTGAGTTCTTATACTTGACATAAGGCTCCAGATTATATAGAACATTTTTTCAATCAGCATGCCACAGCCTCCTCACCTCTTGACTTGTTTTTATTGTGCCTCTCAAATCCCAATCACTCTTCTCATCCTTCTTTTCATTCTCACCTTGGAATTACTGAGAGCGATACAGATGATGATACCTCATTTTGCTTAGTAATGGTTTTGCTGAACATCTCAGCTGCCACTTCAGCTTGCACATTAGCAACCAGAGAGTAAACTCTAATTGTTTTGACACTCTGCTGTTTGCCAACCCTTAACACAGGTAGGACTGGAGGTTTCAGCGTCCAGCTCTGCCTCCAGGAGCAAAGAATTTCAGTGTTTATTGGCCCGTACTTGGTTTCTCCTGTAAAAATGTTTTCTGAACTCATTCCATCTGTACCTCACTGTGCTGAGCACTTTCCATCCCCTGTTATTCAGCAGCCTTTATATTCACACACAGCCCGGTTTGCTGCCAGCACCATCCTTTCATTTCTGGGACTGGATTCCATGTTGCTCCCACCTGGCTCTGAGTTACTGCTCGCTCTGTGTCAGATAAAGTTGTCACACCTCACACCGAGCTGGTTTTACCCCACAATGTGTGTTCAAACAGTCACTCCCTGGGGCATAAAACTCATCAGGGCACACCAGAACTGTGGGAGCTGGCACAGGGGGGGCTCCTGGGCAGGCAGAGCTGGCACGGGGGGGATAGGGGGGCCCTGGGCAGGCAGAGCTGGCACAGGGCAGGGGCTCCTGGGCAGGCAGAGCTGGCACAGGGGGGATAGGGGGCCCTGGGCAGGCAGAGCTGGCACAGGGGGGATAGGGGGGCCCTGGGCAGGCAGAGCTGGCACAGGGCGGGGGCTCCCGGTCAGCTGCTCCTCCAGCAAAGGCTCTTTCCAAGAACTCCAAGAACAGACACGTCACATGCAGGAGGATCCTGACCCCGGTGGGATGAATAACCTGTCAGTAGGTGAGGCTTCTCTTTTGTCAGATTAATTAGTAGTCACCTCCTTGCTCCAAACATAATCCCTCCACCACTGCCAGCTTTATTCCTTTCTTTCCCTGCTCTAATTGGGCATTCTCTGCCCAGCCTGGGCTGGCGTCAGTAGATGGCACTGTGACATTCACTCTCCCAGCCTGGGGTTTGTTCAGCCTACACGCAAAGGTTTAGTTTTTACTACATTTTGGTGTGTGTTTTAATTAGTTTTGTTTATGCCAGGTTCTGTGGCCCTCCGGGAGCAAACTGTGGGAGCAGGAGATGATTTGCTTTGTGCCTGTGCCCTGCTCTCTGACTGGGGTCGGTCCTTGAGCCAGAGTCGCTCTCTGGGCAGTGCCCACTGAGGGCATGGGCAGATTCCTGCAAGGAGGGATCACCCCGCGTATTATTTGGCTGCTCTTGCTCCAAGACTGGCACAGCAAAGTAAAGAGGGCAATTAAAGAGGGAATGCAGGGGCATTGCCCTCCAGCAGAAGAGCAGTTTGCCATGCCCAGCTCTCCCTGTGCCAACAGATCTATTTAGAAAAGACTCTCTTTCTCCAAAGAGTGGCACATGCAAATGGCCATTCTTTTTTTTTTTTTTTTTTTTTGAGTCCTTTGATTTCTGAAGTTCCGTGCCTAATTCTGGGAACCCAAACTACAAATTCAGGACTAGTGTACAAGTACTGTAATTAGCAAACAATTTAAAATCTGATCATTTTCAGAGAGGTGGGTCCAAGACACCAAAAACCTGTGGAATGCCAAGACAGAGAAAGAAACACCAACAAAAATAAAAATCAGTGCCAAAAGATGAAATGAAATGTTTCACATTGGCTTCAGGATCAACACCATTAGTGGCAGGTGCCTTAACTTATTTGCCTTCTTTTTTTGAGGGAGAAAATAAGGAACAGTCCATGCTGAAGTCAGAGAGCTTGAGCTAATGATACCTGGAACTCTCAGTGAAGGTGCAGAGCCCTGTTGAGCTTTTCAAACAGGAGACAATAAATGGATTTAGATCAAGATGTTATCAAGTGATTTCAAAAACCCTTCTCTCTTTTTAAGAAAGAATGTGAGCTGAATGTTTATCAATTTTTTACAAAAACACCCTTAAAACTGTCCTGCATTTCTCCCTCAGGTTTAAGCAGCAAGTTCAGCTCCCCCGTTAGTATTTTGTTCATGATTTAGGAATGAGCAGCATTTCACAGATGCAGAGACACAGCAACAAATGAGGAGAAAGAGAATTACAAAAAGTTTACCAAAAAAAGAGGAGTAACATAAACATCTATTGTAAATAGAAACTTATGCCTACAGATTGATACCCACAGAATGATTTCAGTGCTTGAAATGTCTTTGTGAATTCACAGGGCGAAGTGTCCTCAGCAAGAATGACAATTATCATCAATGGTTGATTAGCAAGTGTCAGGTTGACAAGGAGTCATCAGCAAATATAAATACAGGTCGTATAAAGAACAGGAAAACCTTTGTGGAAGCCGAGAGCTCCTTCCAACATTGAACCTGCACGTTCTACTTCTACCTGACTTCTTTCAGCAAAGAATGTCAGAGACAATAGTTCCATAAACTTCCATATCTGACCACAAAACATTCTCTTCAGGCTGGGACTGACCAGGCCTGAGGCCACGGGACAACTTGGAAAAGTTCTGAGTTATTTCAGGGAGGATTTTTGACATCAGAGAACCCAGAAACGTAGCAGGGAATTCTTTTCCTTTAACATGCTCACAGCTAAAGGGTTGGCTTCCCCTCAGCTCACAGCAGCATTAGTGCTGAGAGCCTGCATGCCTTGCATTCTTGCAGTAATACAATTCTGTATTAAAATCTATTCCAGTTGCTTGGTTTGTGAAAATGGTTAAAATGTGCTGCATTCGGACCAAGCCTATTGGACCAAAAGCAAAAAAAAAGAAGGGAATGAATTTTTAAAAGAGAGATCCTGCTGCTGTCCCTATCTAACATGTGGAGCTTTAGTCCTTACAAAAGTTGCTGCACCCAAAACGCGACAATTTCATTTCAGAAGGTGACGACGTTTTAAGAATTTGTTGCAACTTGTGGCCAAAGTCGGGGTGGATTCGCTTTCCAGCATTCCCTGGATTTTGTAATATGTCAATACATCGTGTTAATGCAAGTTTTTAAAGCAGGAGAAGAGAAAGCAAAAGCTCCCCTCCTTTTTAAGTATGAGTAATCTACCCAAATCCTACTGAGCCACACAAAGGGACGGCGGCAATTTTCCCTTTCATGCAACGCGGCCTCACTTTAAATACTTCCTCCCTACATTTTCAAAGCAGGGCTGTATGAAATGAAGGGGAAATGACACCCTTCCCCATTGAAAAGGAGATTATGTAAAACTGGCTGCAGAAGGCAGCCGTGCTAATGCAAATACAAGTATGAGCTTATTCATAAGTTGCCTTTGTGCTGCCGGAGCTGCCTTTGCTCCACAGCCCCCAAACTGCACAGCACAAAAATGGGGATTTCGGGTGACACTGCCCTGGTTTGCAAATAAATATGAAACCCAAAGATCACTTTAAAGAAGTGAAGGGCTTGGGTTTCCATTGTGCTGAGCACTCCATCCCACTCGAAGTTAATGAGCAGTCGGCAGCCCCGACAATGAGACACTCCAAGGACTTGGCGTGGCCAGAGGTGCTGGAGACACTCCCCGAGGAGCCAGAGCTCAGCTCCTGGTCCTCTCACGTGCTGATGGAAACTGCCTGCTCTTTCTGAAGGAGAAAGGGGGGACAGTCTGGCCCTAGAAAGCATTTTATAAAGTCAGACCCCTCCTCAACCTGTGCCACTGATTGCCTTGGACATAACCCTCGTTCTGCCAACTGCTCAAGCACATCCTGAAGCTGGAGAAGCACAAACCATTCCCATCCTCCTCCAGCATCCCCAGTTTGAGGATCTGCTGCCCTGGGGCCCCGTGGGTGCCATTTGAAAGGAGATTACAGTCACAGAATCAAGTTTGGATCATCAAGTCTAACCTTTACTTTAGATCCTGGCCCTGAAGCTGAAGGATCAAAGCACAGGATCCCTCCAGAGCTTATTGGAGTTGGAGACCAAGAAATCCAGAAATTCAGTCAAAACCCACTCACAGTATGGGCTCAATTCAACTAATTCAGAGGTGGGTATGTCAATTTGTGGCTTTGCTAAGAAAAAGAAGAATATTGCATATATCTGAACATGCTGGGCACAAAGTAAAGGAGATTTGATGGCCTCAGCCACCACAAATACAGCCCATACAACGTGGTTGGAGAAGCTGCTGCATTACTGCAAACAGACCCAGGATCTCATTCCTCCACTGCTCTCTGCTGAACTTCCATGTCAGGCCATTTTATACTTGTGTGTGAATAAGCAAAGTCAACCTTGAGACAATTTTTAGGTAATTTTACAGGAGATGTGGTCATTTTTTTCTGTCAACCACTTTTCAACCTTCTCAGTTTTCCCTGGAAACTCTTGGGCAGTGTGAGGAAGCCCAAGGCCTTGGCTATGTGTATTTAACTTTTGGTTGGTAAAGAAGGTCTAATTAATCTTCATTACGTGGAGCTTTTGAAATAAATGCCTGTGCTGAGGGCCCTTCCTGTTGAGCTCTGGCTCAGAGGAGGTTCTGGCTCAGCCTTGGGGACCCTCGGGGTCCTCCATAGGAAAGGCTGCTCAGCATTTGATGGAGAAACGATTCCCCAAGTCTTCCACCCCCTTTCCACTCACCCATGGGACAGCTGTAACCAGGCAAACCTGTCCTTTATTTGTCTGAACTGTGCTTTGATTGTTTGATAACTGAACGTAGCCTGATGGGCAGCCTAAACCAAAAATCCTCAGTTATTTTTTAGGAATCTGTACTTCTTCAAAGCTGAAAGGTTTGATTTCTTCAAAAAAGCAACAAAGAGAATGCCCTTAATCTAAAATAAAAGCAATACCAGGTCCTTTAATAGAAAAACCTACACATTTTAATTTCCTGGGGGGTCTTTGTTGGTTTTTTGGGGTTGGGGTTTTTTTAAGCAAAGCCTCAAAAAAAAAAGAATTTAACAGGAATTTCCTTTTTGCATCCCAGCACCTGGAACCTGAGCAGGCTTTAAAATTAAGATCTGAGATGTAAAGTTTGTCAATAGTTCCTGGTTTCTTTTAAAACCTCTTTTAGCAGTGTCACTGCAAAGACCTTCAGGGGTTGCCCAGGTGGGGCCAAAGCAAAGCCCAGTGGGACTGCAGGGGTGGCTCTTTGGAAAGGGGCACAACTCCATAAATCCCTGCCTGGTGGAAATTCAGATTTCCCAGCACTCCCTCACTTTGCCTCTTAGATCACTTTCCATTGAGCACATTAGATCATTGTCCAAAATCTTTGCCTAAAGGGCCACATTTCCAGGAGTTTCTCTAATTCACAGACTATGAACACAACGTGAAACAACACCCAAAACAAGAGGTGGTGTGGGGAGAAGCTAAATTTAGGAATCTGCTCTTTTTATTTACTATTTTGACAGAATTGGGCAAAGAAATTTAACTCCCTCTCCTCCTCCCCCCCAGTTTATTCTTTAATCTATCAAAAGAATTATTAAATCTTTTAAAAGATCAAACACTCAGGTTCCTCACAGAGGTTGTCACAATGAATTCACTTGCAGAGCTTTCATCCCTCCCTCCCCACTGGGCTGAAATAATGTTGCCTGGTTTTGCTGTCTCTCCATCCCAATCCAGAGGTTGTTGCAAGGACTCCTCTCCCTCTGTCCCCACCTGGCACAGGGATGGCCAGAAACCCAAAATTCAGGTGGCTTTGCTGCTCTGTGGCCAAAACTGAGCTCACAAAAGAAGCCTCTCAAAAGGAGTTTATGTCTCTGCAGAGAAAAAGGAATAACAGGGAGGCTGATCCCTAAAAATTCCATTCTTAAGGAGAGCAACTTCTGGTTTGAGAACAGCCCTTATTTTATTGCTTAGTGGTCCAACTTGTACCAATCAATGCTACACAGAACATCAAACTGCTCTGGTTTAATTAGAGACATCTCAAAATTAACTAACACACATCCCATGAAAGCAACAGACACAGAGACACAAGTGACAAAATACATCATTCTATTCAGTTTCTTACAGAACCAGAGTCTTTCCCCCAAAAATCTCTAAAGCAAAGACATAAATATTTTAGATACAAAATTTTCATTATTTTACTGACTGGTCTTCTTCAAACAAGAAGGATTTTAAAATAAACTACTTTGTACTAAAAATAAAAAAAAAAAAATCTAAAATCTTAGTTTTGAAAATTCTTCCCAGGTTTTGGCACGTGCCAACAAACCCTGTCAGAGCAGCATGTTATTCTTAATTAATATTTTTGCCTTTCAGTGGGGCTGCAGTGGGAGCAGAGCCAGAGCAGTCGTGGATCCAGTTATCCAGATCTAATCCCTCCCAGGTCAGGTTGCCCCCAGGATATCCCATGGACCCCAGAGCAGGATGGTCCCAGGCAGAGGAGCAGGAGGAATGCAGGAGGGGGTGATGCCACTGATAAAGGAGAGGCACAGACTGTTTAGTCTCTCACGTCATAAATCCACCTCTTGCTGATTAAAACCCACAATTTTTAAAGGACTCAAAGAAGGGGTAATTCTGTTTTGAAAACCCTCCTCTTTGATCTGAGGGCATCAAATCTCTCCTCAAGCTGAGTCCTGAACTTGTATGACACAGGGAACTGTCCTGAGCCCGTGCCTGGCCCACAGTGTTATCTGGAATAACTGAGAGTGCAGAGAAAGCCACAGGATGGAGTGGAGAAGGCAGAGAATAAAGCCCTGAGCAAAGGGGAGTCAGGAAGGGTTCAGGCACCTCCCTCTCCTCTATCCCTGCACACCTTTAAAAAGCAATCAGTGTATCATCTCCATTCTCGGGTTTTCCCAGGTTCCAAACCAGCCACATCCTGGTTCCCCTGAGCTGAGACATTTCCACAGCCTCAGGATGCTCCAGACTCCCCAAAAAGGAACACACCAAAATAATAAGTCAATAAATACACACCTCCCAAACCTAATTGAGACAAATAAGACTCCCCCCCAGGCTAAAGGGGCAAACAGGAACCTGATGAGTTTGGAAGGAGCTGTTCCACGATTTATGGACCTGCCGAGCTTAAGGCCATTGCTTTCCCCAAACCACTCAGAGAAAACAGTGACTTCTTCTCCAGCTCAAGCGCACAGCAAGACAGGGAGGTTCAAACACCCACCCCCCTTTCTGAAGGCACTAAGAAGGGGATCCAGTTCCCAGAGGGAGCCTTGAAGATTTCCCAAGGCTTTGGCTCATCCTTGCAGCTCATTGCACAACCTCCCCCACAAACCAACCCAAACATCCTTTGTTTCAGCAGGCAAAACAGACATTGCTTTCCTTAGAAAGACATCATATGAGGGGGTTTATTACCAATGAGTAAATTTAAATATGCCTGCTCAGTAGACCAAAGAATTATGAATTCTAAATTACCACCAAGTCAGGGTTCAGTGCAGCCCTGTAATGAAAAATTCATTGTATCTGACCTGTGCCATAATTGAGTGAGTTTTCCTACATGGTGAGCTTTTCATCTGTATAAACACCAATGAGAAACCTTTTGAACAACTTCTATGATGTAAAAGAATTACTATAGATCTTCCCATTCCCCCCAAATCATGGAGAAGTTCCAGTCTTTGGAAATGATCAGGTGTCTAAGGATCTACCCATTTCATGTAGTTTAATACAATCAAATTCCACAGATTTCTGGAAGACAGATGGGAAAAATCTAGAAAAGAAATAACCTTATTGGATAGTTAAAACTGTAGTTCCACCAACCAACTCTTCCATTACTGGCTTCATTGGTGTTAAAGTCATGGAACCCTCCATAGGGGGCTTGAGTTCCTACACCCAGAAAACATTGATTATCTCATGACCACAGACTTGGCTTTCTGAAAGGGTCATTTCCTCAAGGACTGCACAATAGTGGGCCCTGGAGAAAGGTGAGCAAATATCCTTTGCATTGCACCTCTGTGGAGAAACTCAGGTTCAAGCTCCTTTGCTCCTGAATCTTTCCTGACAACAGCTCTGTGGGCAGTGAAGAACAGAGTTGCTCTGCTCTGGAGGAGAGTCAACAGCTCATCCCAAATCCTGGAGCCACAGAAACACCTCTCAGGAATCAATCCTGTTCAGCTGCTTAGAGACACGGCAAAGTCAACTTTCTCTGCCAACATTCAGAGCCCACCAGCTCAGAGTTGGTGGCTGTTCACTGATGTTCTGGGGGACACAGTGCAGAGGGATCAGAACAACAACCAAGGTGATATTTCAGCTCATGGACCCGTCACTGGCCAAAGGTTGAATGTGGAACTTGTTCCCTCCTGTCTCTCCTGCCCAGACTGCAGGTCTGTGCTTGCCCTGCCCCAGAGCTGGATGTGCCTGTTTTGGCTGCTCTTGCCTGGATTTTGCTGCTCCAGCAGCTGGAGGCAACTCCTTCCTCCAAACCATCTGCCCAGCCTGGATCACTTCCCTCCCTCGTGCTGTGCCTTAGCAAAGACCTCTCTCAAAGTCAGGGGAGATGAGCAGGAGCAGAGCAGGTGCCTTTGGAGGGCAGAGCAGCTCCTGCCCCTGTCCATGCAGGTCACATCTCTGCAACATCCCAACCCACCCTGCTTTCCACAGCCCTCCTTCTCCTGGCCATAAATAATGTGCTCTGTTGTACTCACAGGCTCAACTTTGGCAGCCACAGCTCCCTCCTTCCAATTTCCACTCATCTTCCATACCCAGAATAACCTTTTACTGTGTTTTCTCTTAAAAAACAAAACCAAAAAACACCAAGGAAAATTGCTGAATTATAACATTGTGAGGTTGTAATTTGTTATAAGAATTCATCATTATAAGATGTTGCACTTCTTTCTCAGTATTGAATATTGAAGGAGAGACATGACCTAAAGCATGAAGAAAAAGAAACAATCAAATATGGGGGGGAAAAAAAGGAAGAAAAGGAAATCAACTAAATACTCTGTTTCCTTTAGACAAACAACCATCAGCCTGGTTAAATACAGACAATTGCACTAGGTAGCAAAATCCTTTTCAATAGAACTGCTCAAATATTGAGCATCAAGTCCAATCCCTACCTGGCTAATGCCTTTGGAAGTTTATTTGACTTATGCATTTACAGAAAGAGAAAATTTTCCAACACTGTGGCTACCAAAGGTGCTGAGATTCGATTCCGAACCTTATCCAGGGAATAATTCACCCTTTTAAAGGACAAGGAGAAGTTTTTCCATCCTCTGAAGCTGAGGGTCTCTCTCCCCACAGCAACATTGTTCTCCCCATGGTATCTTTGTGCACCTCCCACTAATTTGGGGAGCTGGAAGTGCCTTGCAAAGCAGAAGCCCAAGGAACTCCGAGTTCAGCTACAAACTCATCCTAACAGAGCCACAAGCCAGGAAGAGCAGACATGGGAATGATTTCCCTCCAAGGAAAGGCCATGCTAAAAACATTCCCTGATTTGGGACCCCAATTTAAAGGAACTGGAGGCAACCAGCAAACTGGAAGTGATGCTGTAGAACGTCAGGTTACAATTCCTGCCCATTCAAGGCTTAGTCCCCATTGTGGTAAATGAATTTTACCTTTTTTCCCACCCTTTCCCCCAGTGCTGGTGCTGTAATGAGGCTGGAATAGCATGTTTATGTATTATAGAAGGGATGCTGATATTTGAGGGCCAATATATCATCTAGACAGGCTTAGCCTTAATAAAGTGACTGCAAAGGAGGAAAGAAAGCAAAATGAAGAGCCTTTAAAATAAACTCAGATCACGTTGTCATTGCTACATCCCATCCCCAGTTCCCTTAAACCAGTGATTTTAGTACCGACTGGTGGTGGAGGGAAGGCCCAGAGCTCGCTCTGTCCTTGCCAGCACAGCAAGTTGTTTGCTCGGTGTCCTGTTGTCCTCCCAACGTCAGGGAGCAGCTGCAAACCTGATCCATGGAATCCAGGCCAGGGGCTCCTCCTCCCCCCCAACTCCACGGGCTGGAGCCAAGACTGCACTCAACATATGGTCTAGAATTCACTCCCATAAATCATTCTGACTGTCAGCTCCCTCAGCAGGTTGGGGCAGATCCAGAAAAGACTCAGGGGGTCTGCAGGTACCACAGTCTCTAATGGGGATCCCAAATGCCTTGATTTGCAGCCAACTATTCCAGAGGAGGAGCCAACACCCCCTCCTGGTTCCAAGTTATCACAGAGTGTTCTGAGCTGGAAGGGACCACGAGGATCCCAGAGGCAAAGCTCCTTTATTTCACCTCCAGAAGGGACTCAAATGGGTCCAACAAGCTCAAGAATTGTGTTGGAATCCAGAAACTCAATGTACCAATCCTGACTCCCCTGGGTGTGCTCAGTCTGTGCCAGCCCTACAGGAATCAGCACCAAGAAAGTTGTTGTAGTGACCCCACCATTTTACACACTGACACCATGGCTAAAGCAGCCACACTGATGTTCAGTTTGGTCCTTAAAAAAGGTTTAAATAACTCCATAAAATTGGCCTAAGTTTGGAAAATTCCTTTAAAATCTTCAAGTCCAACCATCATCCAGCACCACCACCATGATCACCACTACACCATGTCCTCAAGTGCTCCATCCACACGTTCTTTGAACCCTTCCAGGGGTGGTGAATCCACCCCTGCCCTGGGCAGCTCATTCCAATGCTTTACAGCCCTTGCCATAAAATAATATTCTCCAAAATTTCCATCTAAACCTCCACTGGCACAACCTGAGAGCCTTCCAGGAAAGTCTGTCCATGCTGCAGGAACAGCAAAGTTCAAGAGGAGAAGAAAAGGTGGTTGTGAACACAACAGGAAAGGAGCAGCAACCCTGGGCTCTGCTTTGTGGGTGTTTATTCAGGGGCTGCTTAATGGCAAATGCACAACTGCCCCAAATCCTTCATTTATTGCTGATGGCACTTGAAGTCAAACACACACTGACTCATTTACTGGGGAATGATCATTTGCTGTATGAGCTGATCTATTTATCAGTATCGAGTCAACTCTTACGAAGCACAGAGAGGGGGCAGGAATTATGCAAGGCAAACTTAGGGGATGGAATCAGTAAGTAATTATATTTACTCATAATTTGAAATATTGAAAAACATTTGTAAAGCTGCAGAACACCTTAAAGAAACAGGAACAAATTGTTCTCCAAGCGAGGGGTTTGTGACACAGAGACATTTCACTTGCTCAGTATTTTTAACCATTACATTATTAATGGTTGTGACAAATGCCCTGAATGTTCCTGCCTGTCTGAGCCATCTAAACACATGAAGTACTTACACATATCAAATAGGATTCTGAGCATCCCACACTCCATAGTTTAGATCCCTCTGATACATCCTGCAGTGGCCCCACTGAATTCAAAATTTACCCACATTTTCCTGTGCAGATTTACAAGGATGACCAAGCAAAAAACATCTTTCTAAAGAGCAAGAAATCAAAACCCCAAATAATGTATCAGCAGGCTAAGAATTCACAAGAACATAAATTATTCCTGCCATCAGCCAAGTCAACAAAGTAGAATGAATCTAACCTGCTTTAGTGATGTGGGATTTAATAATTTTATATATAAGGAACCTGGGAAGGGAAATTGTGTCGTGAAAATATTTGTGTCTGTATTGCAAAAATTGTAGCCCAAATAATTGCTACAATCTCTGAGAGGGCCCTGTCTTTGATATCTGCTAACACAGTATAGAACCCAAAAACCTTAAATACATATGGCAACATTATCTCCCACTTCCACAGTTGTTTATTAAAAAAAAAAAGTCCCTAATCAACCACACTGAGCAGTTTTTCCAGGTGTTTTAAATACCTGAATCTGATCAGTTCACTTATTAATTTAGGTCAATGTGTACCTTTCCAATTAGGCTGCCACTTAACAGATAATTTATTAAGCAATCAATAGTAAAGGTTCCAAGAACTGCAATTGTCTTATTTCCAATAATTTGTAGCATCCTATTGAGGTCTCCCACTCCCTTCCCTGCCAAATGCAGCTCCAGTTCCATTCCAAGCTGCCTCTGCAACAGCAAGAGAGTTTATTGGTCTTAACCTTTTAAAAAGTTCTCTGCACCAAGAATAGCAAAGCATTTCTGTGCACTCAGTTTTTAATGGAGTTCTAACAGAGGAACCACCTCATCTGTTCAGAGTCTCCATTGCTCCAGCACTCACCCCCTCCTTCCTCATGGTCCATCCAGAACATGCAATTATGGGATATTGTGCATCTGTGACATGGGGGGAAATATTGGCACATCCAGGCCTGGTGTAGGGACTCAGGTGGGAAGGGTGACGTGAGCTCCTTCTCCAATAATCAATCCCAACCCCCAGAATTCCAGCACCTCTTTACTGGCCACTTTACTAAAAATAAAAAACTAAATCTTTAGAGCAGCAGCAAAATGTGTTCTCTTTGTTCCCACCCTCCTAAGGCCCAGCAGGTGTTACCTCAGGTACAGGGTGTGAACTGAGCACCTCCAGCAGGAAAATACCTCCAGGAAAGAAGAATAAGGGGAGACCCTTTTGTTTCACCAATTTGCACGTGCATAAACATTCACTGTTGCATCTCTGGATATTCCTCCAAATGCCACATTTTATCCTGAAAACATCTCAGCTCTTGGCTTTGCTGAGCTCACAGGGCAATGAACTTGGCTTGGTGGGAATACTATTCACTTTATTCAGGTTATGATTTGTCTTAAATTGAGGCCCTGACACTGTTGCATTGTTACTGTTCTCCCCTCTTTCCCTCTTTTATTTGAGGTACCGCTGAAGGGGTGCTGAAGGGGTGCTGAAGGGGTGCTGAAGGGGTGCTGAAGGGGGGGGTACCACTGCAAAGTGCAAAGTTCTCCAGAGCATCATTTCACACACTGTGAAACCCGAGCAAGGGGAAGTTTGGGCAGTTGTTCAATCCCCCCAGCCTTCTTTAAAAAAAAAAAAAAAATTGCACTTGATCAGACTTTGAAACAAAACATTTTCTCTTTAGCTTTATCCTCACGTAGAATGTTGCACTGACAATGGTTGGCTCAGCATCATCCAGAGGCAGAAAGGGGCAAATTCCACAGGGGCAGAGAAGTCACCTCAACACACCTTTCAAATTTTGTAGGAATTAATGAGCAGCTCCTGTTACCCCTCAAACCCAAACATCACAATAAATTTGTAGCAGTGTCAGAATGCCAAGGGATGAGACTTTGGCCTACAAGCTTTAATTTCATTATTTTTAACTCTGTCCTAACCTATGGTCACAACACAGGAATCAAAAGCTGAGATGCTTTGCCAAAACTGTGGAATAAAAGAGTCTTTCTGTCTCACTTCTCCCTCAATCTCTGTCACCCTCCTGGCAGGGCTGATGTGAAATGGTACCCACGTGGTGGCCTCAGCAACAGCCAAAGAGCAGAAGATGCTGAAAGTCACCACTCACCCTCTCCCCACCCCCTGCACTCCCTGAATGGAGGGGAAATGGCGGGGTTAAGAAAATAAAGTTCTCTCCCAGTAAGGCTGCCACATAATGAATACAGCATTATTATGCAGAAGCCTCTTGAGACATTGGCCTAAAAAATTCCACTGAAAAAGGAAACACCTGTTGGAATATTAACTAGGACAAAGTCAAGCAAGGAGAAAGAGGAGAGGTGGCCAAGAGGTTGGAAAATCCAAGGGGAAACATTGAAGGGATTTTCCTTTGTTTTTTAAAAGTGTGATATTCTTAATATTTGAGTTTCTGGTACAGCAAGCTGCATTTTCTTCCTGCAAGGATCTCGAGGTAATGGAATAGACTAAGAAAGCCAATATTAAGCAAATTATCTTGGTCTCTAAGAACAGAGACATCCACAGGCAGGTCCCTACAGGAGCCAATGGATTCCAGGTATTGCAAACCATTTATAGCTCCTCTTTCATAAAGAATATTAGTGAATAGTTTTAAGCAAAATCTCAAAATCATTTGTGAATCCATGTTGACCCCGGGAAGTTTTCCAGCAGGCAGAACTCCCCACCATGTTCCACAGGTTTCCAAACCCACTGCAACACTCAGTGCTGCTTTGGCTCTGCCCATCTCCAGGTGTTCCAGCATCCCCTCCCCTCTGCTCGGGACAAGGCTCCCTGCAGGAACAGCAGAGAGTTCTGCACCCTCTGGGCAACTGAACTTCACTGGGAGGGAGAAATTCTATCACAGAAAGCAGAATTTAGGAGGACATCTAAGGGCCATTTGAGTTGGGATCCCAAGGCTGCCCCACCACATAAACCCCGCCGTGACTCTGCTGTGCATCCCAGTGCCAGGCACTCCCCAGTAGGTGTTTTCGTTAGGAAGGAGCCCAAACCTCCCCCGTTTCACGCTGGAAGAAGCATCCTCAGCCAGCCTGTCCTCAGCTGAATCCCCAATCCAGAGGGATTTAACCCAGGTTTGGGAGCACCACAAAGAGCACAAGCACTCAGACCACGCCAGGAAATGGGATCCTGAGCTCCACTTGGAAGCGTTGCTTTCCTCCAATACTTTTATTTTTCAGGGAATAATGTTTCTTTCCCTATAATACACTAGAGAAGTATCTCGATCCTCTCCTAAATGTCCCTGCAGAGCATGGAAATAACGCATTGTAAAGGTTTAAACCTGACCTGTTGAAGGGGGGCTGAGGAGCGCAGGGCTCCGCAGGGCTCAGGTCTGTAACCTCCCCACAGGCAGGGAGGGAACGCTGAGGAGCTGCTGCCTGGCCATGGAATCCACCCCTTGGAACAGGCTGGAAAATCGAGATGCAAAGCACAAAGCGCCAGGGAGGCTCCTGCAGCAAGGCAGCCATTTCCCACTCCTGCCTCGAGGAGGAGAAAGAGAAGGGGAGGAAAAAAAAAATTAAAAAAGACCAACAAACCCCAGCACTTACAGGGACCTGCCTTGGCAGCTGAGCAAAAAACCGCGGCAGGCTCGGGGCGCTCAGCTCAGCCCCGGCGGCACCCGCGGGCGGCATCGGCGACTCGGGAGGGCACCGAGCCCGGCACGGGGAGAGAACCGAGCGAGCTCCGCTGCTGCCCTGCCCTGCTGCCCCCCCAGGACTGCCCAGGACTGCCCTGCTCTGCCCTCCTGCCCCCCTTGTGCCCTCCCCATTGCTCCCAGGACGGTCCCCCCGCTCCGGGGACTCGGGTTCATCCCTGGGCTAAAGAGCTTCGCTTTATGCCGATTACCTGGAAAGCGCATCGGGCTGTCACACCCAGCCCCGTAATCCTTAACCCTTCCCACGCTGCCCCCGGCTCACCGCACGGCACTGAATATCTATATATATATTATTATTTTGGATGGAAAATATCAGTGGGTACCCCCAGGCGAAGCTCCCTCAAGAACACCCAAGGTTGTTTCCGTCCAAGAGCAGCTGCTTTCACACTCCCAGTGAATATTTTAGCAGAGTTGCGTGTGAAGGGGAGAGAAGGAATGAGGGTGACGGCAGGTGGATGGAGGGAGAAGGTACCCACAGCAAGGGCAGCATCAAACCTAGCCCTGGCCCTGGCCCTGCCACAGGGTTGGAACTGGGTGATCTTTGAGGTCTCTTCCACCTCAAACCATCCTGTGAGTCTACAATGCCAAAATTCCTGCTGCCCTCTCTGCCAGCACCACGGGGTGTGTTACCCTGCTCTGGTAATTCCTGGGCCCCTCCTGGGCCACCTTTATTCAGACAATAAATTCCCCAGCAAGAACTCCCTCCCCTCTATGCATTTATCAAGAATACATCCAGAAAAGTGCAAGGGGGGGGAGAAAAGTGCAAGTAATTGAAATCTCAGTAAAACCACAATTAGAGGCTGTATGGAAAAAATCTAAATAAATTTGAAAAGTCTTTGTACAAACCCACATAGAGAAAAACGTTGGAGGTGCAATTTCATAGCAACTGTAAAAGGTGTATTATTGGTATCAATAACAGCAAAAATACAACTGACATGGCCAAGACACAGTTTACATTTGGGTTATTTATCAGTGTGCATTCCTTTTGAAAACAAACACAGACAATAAAAGCAAAACACTCTCTACAAATACCAACACTAAAGTAGTCAAAGCATAAACAGGTGCAAGGAGCTGTTCTTTTCAACCTTGTTTCTCAGTAAAATATGTTCTTCCACCACTTCCCAAATCTTAAACTTTCTGGAGAATTTCAAGAAACCAAGAACACACAGGAAAGGCCTGAAAGATCCTTAATTCCAGGCAAATTTTGATAAAACAGGAACCAGGTAACAACAAGCAACTCTCTAAATGAAAACTGACCTCACTCAACACAAACTGAGCAAATCCACACAGAGACAGAGCTGGAAATCAGGCTCCTAGCCCAAAATCACTACTGTTTCCAACAAGTACACAAAGCACACCAGCAGCACAGACTGGGCTGAAAGAAATCCCAGTGTGCAAACTCTCAGGCACCCTGTCCCTCCCCGAGGCTTTCTGGGGGTAAACAGGTCCACCCTCTGCAAATTAAGACCAAGGAGCCTCAATGAACCTCTGGAACCACAGAAACACCCCAATCCACAGCTCCATTTGCATGAATCAACATCCAGGACGTTCATTTAAACACATTTTATGATCAACACCATCAAAATTGCCATAGAAGAAGCCAGGATGTCTTACCTTGGAGCAGAGAGAGGGAGGTCCTGGCTGGGGTGGTGGTGTTGGAGCTCTGTGCAAACTCAGCTGCTCTCCCTGATAGCCCCAGCTCATCCCCAGCTCATCGCCCTCACCTGCTCTCCAAACTGCTGCCCACAGGTGTTCTCCATTACTCTAATCAAAGGGATCACTCCCAGGTGTTCCAGTACCTACACACTGGCTGGAAGGAACAGACACCAGGAGTTTTCAGCAGATGTTTAGTACTTGATTTTATTTAATGAAATTTCCACTTATTCATCATCAGAACATCAGCACAACCATCACCTGCAGACTGTAGAGGCTGAAACACCTTGTGCACTTTAAATACCATTTTAAATCCATTTGTCTCTGAAAAACAGGCTCAGGAGATCACAAGCTGTGGGCAGGGATCACAGGGATTGGGTTGTCTGTGTATATCTGACATTGCAGCCACAAAAATCCAGTTGTCATCGTGCTGAATGATGGAGGATCAAAATGCAAAGGGAACATGAACTAAAGTCTTGTTAAAGTACTGTTAGCTGGTGATTTTCTATCTAAAACTGACAAATTATCCATTTGTACAGGTTGACTGTACTATATTCCTTATGCATCTTTCTCTGGAAGTGACTCACACGTGGCATTGGTCTCACTCCCTCCCACTGCACAGGACCACAAAATCCCTGTCCATTTTCCACCAGATTAGGGCCAATTGGTGCCAACATTCACCTGCAAGCACCATGTGCTGTGGCCTTGTTGGTTTGGATTCTCTGGGTGTGCAGGAGCAAGAGCCCAATGTCTGCAAGAATCCCCCCTGTCCCTCAACACCAGGAGCTCGATGGCTCCGTGTCCTCTGCAGGATCTCAGTGTCTTTCACATGGATTTAAAGCAGAAATCCTGATGTTACAAAGCCAATCTTTTAATGGTGGGGCACCACAGCCTTTTAAAATCCACAATATTTAAGGTTAACTTGATTCTAGCAGGAGCCAATACCTTGTGTAGCAAGAGCAGGATTGTAGGAAAAGCAGAAATACCTTGGCAAACTGAAATTCAGCCCTGGAAGGGAACTGTGCATGAGACTGTGGCTCTCCAAAGAGCTCCAGACCTTTCCCTTTTGCAAAACACAGGGATCCAAACCCTTTGGATTGCCCACATCGTGTTGGGAATGCAGGAGAGGAATAAGAAAGTCACGTGGCTCGGCTGAGGAACACTCTGTTCTTCTCCATGTGACTACAAGCAAATTATTTAGTCACTTGGTGACTGTTTTCTCCATCTGTGGAAGAGAATAATATTGAATGCTCACTTTGCCCACACAGCATTACTAAAAACTGTTTCAAAAGGTACATTTTGAGGCATGGGAGCACCATCAGGAGTTTCATCCTGGGAGTCATCCTGCCCAGATATTCATGCAAAGCGATGCCTATAAAGAGTCAGGGGTTCTTTTTCCAGCTTTGATGAATTTGCATTACGGGTTAATTAATTTTTATCAAGGGCTTTCAGAATGTCACAGGGAAAGGCACTGCAGAAATGGAAAGTAATTTTTATAGTGCTGAGATGAGGCCAAGGAAAACAGATTTGGATCAGAACCTGTACAGCTCTCAGCTCGAATCTCTCATAATAGTAATTAATGAAGGAGAGTGCAAACATTTGTTTTTCAGACAGAACTATTACCTTGATAGGAAATGCCTGAAATCACTTCAAAGCAAAATATTTAAGTTGTAAATATGTCACAGCACCCTGAAAAGCGTTTGAATTTAATCTCCCGAGTTGTGCTCAGCATTTTGCTCTTCTTGTACTGCCTTTACTTTTATCATCTTGATAAAGGCACGAGGAGGTGAGAAACAGAGCCCAGTAATTCCCACCCAGTGCCAAAGGCAGCGCTCAGGCCAAGCCCTGGTTGGAATGATCCCACCTGAAGTCACCTCAGCCACAAAGTCTCCTCTAGGTGGTGGGAGAGGAGGAGATGGGTGAGGAAAAGGATGTGAATACACCTTAAAACCCCACCCTGTTTCAGGTGCCCTCCTGGCAGCAAACAACCCAGAGGGTGGGAGAGGGGGGACAGGACAGGTGGGAGTCCCAGGGGGAGAATTCAGCATCCAACTGCTGTGGGTTCCATCAGCCTGGCACCTGTTTATGCAAACAATCTGCCTGACTCATTAAAGCACAGCTCTGATCAGCTATTAACTGTAGCTGACAGATTAAGAGGAGAACAGCATGAGACAGATCCTTCAGAAGTGAGAGCACAACATACTGCAGCTTAATCTCTGTTTTAATTCCAGCACCCTCTCCCCACCCCCAGCCCTGCCTTTGTCAGGAGGCTCTCCTGGCACCTTCCATACTGTGCCCTGCATATCTTGGCGCCCACCTAGACAGCTCTGCATTCTCACAGCCCCCTGTGGCACCCCCATGTTCCCCTGGCCCTCCAGGGGACCCACTGCAGCAGCCAGACCTTCCTCCTCTCCTTCCCGGGGCTCCTCAGCTCCCACATGCTCTGGTGTCACCCACTGTGCTTCAGTACTCCTCATGGCCCCTGCACATTCTTCAGGGTCTAATCCTTTCAGATAATCGTGCTTGCCTTCAGATGCTGCCTGATACTGAGGGAAAAGGGCTGAGATGGATGCTTGCTCTTTTTCATTTCCCTAAGCTGATAGACAGGACTTGTCAAATGCAATCAAGAAAAAAATAGCTCAAAACCTGCTACTGTTCTGTTACATATTCCATGTTCTCTGTGTAGCAGGGAAGTCCCAGTCCTAAAAAATTGCCACTTTCAACTAGGAAAAAAAACCTAATAAAAGCCACACCTGGTTCTCACACAGCCCACAGTGAATTTGGGGAACTCAGTGGCATGAGAGGTTACAAAGCCCATTGGTAAAAAGGGGGTTTAAGTGCATGTAGAGTAATAAATAGAGAAAAGCACACCTGAGGTAGCAAACACAAAAACTCGGGGCACCAGAAGTTAAAACCTTGTTCTGGGGATCTGTGAGGGCATTGCTGGTGTTCTCCTTGAACTCTGAGCATCAGCTCCTGCTCCTGCCAGAGGCTGGAACTGGTGGGAAGGACCTTGAACCAAGCACAACACAGCTGATTTTATAGACAAACTCTGGGCAAGGGTTATCCTGTGCCAAACCCTGCAGGGTTTCGTACAGCTCTCGGAAGGGTTAGGAGGACAGAGGACCTGGGACAGATCCAGCCCCCAGGACTGTCTGAAGTCCTGACTGAAGCTTTGTCCTCCCCCTTTCTCCTCCTTTTGTCCATCCTACTGGGCTGGATTTCAAAAATGAAAACATCCAAATCTTCTGTTTTTTTGGAGCAGGGTGGGGCCAGAAGGAGAAGCAAACCTTAAGCAAACACACCTTTGCACTGCCCAGGCCAAGATCAATGAGATGAATTTCCTTTCCTTCCCGTGCAGACCATGTCAAACACTCCACGTGGAGCCCAGGAATGCTGCTCAGCACCCTCCACTCCTGCCCTGCACCCTGCCCTCCCCTGGCACCCAGGAATGCTGCACAGCACCTGCCACCCCTCCCCTGCCCCCTGAGCCCCTCCAAGCTGCCCACCCCTGGCACCCAGAGCTCAGGAAGCCTTGCCAGCCTCTGCCATGGAATCAGAGTGGTTTGAGCCTGATCCCCTTAAACCCCTTCCCCTCTCCTGTGGCACAGAGGAAGGATCACTAATAGGACTATGCAGCAATTAGTCCTTAAGCCTGATATCTCATTAAGAGTTGCCAACAGCAGATGCCAAAGGAAGGGTGGGAGAGGGGGCTCAGTGTCCACTGGTATTTCCCCAAACACCCCTCAGGGCCCGAGTGCTCTGCAGTGACACTCAAATACCTCCCAGGGGTGCCAGAGGATCTTCCCAGGCTCTTGGTGGTGCTCAGTGACAGGACAAGGAGGAATGGCCAGAAACTCAAACACAGGTTCCACCTCAACCTGAGGAAGAACTTCTTTCCCTGGAGGTGGCAGAGCCCTGGGACAGCTGCCCAGGGAGGGGGTGGAGTCTCCCCCTCTGGAGACATTTCAAACCCACCTGGGTGTGTTCCTGTGTCTGTCACCTGCTCCAGGTGGCCCTTCCTGGGCAGGGGATGGACTGGATGATCCCCAGAAGTCCCTTCCAACCCCAACTATTCTGCAAGTCAGTGATTTTGGGACAGCAGTGGGACCTCTGTACTCGAGCTGTACCAGCCCCCAGTGCCCCTCCCTGCCCTCAAACAGCAGCTCTGGGAAGGATGGGCTGGGTGAGCTGGTCACCATCTTGCCCATAAATATTACCCCCATCCCTTTATTTCCTGCAGAGATAAGAGTATCTCCCATCTTTATAAGTTCCACATTGGGATCAATGTGTTCTGCATTTAAAGCACACACACACAAACAGGCATCTGTCTATAGGCTGTATGTGCTTCAAAACACACCAGCTCTACAGTATATTTTTCCACACTGTGCAGGATTAAGTGCATATTTCCACGGAGAAATAAATAAATAAGCAACCAGCAATTTCTCAATTTCTTCCTGCTGCGTGGCAGTGGTGAAAATTGCTCAGAAATAAGAACTATTATAAATATTCTATATATAACCACACATTGTGGAGGGAAGGAGAGGGGGGAGAGGGGAGAAGGTTTGCATGTTTGAAAAATGTGAACACAAAGGAGGGCACAGAAACCTATCCAGCCATTTCCACCTCACTGCTATTTATAGCCACAGTGTTATGAGGTGTTTGTTTAAAGGGGCACCAGCAGAGGATGGAAGGGCCAAACCCTCCTCCAAGGAGGCACACAAACAATATTCCCCTGGCAAAAGGAAGGAGAACTCGTCTGGCCTGAAAAATCAGGGCTGTTCTTGCTGGTTTTTCAAGACTCGAAGTTTTCAATTGTGTTTCATTGCTCATTAACACTTTTATTCCTGTAGCCTGAGGAGGACACTCACTGCTCTGGGGTCGGGCCCTGAGCTGAAAAGAGAAAAAAGAGGGAAGTGAGCAAACATTTCTGCCACCACCCTTCCCAAATTCCCCTTCTTTACAGCAGGCATTGGCAAGGGAGTCAAATTTCAAAATGTTCTGGTTAACTCTGCAGTTGGTCGAAAGTAAAAATGAAAAATATTCGCTTGAGCTCTGCCAGTTCTGCTGTGAATGTATTTAATTTTGAAATTCCGTAGGAATATTGAAATAATTGGGATGAAGAATCCAACCAGCTCCTCAGAGAATCCTTCCCTTCTGAAGAGTTATAATACAAACCCCTGAAGAGCTCTCTATTGTTCCCTCGTGAGATGCCATATGGAGTAGGAGGGGTGGGAACTCAAGGGAAGAGTTATGACAATGAAAACAAAAACATAAATAAAATAAAGGAAGTTCTGTGTTCTCTGCGGGGACATGACTGAGGACTCCCCAGTGCAGCCACAAGCCATTTCTGCTGCTCCAGCAGGGCCTGGCTGGGCTGGCAGCAGAGGGAGAGGGTTCTGCAGAGCTGGGGGCAACGAGGGGATGGGCACCCAGGGCTGGGGCTGATCCTGCTCCTGCCACACTGCCCAGCTCAGCCCCACACAAGCTCTGTGGGTTTCTGTTCATAGCTGGCACTTGTGGCTGCCCCAGGAGAAGAATGAGATGTTCTCCCACACTCTTCCTTTGGGAAGATGTTGAATCAGGGGTCGTGGTTTGCACATGTGGCTGTAACTCGGATGAAAATCATCGAATGGTTTGGGTGGGAAGGGAACATAAAGTTCATGTTGTTCCACCCCTTGCTGTGGGCAGGGACACCTTCCATGAGACCTGGCTGCTCAGAGCCCCATCCAGCCTGGCCTTGCACCTGCAGGGATGGGGTGGGTGTTGCAGTGACCTGTGCAGTTCAGGTGAAGGCAATTCCTGCTCTGCTGGAAGCCTGAGGAGAAGAGATGGCCAAGGGGCTCCCTCCTGAGGCTTCTCTGTGGAGTCCAGCAAGGACTTCTGTTGCCCTGTGCTCTCCTCCTGCTGGCCCAGCCCATGAACTTCTCCCCCCTGGCATGAGATGTGCTCTCAGTCCTCCTGCCCCTGGCAGAAACCAGGGGAGTCAGGAAAGCCCCCAGTGCTGCCCCCAGAGCTGTGATGTGGCACCAAACCCCTCGGCGGCCTCTGAGAGCCTGGCTGGGCTGCAATTGCAGCTGAGACCCTTTAAATAAGCTTAGAAAACCTGTCTGAGGGCAAGCCCTGGGTCTCAGTCTCACCTGACTGAGCGAGCAGAGTGGGAGGGGACACAGGGAGGCGTCTCCCCAAAGCCTGGGCTGTGCCCAGGAGGTTATTGAGGCTCCTGGGCCGGCGATTCCGACGGCCTTGGACAGTTTTCTGTCTCCCATGGGCCTGTTGAACACAAAGGCTGTCCTGCCTTGGCCCTGAGATGCAGCTGGAAGCAGAGCAAAGTCAGGCCCATGGGCAGGGGAAGGAGCCCCAGCACTCTAAAGTGCTTTGCACTGGAACACGCTGAGTGCTGAGCTGCTCTGGCAAAAACAATGCTCTTGTCTATATAAAACTGTATAGAAACCCAGCCATGAAACAACAGCTATCACATTCTGGGCTTAATTATAGCTTCTAATTGTTTAACTGCAGGGGCATTTGGCAGTCATTAATACACATTTGAAAAAAACCCAAAACTTGAAAGAAGTGGAATCAACCTGAGAAAATAAAATATCATCCTACGAAATGCTTGATATATTGTTACTTTGATAAGTTCAAACAAGTGTGACTCACTATACAACCATTCTATCAATTCTGAACAAAAAACTGCATGGGATTATTATGCTTTTAATCCAAAGAGCTGGGTATTTGGAATTCCTCAAGCCCTTTGTGGTGTCATATTAGCTAGGCCAGTCTCTCATGAAAAGAATGTATTGTTGAATAGAGTTGAGTCCGGATCTCTGCTCCATTGGGTTGATAAAATGGCAGTTGATTTAAAAAGAACCAGCTTGTCTGGAGAAAGGATTAGCAGATTAAGAGACTGCATGTAATTTTTTTTTATGTAATGTAAAGTTACATTTCATAACTAAAAGGGATTAATTAAAACGTTAATAGAAGAAGAGATGTTATTTTTCCAGGGACAAATGCTCCCCACACATATGAACGTTCACTTCAGTTGCTGCTGCCTCGACAGGAGGAAACAAAATGCTGCTCTCTGCGAGGAAGAGTTGACACAGAAAAGAGAGACAAGAGGTTTGTGTGGTGGCTCAGCATTTTATTTTCCTGTTACACTCATCTGGATTTCAAAACAGCAAAAAAAAATCCCTGTGCAGCCTGAGATAGATTCAGATATATATACACATATTTTATCCCCATCCTTTCTGCCTCCACTGAAGAAAACAGCAAAACTATTTCACCTGACATATTTTCTGCTCTAACACGATGCTTTTCTTTCCTTCTGTGTTTTGGGTCTGCTTTTTATTCAGAGATCTGATCCTGCTTTCCCTGCCTGTGCCTTTTCAGGGCTTTAATGCCAGCAGGGAAAGGTGGATGGGCTGGTACCCGGTGCCCTCTGCACTTGGCAGCAGAGTTACAAAGCTGGGCCATGAAAAGCCCCACCTGAGCCCAGTTTCAGCCCTGTTTCTGCTGAGAACTTCAAAGGAAAGCCCACCAGGAGGAGGTGGCAGAAGTTGTCAAATTTACTGCCCTGTCACCAACTTTCAGCTCGTCCTAAATCCTCTGTTGGGGCTTTGCTGTTTTGTTCTGGTTTCATTTCTTCCCTGGGGGTGAATTTTTGGGGGGATGAATTTTGGCCTCCCCAGGTTTATTTGGTTCTTTGGGGAGGGATCCAGGGGCTCTGGGGGACCCTGGGCTGAGCCCTGCCCTGGGAGGGGGCACTGCGAGGCTGAGCCCTGCCCTGGGAGGGGGCACTGGGTGCCCTGGGAGGGGGCACTGCCAGGCTGAGCCCTGCCCTGGGAGGGGGCACTGGGTGCCCTGGGAGGGGGCACTGCCAGGCTGAGCCCTGCCCTGGGACCCCCAGCACTTCACCCCTGTGCCCTTGAGGAACCTGTTTGCTCATCCTGCCCCTCCTTCTCATCTCCTTCTCAATTAAATATTAATTAAATTTTTTTAGAAATCTATAAATCAAAATTCATCCTTATTTTCAGTCCTCTCCCATCTGTGCAAATAATTTGGGAGTTGTGCACAAGTCTCATCCTCCCTGTTAAGAATCACCACAAATAATCTTCCCGAGTCCATCATTTATTTCCAGCCCTTAAATGTACCTGTGCAATAAATTTTAATTGAGTGTAATAAACTTGTTCAATCACTGTCTCAAGCAGCTGTGGGCAGATGTGCATTGATGATGCCAGATTGCAACAAGAAGGAATTTCAATTCTCTCTTAACCCGCCCTTCCTTTCACAAAAATTCGGGTAACATGACAATAAACTATAATAAAAAACTGTACATTGTAATAAAAGCTACATGTTAAAATAGTTATTTAAAGCTATAGTGAACCTATTGCAGCGATAATCAAATTTTTCAGGACAAAAAAAAGTACATTTCTCCTGCTGGATCACGTGGAAAACATTAATGAGGAATTTTCTGCCCTTCCCCTTTGCTCAGTCCCAATTTAAACTGTGCCCCGGAGTGGGAGGGTTGGGGCTGGTTCTTTGCTAAGAAAAGCATCCCCCCCATTGCACTGCAGATGTTTCCATTCACTGTACAAATGGTCAATGAATTTTTCAGTCCCACCAGATTCCAGGCCTCAACCATGTCAAGACACAAAGAGCTCCCCAGGTTTTTGTCAACTGTACAAAACCCCTTTCTTTTGCACCGTTTTCAGGGTACTGCAATTCACCTTCTCTGCTCCTTTTATTATTTACTCCTGTGTTCTCCCATCTGAACAATCTCTTTCAAGAAATGATTCTTTTGAGCACTTTTGCAGGCCTCTAATTATTTCTGTTGTCCATCTCCCAGCTGTTTCTGTTTATTCTGCATCTTTCTGGCCTAGGAGTGACCAAGGTCATGGGACTCTGATATAATATCTTATATTTTCAATATCATGTTCCTTTCTAGTTGGTGGGGTTTTCCTGCCACTTCAGTGGTGGTTTTTTAGCCACTGCTGCAGCTTGAACAGTGATACCATTGAGCTCTTTTTTCCTCTTTTAGTGATAACTGGTAGATATGAGCTGTCCAAATATTCTTTGGAAGAGTCTCTTGGAGTTGTCAGCTGGGAATTTCCACCCTGCCCCTCGAGGTTTCCCTTTTACTATGTAAGGTTCCATTAAAACCATTCAGCCACCTCCAGCTTAGCCCAAATATCACTTTCCTTGTCTTATTATTCATTTTTCCCGCCTTACTTTTCACTTTTGCAACCCACAGGTAAATATATTTAAGCAACTGGACACAGTGTTGATTTTTTACCATGGTGACCCAGGAATATTTCCTTCCCTCTCGGGGTGCAGGTGGGGACAGGAGGGATTTTCCTCCCCATCTAAACCACATCAGTGCTTTGCCAGTCAGCCCTTGGCTGCTTGGCTGCTCAAGACCCCCTTGGCAGGGAATTGTCCCAAGACTTTCTGCATCTGAGTATAAATTTCTGTCCCCCAGGTCTCCTTTCCTCCCTGGTTTGTGGTCCTGCTGCCACGTGGCTGGTTTAGGGCTGTGAATTTGCCCTTCAGGAGCTGCTCTGGGTCAGCTGTGTCGTATCAAGAGGTTGTTCCTGAGGTCTATTCCCAATAACCCCTTCCTCCAGCCTGCCCAGTGCTAATTAAGCCTTGCTGATTACAGTATGCAGGATGAACACCTCCAGAGGGGGAGACTTCCCAGGGAGCAGCTGATTGGAGCAGGATTATCACTTTTTCTGTCAATAGCTCAGTCACACCTTTAACAAATCCCAAGTTTGTGCTTTTTGGTCCCTGTGACTCCATCCCTGTCTCGGTGTTTCCTCCTAAGAGTTAATAGGTAGATACACCTTTATTTCTCTGCAATGTTATTATTTTCCTGAAGTGTTCTTCTAACCTTCCTCAAGTGTAACAACTATTTCCTTCACTGCTTCTCACAAATCAATAAATTCTCTGCGAGCTGTTTGAGTCCTCTTGTGCTCCTCAAATTCCCCATTAGGCTTCCTCATTTCCAGCCTGGGTTTTAGCCACTGTTGGTTCTATCCTGCCCTGCCAACGTCCCCAGCGCTGGTTTTCCACCTCCTGGAGATATTTGTGCCACGAAAAGCACAGTCTGAAGGGATTATTGCCCCTTTTTAAGGCACTGCTGCCACCCAAGGGCTGAGTGGCCGATGGCATTAACACACATCGAGTTGGGCACAATCGATGGCACAGAGAGGGCTGGGGAGTAACAGTAAAAATTGGTATTAATTAGATCAGCTCTCCCTTTACCACATAACCTGTAGGAGTCGGATTTCTTCCATCTTGGAGCCCGAATAGCAGCATTAACCTCGGGGTTAAAGCTTTCTCCAGCTCTCAGAGCCCCCTGATAAGGCTTCAGCAGATCCTTCTATCATTTTATGCAAGCCAGACAAGGTGACTTATAAGTTATTCTCCCCAAGCTTCAATTAATTTCACTTAGGACATTTTCACAGTTGTACAATAAATGTTTAAATTAAGACATTTCCCTGCTCCCCACCCTGCTGTGGAATGGAACTGAATATTAACTGGTTATTGGGTGCCACTCATGGCCTGTGCAATTACAGATAAGAACATCGATCTGGCAGAAAAACAAATTGGCTCTTAAAAGAGGGTGGTTTGGATCTGACAGGTTAAGATGATTAGGCATCTCTCTAATGGACTCTGGGTATTGCTCCTGGATGCAGCAGGAAGCAGACACCACCCCACTCCTGGGTACCAGAAAATTCCCTGCCCTCTCACAGGAAGCCCAGCTGGAAAATTCCCTGTGAGGTTCCAGGCTGGTTGTTTGCTCCTCAAATGAACCTGCTTGGTTATCCTGCTGCAAAGGAAGGTTATAGGACTGAGTAGATAAAGTAATATTTAAAGGGAAAGGGGTTGAGTTTTCTGCAGATGCGACATAACCCAGGGAAGCTTCTCTGATTCCCAAGTACAACCCTGGAGAGCTGCTAAAAACTCTGATTTTCAGGCTGGGGAAACCCACCAGTTAATCTGCCCCAAGAGGTGGTCTCAGATATGGAACCTCCAGGTTTTCCCAGCAGTAAAACGTGGAGATAACCTTGGGATTCATTTCAAGTAGGGAGGACACTGGACTCTGGCATTTTGATTCCCTACTAGAGCAAGAAGTTACCAAAATGCTAAAAACTTCTGGGGACCTGAATTATCATCATCCTCCCAGATCATGACAAAAAAAATCACATGTCAATGTATACATCTGTGTCTGTATATACACATATTAAAAAACTAACAGAAAAGTGAGATTCTGCAGCTTTAAGGGTGACAGAGACTTTGAGCTTTGCTTTAGGAGAAGCTCTGGAATGTGAAGCTCCAGCAGGGCCACCAGAGCTGCACCTTTGGCAGCCCCAGCAGGGCATTGTTCTCCTCCCTCAGCTGCATTTGGATTGAACCAGACTGAGCCATCCCCACTCTGGGCTCAGTGGCCAAAGCTGTGACCACAACAAAGCTTGGGCTGAGCAGAACCATCTCCAGCTCTGCTCAGCTCCTGGGCAGCCCCATCAGTGCCACAACTTCTTGTCTCCACAAAGGTCACTGCTCATGTTATTGATGTGCTACAAGCACAGGCTGCACTTTGCCTTTGCAACTGTCTGCCTGGGCTAGTTTTTCATTCCCCACAAAGCAGAGATGTCTTCCCACTGGTAAATATTCTGTCATGGAGCCTTTTACTGGAAGGGCTTGAAAAATGAGCTGAAAATCACCCTCAGGTCTCAGCACTGTGACTGCCAAGCCCCAGGAGTGGTGCTTACACACACATATCTGATGGTGATCCCATCACTATGGAGAGCTCCACTTCGACCTGGGCAGAAATGCACACACTGATGGCTTTCCATCAAATCAAAACTGGCCCAGATTGGAAATTATATCGTGTGGAGCATCAACTTTCTCGATCGTGGCACTAGACTTTAATTTGATAACTTAATCTTATGCAGGGAGGTCTCCTGCTCCCAACCCAGTGACACCATCACTGCTCTGCTCCCTCCCTGCCCACCCACCCACCTCTCCTCCAGCCTCCGTGGGATCAGCAAACAGTCAGCAAAAAGGTTGCTATTTTGATTTTGCTGATAGTCATAATGGAGCATGACTCGTCGGGGGGGCTGAATTCCCCTGGCACCAGAGACTCAGCAATCCCACCACAGCACATCAGGAACCAAATTCCTCACGGGGGGAAACCTCAGGGAGAAAACCAAAACAAATCCGAAATCAAATATCATCAAATTTCTGCCTTTCCCTGCCTGAAGTTCAGAGCTGGGTTTATGATATTTTCATTTTATTTGCTTGCTAGATTTCCTTCAAGTATTAACTTCTCCTATGTATATAAAAAACACATAAGGCTTGAATTTTTTTCCCCACATTCATATTTTTAAAATGAGAAACACATTTCATGTTTTCTGTTAGGGAAAACAGAAGATGAAAACAAATGAGGAAATCCAAATAAGAGTAATTCTCCATCTCTTCTCTTTCTTTATGAACAATCTTGCTCAGAGCTTTGGAAAACCTAATGAAGTTGCAAAGACAAAGAGGGTTTGATTTTTTTTCCAGATTCCTCCCCTGTGTTGTGGGCCATCTGTAGCTACAATGAAAGACATTTTCCACTCAGTTAATCCGGAGACTAAACCTTCCCAAACTCTCTCCATGTTTTGTGTTAAGAATACATTGTGAGATCCTGTTATCGGTGCAGCCTGAGATACTGCAGGGACAGAAAATCTTGCAGATAATACAAGCTGAGCTGCATTCAGAAAGCACCTGATAAAACCAGCAGAAATTCAGAAAATCCACTTTTTTAACCGAATGACCTCCTTGTCCCTCCCCAAATCTGTGTCTAGTCCCTGAATTTTATGAGCAGTTTGGCTTTAGATTTGATCCAAAGCCCTTGAAATCATTTGAAGGATTCCTACTGACCCCAACAAGCCTGACATCAATCCTGGAGACTACAAAGGAGCTGTTGCATCTTTAAAATACAAAGATGAAGATTTGTGCCCCAAACATTTCTCATTTCACAGGTAAAGCTCCCACTTGTCCCTTGATTTTTTCCATGGTGCTCTGGAAACCAACTGCAACATTTGGCTGTAAATCCCTGCATTGTCCTCAGTGCTAAACTCGGGTTTGATCAGTCTCTGGCTCTGCTGCTGAAACCAGTGGCAGGTTTGCCAAAGAGGTAAATGGGAAGAGGATCAAACCCTTAATGAACACCATTTGTTAAGTCTTTCAGCTTCCCAGTGCAGTGTGTGCCACCTTAAATAAATGGCTGCTCGTGCTACAGCAAAGCAAACAGAACAGTCTCAGCGCAGAATAATCACACAGAAAGACAGATTATAAATTCTAACAGTGAAACGTGATCACGATAAACCCCCCAAACAGACCCAGAAGGGGTTGTGGCAATTTAAAGCAGATTCCTTAAAATGAGTCCACGATCTTACAAGTTTGGGATTGTGCTAAGCTGGGCTTTAAACTGCCAAAGCCCCCAGTGGGGCCACACCAGCTCAGACATCACCTGAGTGCCCAAGACATCAGTCAGGAACCCTCTGATGGCTCCACCTTTGCTGAGCTGCCCCACAGGTGTCCCACGACGGGCTGTTCCTTCCTCAGCTCAGCTCTAAATTGGGCCTGAGAGTCACCTCAGTTAGTTGTTTTTTTTAATTGAGCCAGTCCATTTATATAAGTAGATTCAGTCCTCCCTAAAGCAGGAGTATTGATCAAAGCTGACCTATTTTCTTGGTGCCCCCACCGCTCCCGTCCTGCAGCTCGAGCCTCCCCCTCCTGCCCCATCAATACCCTTCGTTTGCTGCAGCACAGACAAGATGCATGTGCAGAGTTTGAGGCCTGTCCAGTCATTGATCTTATTAATAAAATTGTCAATGGGAATAGGTGAGTGAATTATTATCAATTACAGGGACAGCTTTAGGAACACAGACCCACAACGTGGAGCTCTCAGGGCTGAAAGCAGCAGCTCATTTTCCACAGGTCATGGAACACCAGGGATGCCTCACTCTGGTTGCAATTCTGCATATTCAAATGCAGAGGGGAGAAATCAAATGTAATAATTTCATTTACCTGCAGAGAACTCTGCATGGCTTAAGCATTACTTGAGCATTTCGAAAGAGTTCTAAAAAAACTCTCCTCAACATCTTGAGGAAGAAAAAGATTATTAACCTCAACAGAATTGGACACAAACTCACCAAGATACTCAATAATTCCATTAAAAAATCAGGGTCAGAACTCAGATCTTCTGAATTATAAGCTAAAGGTTTAACATTTTGCTTCTTACTCCATCCCATGTCCTTGTTTGGAGGGAACCTCGGGCAAAGCAAGGCTGTTGAGGGGAGAGCTGAGCAGCTCCCAGCCCTGCCCCAGGCCCCGTGGTCAGCCCAACCTTTTCTAACGTATTTATTGAGAACCAGCACTCGAGTGCTGAGGAATTGAACTCAACATTCTGTGTGACACTCTTTCTTCCGAAATAATATTGCAGAAATTTGGTATTTATCAGAGGAGATTAATTGAATCCCAACAGGACTGTACATCAAATGAAGGAACAGGGCCCCTATTTATCTCTTAAAGTTCTGAAAATGAAAAACATCTAATCACTGGTTGCCTTTGATGAATGCCTCATTGTTCTCCTCGCCAGAGAGGCATTTCATATGGCCCTGGCAAGACAGTGCTGCTGGGAGGGGGGGCAGAATTGCTTGGAAAAGTATAATTACATTTACATCCAAGCAGAAAGTATAAGTTTCCATGATACAGTATTTTTTCTCTCTGTTTTTTTTTTCTCTCTCTTCCCTCCCAATGAAAAAAATGCCTCGTTCCTGAGGCGGAGCAAGCGGAAACTAATACAATTAATACTCTGCCGTGCCTGCCAAGGACATTTGACTGCTACTGTGCTACATCAGGTATGTAATGAAAGGCAAATGACAGCGAATCCTGATGGGGGGAGCTTGGGCAACTGTACTTTTATGGCAGGGAGAGCTTGCTGGAGAAAAGCTGCATTGTGCCCAGGATTAGCAGAACTGCAGGATTTCATTAATGACTGAACAGCTTTTTAGCAAAACAAAGATAGTTAGGGAGTAAAAAGAGAACATGACTAGAATGTGTGCCACTAATTGGAAATGTATATTATCTTCCCCTGGCCAGGGAGGAGGCACAGGGTGCCCTGCACTGTCAGCTGGGGAATGTCAGCCTGTCCAAAGGTGCCCCAGGTTGGGCTGCAGGACACGAGGCAGCAACAGTTGGGCATGGCAGGGGTTGAGGAGGGACACACATTGCCCAGGAGACACCCTGCAGGGAGGTGGGAGGTGGTGCCCGCCCTGCCAGCCGTGGGCACTGCAGGTCTGCACCTCCTCACCCTCCTCACCCAAGGAGAAAGGGGCAACCTCAGCAGGTTTCAAGCTCAGACTGGATTTCTGCCTTTGAAAGCCCATCCCTCTCCTTCCAAACCAGAAATCACAAAGTGGAGTGGCCTTTCAGCCCAGAGAAGCAGATTTGCTCCTGCACAGCCACGTTTTTCCTCAGACTTATCAGCAACACTTTCTCACAGCAGCTTCACTTCCAGTGAGTCCCCATTTTCATTTGCAAAACAAACTTCACCAAAAAACTACAACTCTTTCCATGTATAGTCCAGCTCAAAGTCGATTAAAACCAGCAGGAATTGCTGCTTTGCTCATTCTGTACCCAGCTTTGGACTGCTCACATTGCTCAGTCCTTAATTCTGCTGCCACTGAATTCAAAGCTTATTTATTTTCTTCTAATACCTCCAGAATACACAAGATGTCTGCAGTCATAGCCAGCAACTGTTCACTCAGGACAGTGAGAAAAATGGATGTGGAAGGACAACACACTCCCTCTTTTATGCTAGACCTGAAATTATTAATGGGACAGACCCTCCCTGTACACTGAGCAACCTTTGCAGGGCTTGGGACTGGGATATTTACACCCACTCAGATGCTTTTCTACGTGGCCAAAGTGGTGTAAAATAGCCCAAGTCAAATGACAATTAAGCTTATTACTTGAGACAGCTTTTTTTTTGAAGAAAAAACCCCAAACCCAAACCTGCTTGCCCTTGACCACCAGGCATAAGGGAGGGGGAAGGGAGAGCAGGAGGGAGGGGAGAGGGAGACTCCTTAAGACAATTTTGAAAGAGTCCAGCACTTTCCTGATCACTTTGCAAAGTTGAAATATGATTACAACCTTTTTGCATACAGAGGGAGAAGCCATTTAAATGAAAAATTAGCTGCCTTAACAGGTCAAGCACACAGTTACATTAATGTTGTGTAGAACAATAAATCAACTTCGATCCCCAATTGAACAAATGCTAATTTAGCCCAGTGATTCAGTGATTGTACTTGCCAGCGATGGCAATCTTTTCTTTGCCTTTAATGCGAGGCAGTGATTTGAAGGCCTCCTAATGGTGCTCCAGACTATCAGCATTTCAGTGGAATTCTGATCATGGTTTTAATATTCCATGCAGCTTTGCCCCCTCTGATTTCATGCTGAAACATTAACAAGAGCTGACACTGGAGATTAGAAGCAGACAGCTGGAATGCCAGGTCTTTGTTGCAGCGTGGCCATGAGCCAACAGCGTCCAACCGCAGCCAGGAGGGACCTGGGAAAGTCTTGGCAAAGGGGAGGGGCGAGGGGGAGACAAGGTAGTTTACTGAAGGGCATATACAAGGAGATAATTGCAGAGTCCTTTCATCTCTTAAAGCCAAGTTCTAATCAATCCTGGTTTATTAAGGGGACGGAGAGGCAGGAAAGGTGAATTTTGTGCTGAAAAAATCAAACCGTTTTTTAAAAATTCACCATTTCGACTCAGCCAGCATAAAAGTTTGCACAGAAAGCCACTGTACAGCCACCTCTCATTTATCAGCCTCACCATTATTTGCAGTGGTTCTGTCTGAAAATGCAGTGCTGGTCTCCTTTAAAAAAAAAAAAAAAAAAAAGATTTAATCCAATTAGTTCCAGGTGAATAAATTGAGAAATAAAACTGGTTTTATGTGCTGGTGCAGTGTGTGAACTGTAAATTCCCAGGCAAAAAGGAGGAGGTGGTATAACATCACATTCTCGGGCCTAATAAATTGTTTCCTGAGAAGAGAAACCTAATAAAGATACATAATTTCATCCAAACCATGAAGCAACTCTTACTCTTCATACATTCTTCAGGGAGAAACTTAGGGAGAAGACAACAGATGCTCTCTGGTGATGCTGTGTGGGTTTTGTGGGTTATTTTGGGTTGGTTTGGGGGGTTCTTTTAAATAAGACCTTCTGAAGTTCTAATTATATGGTATATGTATGTATCTAGTGTGCATATACATCTATATAAATAGTGCAGATATTCAGACAAACTCTGGCTGTGATAAATTCAAAGGATTAAATCAAGAAAGGAACTTCAGATGGAGGCAGGAGTGGGGGAGGCTCCTGGGAGAGCAAAAATACACCCAGGAAAGTGGGGGAGCCCAAGGCTCAGGGCTCCAGGAAGGGCTTTATCCCAACAATCAGGGCTCCAGGAAGGGCTTTATCCCAACAATCAGGGCTCCAGGAAGGGCTTTATCCCAACAATCAGGGCTCCAGG